>JAJTUV010002337.1:0-156883 GCA_021653895.1 Mastomys natalensis
AGTACCTAATATTATAAAAGTACTAGAAGAAAACAGAAAACTAATCCAAAACATTAGTATAGACAAGTATGTCTTAGACAAGATTCCAAGAGTACAGAAAACAAACAAACAAAATAGACAAATGGGATTTGTTAAACTCTGCTATGTATAACAAAGAAGACAATCAATAGAGATCAGAGGCAACCTGTGTGCTGAAATAAAGAAACTATTCTAATGCCTAATGTCTGGAATAGAAAAGGACTTAAAAATTTTATCAGCAACCTAATTTACAAATAGAAGTATAGTTTTAATAGACATTCTTAAAAGAAAAGATATAAATGGGCAACAAGTTTATGAGAGAAATCATTACAAGTCAGGGAAATGCAAATCAAAATGCAATGAGACATCATCTCACCCCAGACGAAATGACTGTTAACAGAAAAGACAAATTGTGACACATTCTGGGCAAGTATGTGGAAAAAAAAAATGGGACTTTCACAACATACTACTGGTGGAGATATACAGTTGTTTCCTATGGAAAGCTGTATAAATTCCAAAACAACTCAAAGCAGATCCACCATAGGATCCAGCTATCCCATTTATAGGCACACATCCTAAGGAAATGAAATCAGCATACAAAAGAGATGTTGCATGTGTTATACCATCATTGGTCACAACGGCCAACATTCACCCTAGGTTTATCTACAGACAAATCAAGAAGATGAGATACATCAGCCCAGTGGACTATAATTCAGCCATAAAAAAAGAGAATAGAATCCAGACATCACTGAAAAATTTATGAAGCTGGAAGCTATTACTCCAAAATGATATCATTATTTCACCTTTTCAGACACATAAAGATGTATCCTGCATGCTTACTTTTATACATAGTAGCTAAAAAGAGTCTATCTGGATGTAAAATAATGATTACTGTAGGTTGTAGGTGGGGGAGGGATGAAAACAAGAGGCTAAGTAATAAGTGGCAAAACGATGGTGAGGGAATGAGTTTTAGTTCTGTACAACACAAGGCGGTGACTGTCATTGCCAAAAATTTTGACTAACTAGACAAGATTAGCCCAAAGGTTTAGGGACTAGCTCAGTGGCAGTATGCTTTTCTGGCATCTATAGGGCCCTGGGTTCAATTTCAATCCTAAAACATTTTAAAGTAAGCATAAAATGGAAAGGATTTAGAACCACTAATTACTTCAACTTGATCAGTACAAGCATACATTACCATGCTATTCCACAGATAAAAAGTTTTAAAAGAAATGTAAAAGACATTTAAATGAAATTAGTGTAAAAATTGCAAAATGTGCAAACCTATTTGTACTCCTCAGGGTTAAAAAAAATAAAATAAAACAATCGTATTTCTCACAAGACCAATATATGTATCAGCTCAGGTTTGTCAGCTTCCCTAATAGTGATAAAAATAATAATCTATACTTACACACATACACACACAAACACACACACAGGACTTAGGGCCATTATACTATCTAGAGATGATATGCCAGAAGCCTTAAGTATTAGCTTATGCTTTACACTTACAGTTAGATTATTACAGAAAATAATATCTTCTCTTTCCCTGACATATTAGATACAGGAGCAAAGCCATGACATCAGCATTCTGCCCCATGGCGGTTTAGGAGCAAATGTCGTAGACAGTGAAGCAGAGAACAATCACAGTCCAGGGTCTACAGCAATTGAATTGAAAAGAGAAGTGATCTAGTCATCGTGCTGAAGTGCAAAGACATCTGTATTTTGCACTCAAAATCTACTCTCTATAGAATCTTGGACGTATAAGCAAATCCTTTGGCTGCTTAGAGGGTTTTTCAAAGAACACATATTGAGCGCTTGATGTATGTCAGTCTCCATGCTGAGGACTGTGAACAGAAAAGACATGTCAGACTAAGCTGTACCCCTACACTACTTATAAATTTCCCTGTTTCAGAATACCAAAATATTTTTTAATTTGCCTTACTTTGCAAATATCACAATTCAAAATAAAAAATCATTTTAGACATGTCTCATCTTGAACCCCAGCCCAGTAAGCACTACTGAACTTATTTTCCTGACACACAGTAGCTAGAGAACATGATAAGATCTATGAAGCACAGGACAAAACGTTAATGGAATCATGGACTCAAACAGAGTGAAGAGAAAAAAAACCAGAATGCAGCAGGTATGGTGGAACACACTTAGACTAAGCCCAGTATGTAGGAGTCTGAGGCAGGAGAATCATAAGTGTAAGGGCCTACCTAAGCCACATAGTGAATTCCAGGCCAGCCTGTATACAAAGTCAATTAAACAAAGTCTCTGTGATAATTTGTATATGCTCAACCCAGGGAGTAGCACTATTAGAAAGTGTGTCCCTGTTGGAGTAGGTGTGTCACTGTGGGTGTGGGTTTTAATACCCTTGTCCTAGCTGTCTAGAAGTCAATATTCTGCTAGCAGCCTTCAGGTGAAGATGTAGAAAGCTCAGCTTCTCCTGCACCATGCCTACCTGGATGCTGCCATGTTCCCACCTTGATACTAGACTGAATCCCTGAACCTGTAAGGCAGCTCCAATTAAATGTTCTCCTTCATAAGAGTTGCCTTGGTCATGGTGTCTGTTCACAGCAGTAAAACCCTAACTAAGACAGTCTCAATTAATAAATAAATAAATACAAAAAATACAAAAAGAAAACAAATCAGTAAATCATCCTGCAAGTTCGATTTAAATACATTACTTGAATAATGTATAGATAGATCATCAAGAGACAGGAAGTGTGTGGTGTTCTCATAGACTTGAGAGGAAGAATGGTATTTAGGAATGCTGAGAAAGATGGAATTTGCACTGAAGAATACTGAAAAGAAAATGTCTACAAATAAGTGACTATAAAACTGCATAAGATTTTCTTGAATCAATTGAACACCAAGCAAAAGTATGTACAGTAAGGCTAAAAGACTGGGGAAACATCTACTAGGAAAAACTAAGATAAACATCTGATATCTCATTTTTACCTAGGTAAAAAACACTTTAATCTTTCCCAGGCAAAGGGGAAAGAGCCTCTGTTATTTTGGTTTGTTTTTGAGTATTTGATTTTCATTTCTCTGTTTCTCTCTCTCTCTCTCTCTCTCTCTCTCTCTCTCTCTCTCTCTCTCTCTCTCTCTGTGTGTGTGTGTGTGTGTGTGTATGTGTGTATTGATACACAGAGATTAAATAAAGATCCCAGGAATATACATTAGCAGTTACAAGTGCTTGCTGCTCTTCCAAATAAAATAAAATAAAATAAAATAAAATAAAATAAAATAAAATAAAATAAAATAAAATAAACAATTTTAGTTCCCAGAACCCAGATTGGATGGTGGTTCACAACATTCTATAAATTCATCTCCAGGGAGATCCAATGCCTCTGGCTTCCATGGGTACCTCTATATTCATGAACACACAAACACACACATACACACATACACACATACATCAATTAAAAATACTTTAAAGACCCAAAGATTTAAAATTCAGTATTTTAAAGACATCTTGAAAGTGAGGTCAATAATCTTTGAAAATAAAATTTAACACAACCCTAAAAGAGAGTTACCAGGAAGCTGTAAGCCTTTATTTTTTGTTTTCACAGAAATATGAAAAGGTAACTATAAAACAGAAACAATAAATCTACACAAGTTCTAGAAAACCACCAACATTCTACAGTCATTAAACCATCAATCAAAAAAGATGTAGTTTCCAACCAGGAAGAAGCCTTCAAGTATTGTTTCTGGTGCTGGCTCTATCCATGACATGGTATGCAGTCAGCCTAGGGGAGGCAGCACCCCAACTTTCCCCTTTAAACCCAAAGTACTATGCAGAGTAGACCTTCATCAGAATACATTTTGCCTGGCTTTTTTCTTATACAAGCAGTTGTTTAATAATATATGTGCGTAGATATGTATATATGCATGTGTGTGTGTGTGTGTGTGTGTGTGTGTGTGTGTGTGATGTGTGTATATATATATATATAATATATATATATATCAAGAAGATGCCTGAATTAAGATAATAGAGATGAAACCCACTAGAGCATTAAGACCACATGGAGGGCCAAGAGTGACACTTGGAGAAATGCAGATGGTTTAAACATCACCACACAAATTAGGAAACTGAAAAATGTACACATAAAGGAAGGCAAGATGTGTGATCAGAAAGCTCTGGAAAAGCTTAAGCCCCGACATGAGGCCAATTCCCCCTGCTCAGAGCACGTCTGGCTAATGAATGAGGAAGCTTCTCAGCACACAGCCAGACTCCCCAGCCTGGTAGATCAGCTTTCTTTGCTCTGTTTATTTTTATTTCAGTAGCAACAAAAATCACAAAGCATACAAAGAAAGCATAGCCAATTAAAATGAAGAAAACAAATTGGCAGGAAATGGCTCTGCAGATGTACAGGCATAGGATCTACTAAAATATGTTCAAGACACAAAGGTCAGTGAGCATACCACCAAGGGAAATCAGAAAACTACATAGGGATAAATAAAAATAAGAACTGAATGGTAGAAATGTAGAAATTATAAAAAGATCTAAACAAACAGGAGTGATAGAGAGAGATCTAAAATACAAACATTAAAACAATTACTAGAGATTATCAACCATGTATCCAAACTGGAGGAAAAATGTGATGATCTTAGAGATAGAATATTCTAAATTAATCTGGAGAACAGCAGAAAAGAAGACACAAATCTGAACAGAGCCCACGGGACACAAGGAGCATGGTCAAGCTCACCACTCTACGTGCTGACACAGTCTTGGAGAAAGAGACAAACAGAAACGGTGGTCATTATTTTTTTTAAAAGAATGGTGTAAAATTTCTCAAACTTCATAAAATATCTGAATTTTAAAAGATCCAAGAACCCCTACAAACACCAAGTAGGATATACTAAAGAGAATGGCAACCAATCCAACTAAAGCCAAACCTTGAAGACCATAGAAAGAGAACATTAAATGGTGAGATAAAAGCTGTTCACCAGTGCCCACATATGCTGATGCTTGCCTATAACCACTGTCAGGGGCCAGCTCCGGCTTGATGGGGGAGAAGTCTTCTTTCTTCTCCTTATTGGTTCTTCTTGAGGCAGCCGGGGGCGGAAGAGCGTTGGCAGGGGGTAAGACCTTGGGTCTTATGAGATTGGGGTAAGATTTTGGTCTTACGAGATATTTAGGGTTGCTGTGTAATAAAATTTACTTATCTATGCTAGAAAAGTTTACTTACTATGCTACTGTAGCTGACCTGCCCTCTGGTATCCTCTGGCCAGAAACTGTAACTTCGGTTTCTGGCACTTAGCACCTCAGTCCAAAAACAGCAAAGGATTAAGTAAATAGCCTTTGTACTCTCTCAACAGAAACTGCTGGGCTCTAACTTATACCTGCTAGTCTGAGGTTGCAGGAAGAAAAAGACACTTAGAGAAGTTATTAAAGAGTTTATTACTAAGTATAAAAAGTTTCCTATGAAAGCTGTCTAAGGGGGAAAAGTGGGAAGATCCTAAGTGGGGAAAAGGAAAAAAATCTAATAAGGGAAAAGTTCTAAAGGAAAGAATTCTAGGCAGGGGAAATGGAAAGGAAGGGATGAACGGCAGCTAACGACTACTACTATGACTACTACAACTACTGCTGCTTTGTCTTTGTCTTCAGTACTTATATATCTTTCAGAATACATGATCACATGTTACAGAGTTCATCACAAGTTCACACCAAAAATCAAATCATAAATTGAAATAGAAGTTTACAACACAGAAAGTTTACATGCATATCCATTAGGAGTAATTATCTGGCTAAACATCCATCACCTGTCTAGTTCCACAGGTTCACTGAAGGTTTAAAACTATAACTAAAAAATTCGTGAAGTTTTGTATAGATAAACTCAGGTAATATTTTATCACCTGTCCTAGCACCTATAATAAATTAATTGTTAATTGTTAATTGTTTTACAACCTCTTGGAATGTGCTTTGAGTAGGAGAGAGTCTGGTTACTATCTAAGAGCAATTAGCTGATGACATTTGTGAGACTGGCAGAGTTCTCATTGCAGTTTTGACTATCAGAAAGGGACCTAATAGCAGTCCCACTATAAAAGAGCTTAATAATCATTGATATAATTTTAAGAATTCTTATAGGATCATCACTAAAACTTAAGAAGTCATCTATTTGTCTATATAGATGTACTACAAGACAGTACATCTTCGTGAATCTGCAGAGATCTGCTCCAAAGGGGTGTGCTATTACTTAGTGATTGTTACATATGTTTAATAATAATAATAATAGGAAAAGCATATTAATAGCAGGAATCTTTCCTAAAATAAGTTCCTTACAGCCTTGCTGTATAAGACCTCATTTGTCGCAGATTATATAATAGTCCAAGGCAAGGCATTTCAGGATGATCAGCTGCTAATTATTAGTTTGTCCCATTATGGCTCCTGACAAACCATAGTCCTTGAAAAGCAAGGTCAGGGTAATTAGGAGTTCAAGGTCAGCTTGGCCCTCATGAGTCCTTATTTTAAAAACCACAGAGATGAAGAAGTGGCTCTGTGTTACAAGCACTTATTGTTCTTCCAGAAAACCCAGATTCAGTTTCTAGCAACCACATAGTGCCTTACAACCATTTAGTTCCAGGGAATCTAATATCTTCTTCTGAATACTGTGGGTACCAGGCATGCATTTGGTTCACTTACTTACATGAAGACAAAATACTCATGTGCATAAAATAGAACTAATAAATCTAAAACAATCAAATAAACAAAATTAACAAGTAATTCCTCACAAATAATGGATTCACAGGAGTTTGTCAGCACATTTCTCATCAGTAATTTTGGATGCCAGGAAGCAGAGAGATGATATTTTGTTTTATTTATTTATTTACTCTTTGTTTTATTTGGGTTTGGGCAGAGGGTTGTAGATATGATATACCTAAACTGCTGAAGGAAAAGCTTATTATCTTTGAATTTCATGTACAACAAAACTGATTATGTTTTATAAACTGGGGTTATAGTAGGGTGCAAAAGGGGAAAGAGCAGGGCAGGGCCTAATGAGATGGCTCAGAAGGTAAAGGCATTAGGGTTGAGGTAATCTGAATTGGATCTCATGGACCTGTACTGTAGACAGAAAGCACCAGCTCCTTCAAACTGTCTTCTAAATTACAATGCATAAATAAATATGTATAAAGTCATCCATTCAGTCAGTGATGTATTTCTGTGGTAGACCATTTGACTGGCATGTACGATGTTCTGGGCTTACCTAGAGCACTTCAGAACAAAAAGCAAAGATTCATTCAAAATTAATCAATATGTAGGAGCTGGAAGTATAGGGCATCAAAACAAAAACACAGGATAAAATGAAACACTGGTTGAAATCTTCCTGATGTTGATTTTGGCAATGTTCTTGAATATGGTGCAAACAGTACAACTACAATATTCAGAGAGTGAGAACAAACTGCACCTCATCAAAATTAAAAACTTTGCTCATCAAGGAAATACTGAAATGAAAAAGAAAATGAATGAAGAATGGAAGAAAATATTCAAAGTTATATATCTGTTAATAGATTGGTGTTCAAAGACTGTTTTAGTTAAGATTTTGCTGCTGTGAACAGACACCATGACCAAGGCAATCCTTACAAGGACAACATTTAATTGAGGCTAGCTTACAGGTTCAGAGGTTCAGTCCATTATCATCAAGGCAAGAGCACGCCAGCATCCAGGCAGGCATGGTACAGGAAGAGCTACATCTACATCTTCATCTGAAGGCTGCTAGCAGAAGACTCACTTTCAGGCAGCCAGGGTGAGAGTCTTAAGCCTACACTCACAATGATACACCTATTCCAACAAGGCCATACCTTCTAATAGTGCCACTTCCTGGGCCAAGCATATACAAACTATCACATGGACAAATCCTATGAATCCATATACATGCATGTACTCAAACATGCAGACACATACAGATATGATGCACACACATACACACAAACACACATACACCACCATGATTTATAAAGCAGGCAAATAACTCAAATAAATATGAAGTGGAAACTTAAGGGTTCTTTCGAAAGTCAGTTGTGTCAGATGGTGTTTTCTTGCAAAGGAACATTTCACTGAAGCAGACACAGGTGAAAGAATGTTCTGCTAAAGCAAGCACGTGAAAGGAAACATGATGGAGGACTCTTTGCTAAAGGCACACATGTATTGGTCTGATTTACATATGCAGTTGGGCTCCATTTGTTGGGACTCCACAGAAAGAAACATGCCAAAAATCTTCTCATGACGTGCTGTTGCTACTTGCTGCTTCTGCAGACTTGGGCTGATTAGCAGAGTGATGTCAGCTCATAAAAGCTCACATGGAATTTTGCTAGGATTCATGTGCTAAGGCAAGACACATGGTGAGGCAAGACCCATGGAGACTGTGTGATGTATGGAGGGAGTATAAATAGGACTCAATGGACTGAGAGAGGGGCTTACAGGCAGAACTAGCTCTGTAAAGCTTCTTGGTCTAGAATCTTCTCTAATCTTTGCTTTGTTGAAAGAGGCACTCAGAGAACTTCTCCTGGCATCCCTGCTTGTCTGAATCCCCTCATGCTGACTCATGCTGATTCAGCTGAGGCCTGGCCATTCCTAGTAGGTGGGGCCACTAGTGCTGCTATCCCTACATTACTGAAATGAACTGCTGGTGCACCTTTGAAGTGTTTGCAAATATATTGAGCTACCAATGCTGACCTGTGAACTGAACTGCTGATTTCCTGGCAATGTTCTTTGCTTCAAAGAACCATTTCTAAACAGGTCTACTTTCCTGCATATTAATAACCTTTCTTTTCCACTACCTCTGGCAGATGATGGGCTAGAAGGGAGGTTAAACGTTTAAGAATGAGCCGTCCAGCAGTGGTGCACCGCTGCAGTCGCTGCACTCTGGAGTTGGATGAGGCCCTCTCTCCCGAGTTCGAGTCCAGCCTGTGCTTGCTCAGAGGAAAAGGAAAAAAAGAAAAGAGTGTTTAAGAATGTTATTAAAAGTAGGTTGAGAAAAATGTATGCCTATATGAACTTTTCTTTAAAGAAAATATACATAAGGGGCAATAAACACATGAGAAAATGCTCACTTAACATTGCTAATCATTAGAGAAATCCTATACAAAACTATATGAGATAACACTTTAACAACAAGAGTTAATGTTCACAGAGTTTAATATAAAGTTCTGAAGATGAATAGTTGTGATAGTTACATACACATAAATATATTTAATGTCCCTATTGTTTACTTTAAAAAGTTTAAAAGTACTAATACTGCGTTATCCATTATTCCACAATAAATACTGAAGATTGAAATAGCCTGAAGGAGAATAACCACCTATCAAAGCATCTTTCAAAACTACCAAGTGAAACACTAATAATAAAAAGAGAAAGAATCAAGAACATAATGCAGAAAATGTCAAGTACACAATTAAAAATTCCTTGACTTGCAATGACTATATGAAAATAAAATCTATAACTAGGACAAAAACAAATCCAGAAATTATGATTACTATATAATGAGCAGACTAATTTAAAATTATTGTTATAATTGTACCCAGGGTTTAAAAAACTGTATGAATTTAAAGAAGAAATTAGACAAAAAATAACCAAATGAAATATTTATAGATAAAAAAGATCCAAAAATTCTGAAATAAAAAATTCACTAGATTGAGCAGAACATCATTTAGACATAGCAGAATTAAATACTGATGAACTTTAAGACATCCCAGAAAACTATTCAAAATGATGAATAGAACATTTCACACAGAAAGTGAACAGATCCTCAGAGGCCTGTGTGGAAGTAACAAGTGATTCAATATGTATTCACCAGACCCCCAAATATGAAAGACTAGCAAGTTCACCCTCCCACCCCATGTTGCCTAAACCTATACAGTCATAGATCTAAACATTGAAAAAAATCCTGAGATAATTATTATTTTAAAACCTTCCTCCAAAACACCATAACTGTTGAAAAGCAAAATAAGCTCTTAAAAGCATCCAGTAAAGTAAGGGGAAGTGGTAAACGCAGCATTATAATAAAACACCATTACTCTCCTCCCAACAGAACTGTTGGGATCCAGAAGACAAAGTGACATCATCTAGAGAGTTCTAAAAGAAAAGAGGGAGGGTGAAAGGGGGGAAGTTCTCTCTTGAAACTCTATTTCTGGGAAAAACACATTTTCAAAATGAGTGAGGAGCATAGTACCTTAATTCCTAAGCACGTTGGAGACTTTCTAAAGGGCAATTGGTTTCACTAAGTCAGGAAACTACACAATTAACAGAGCATCTGGTATTGTCAGAAACTGAGGAAAGAAGAAGAGGAGGAAGAAGCAGAAGGAAAGGGGAGTCGGGTCATCATTAAAGGATGCCATAACCCATCAAAAGATTTTGAAAGGCAAAGCTGGAAAGGGGAAATAGTTATTATAGCAGTAGGTTACAGTGTAAATAGTAAAACATTTACAAATTCATTCCAAAATAAATGAATGGTTACCTAAGAGACAGAAAAAAATATTTCTACAAAATAATTCAATACAATAAGTGTAAGCCAAAATGAACACAAAACCATTAGAAAAGCATAGAAGTTCTAGAAACAAGATCCCAACAAACAGGAAAACTAGTGGATGAAAGAAAGAGAAACAGGATCGGTTGTATAAAATCAAGCTATCATCTCCAAATGTTTACTGAAGCCAGTAGCTACACTGGTTAACACTGTTAGCCATTACCGTAGGCAAGTGAGGAAGGCTAGCCTGATCCCCAGTGAGATGCATGACATGATGCCCCCTCAGATGTCACTCCTAAGGCCAGATAGCCATTATACTATTGTTGCCAAAAATTCAGCAAAATCTAATCTTTTTTTTTAAAAATTAGATCCATGTCAGTCAGAGGAAAAAGTTAAAGAATCCCTCATCAGGAAAGTTCTAATGGCAAGTTCATAAAACACAAGGAAGGACTGAGGATGTTGTCACAGTTAGGAGGGGACGAGGGAGACATTACAGCTTAGCAATGTGGTGCAATGTTACATGTGAATTTGGGTATGGGAGCAGATAAAGGAGGATGGAGAAAAAACAGAAGATTTGAAAGGCATCCCATAGCTCAGTAATAGTATTATACTAATATTCATTTCTTGGTTTTCTTAATTGCACTGTAAAAAAAAAAAAAAAAAAGAGAGGCCAACATTAGATGGAACTGGAAGGTTTGCAACTTTCTGACATCCTAAAAGTTCTTCAAAACACAAATTTAAAAATAAAGCCCATGGTCTGTTTAGAAGCATCCACCTGAGGTAAATTCTGAACCCTACCCATTTCCCACATCTTTCCTATCAGAATGGCCTGTTCTTCCTAAGCCATCTTCACCTAAAACAATTGGCAAAGGCATTGACCTCAGATACCTCTATACAGTAATAACTTAAGCAATAATATAAAACACATGCAGGCCTCAAACACTGGCTAATATTAAAGACACTGTTTCTGTCCTACAGAAGTTTTACATTTTAATAGTTGCTGAGTTTTATTTTACGTCGACACTCCCAACTCCCTAGCTAAAGAACTTTTCCTATTTTTTTCCTGAGATTTTTATAGTTCACTTTTTATTTTTAAGTCTTTGCTCCATATGGAATGTATTTTAATGTACGAAATGAATTTGAAGCTTGCCTTTATCTTTTTCTTTTTCTTCCTTTTTTCTGCAGATGGCCAACCATTTGTTACATCATAGCTTATGAAATAATCCATCTTTTTTTAAGCCAGCCATCCTGCTCAGCAGTACACTAGGAGACAAATCTTTCATCTACTTCTGCTGGTGTCCTATTGCCTACAACCTGAGATTAGGAAAGATACACTGAAGTGTAGAGAAGCAGATATGAGAGGAGCTGAGGACCCCATGGAGAATGTCCTAAATATCAGTGGACTCATAAGTACAGCTTCTCTTGTAAACATGAAACTCTTTCTTCCAAGGGTGCTACTGAGTTTTTGGTTCCCACCTCTGACAGCTCCTCTTACCCATCACCCTAACAGTTGCCAATCTTTCTGCAAAACTCCCTTCTTTTGTTCCTGCATACAACACAGGATTTAGAAATATGTTTCTGTCCCCCACAGATACTGACAACACGTGATGTCATCTTGTCCTGCCATATACTCTTCCTTCTCCATTGCTTCTATTACCTTATATTCTAAACACCTTTTTTTCTGAACTTCTGTCCAAAGCCAGTGCACTTCAAATTTTATTTTTATTTCTCTTTCTGTTTCAATTTCTCTTCCTAAAAGTCCTTATCCATTCACATTATAAGCTCAGGTTGGATTGTAAAGAGACAGGAAACAAGACTAGAATTCTTGTTAAGTGATGTATTAATAGCAACCTCCAAGAGAAAAGAGTAATGAAATTAAAAAAGGAGAAAATCCTAGAAAAGCACATTGTCTCCCTTAGAGACTAGTGGCAGCCTCTTGTGTCAAGGTGGCCATATTCATAGCTATGTGACTCAAGTACTGGCTTCTGGTTCCAGCAGAAGGACTGGAGACATATCTCTTGGCAAGATGAGGCCCTGTTCAGCAGAGGGCAGGTCTCTGGATCAGGTCATTAGCAAACACATCTCACGCCACTATTGGGTTGGTGCACTAGTGAAGGAGACCAGGGAAAGACATGGTGTATGATCTCACAGTTACTCTGCTCAAATCTACTTTCATCTCATATAAGTTCTACACTATCCTGGCATACTTTTCCTTGGACTCTGCTTGGTCAAAACTTCTTTAGAAAGCTACTAAAAAGATACCCATCCTGCTCTGTTTGGTCTTGAGATCAGATAATCCCTTCTCACCATGGTTAATGGTCTAATTGAGTTCATTTGCATAAAGGGCTGACCCAGGCCCTCTTCATGAGAGTTTTGAGTCCCCTCAAGTGCTGGTCTCAATTAGAACATAGTTGTCATTAGACATTCCCACTAATAGTGAAAGATGTCCGCACTGAACATTTAGTTCTAAATATATGTCCCCATTAAATAGCAGTAGTCTGGCCTTTTCATGGTAATCAAGCTCAGCTATTTTGAAACAAAATTCAGTAGACATTTGCTAAAAGAGAAGCCTTCTGGTGGGAATTAACATTCAATACAAACATACTCATGCTTGCATCCACTTCTACAAGCCACTTAACATTATCTTTTCTCTTCATTCTAGGGATGTTCTTGTCATTAATCTCCCCATATTGATTCTTACAGAAATGTGATCAATCACCCAGTCCAAATGCCAGGAAGTTTATGTACAACCATATTATGGACTATTTCTCTCTTCACACAGTGTTCATGGCCAAGAGCATTACCCTAAGCAGTGTTACCTTGGTCAACTGCTCCTCATGATCACCACTGAGAAGACCAGAGTGGAGCATCAGTCTATCTTCAAGGTCATCATTGAACCCTAGGTTCACTTTTCTGTCCTTCACTCAATAAACCTATTTTATCTCCTAATCCTGTGCAACTATCCCTACCCATTGCCGTGCCCTTAGGTAAAGCCTTCATTGTTTCATCTGAATGACAATATCCATATCTTAAGAGGTGAGCTACTCTCAGATTTTATACTCTTCTAGAGGTCAGAAGCCCATGTATAATCCCATATCTTGGATGCCACAGACATTGCATCACACTGTCTTAAGTCAATCCCAACTAAACTCAGAAGAGTACATATAGCATCCAAAGAGTAAAGCCTGCTTAGTGTCCTACAGTGCAAGAAATTGCTTTTACAGCACAGAGAATGGAAAGTATCATCCTTGGGAGTCAGGAGACCTTCGTGTCTGTCCTTCAGGACTAAGGCATGCTCATCTATGGGCTCATGCTGGTACCAACACTGAAAGAAGGTGCTGATGTAGTTTCACCCTTCCCCCATCATATATATATATATATATAATATATAATATATATATATATATTATGCAAAGGGACTAGGAATAAAAATGACAATTCCTACTGTCTGCCCATGCCTGGACCCATGCTGCTGAAAGTGGGGGTAGTAAGCCCCATCTCACCTCCATGCTACAGTTGGCTGCATGTTGTCTTCAGGGCTGGGAATGGACATTATATTTCCTTTCACTACTGGGTACACATTGCTCAAAGATCATGGCTCCTGATGCCACTAAGCTTACTGCATATGCACTATAGTATGTGTGAATACAAAAGAGGGTTTAGAGGCACTGTGGTTCCCACTGCTTCCTCCTCCCATGCAGTATTTGGACCAGAAGCCCTTGCCTGTGTAAGAGACCTCACATCATCAGTACCTGAAGAAACAGTTGTAAGTCCATCTTACAGGTCACTACCCCCTTATAGCAAAGGCCACACACTGGGCACCCTACCCCACTACCTTCTACACACGTCTACATGTGATGCTAGAATATCCCTTTCCTATGCAGCTCTCACACACTGAGGCTCTCCAACTCCGTAGTTGTATACTTTGTATCTAAAGTCATTAATTATAGCCAAAAACATTGTAAAGAGAGCACACTCCAGTGCCCAGAAGAAATTAAACTCAGTATTGTACATCAAGCTCACATCCTAGGCAAATTGTCAGGAGAAAGGGACTTACTCTGAAGGCTGACCTGTAACAATGGCAGAAATAACATACCCCTCCGGATGTGCAAATGTGAATGAAAAGCTGGTATCTTGATGCCTTGAAAGGAATACAGTAAGTGTATTCCAAAGTAGTTCCAAAATGGCAACCAATATGGTGAAATGTATTGATTATATATAAGTATCTAGAATCTGTGAACTTGAAGGCTCTAAATAGAGAAGTGACGTGGAATGTTAATGTTAACTTCTCTGATTTGATTAGAGTGCATGTATTCAAATATCTCACTGCATCCAGTCAGTATGTATAATTGGGCTAATAAAAAGTAGTTTAGAGAGGCTAGGGAAATGGATCAATGTTTAAGAGTGAGCACTGGTCTTCCAGAGAACCCACCTGCAGTTTCCAGTACACATCAGATACTCACAATGCCTGTAATTCCAGCTCTATGGGGATTTAATGCTTCTGGTACCCACAGGTACCCACATGCATGTATGCATACCCACACAGAGACACACAATTCTTTTATCTTCTCTGTGCTGTGGCCATTGCAATTAAATGATAAGATGCAGCAGCAAAAACAACACACAGAGGCCTGGAAGATGGCTCAGCAGTTGAGAGCATGTACTGCTCTTGCCAAGGGCCTGAGTTCAGTACCCAGGATATGGGTTGGTGGCTCACAACCACCTGCAATTCTGGCTTCAGGTGAATCTGATACATGTGGCTTTGGCAGGTATGTGCATTCATGTACATTTTCCCATAACATACTAAGCAACACACAGTGCCACACAAGATCTATATTACATAAATGGGAAGTCTGAATATAAACATCATTTATTCATAAATTGAGAAAACAGCCCACATCATGTATGTCTTCCACAAAAACAAAAACCCAGGATATGGGACAGTGTTTGAAAAAGAAAGAGGGATCCTTAGAGAATGTCTAGGAGTGAATAGAAAACATATTGCAAAACCTATCATGAGAGGACAGTGTCAAACCCCAAAGCCTTCTCTGCTTCTGGCTATTCTCCAAGATATCTTCATTTTCCTGGCCATTATCAGAGGAGTCAAGGCGCTCAATCTCATTTCTGACATCCAATATTGATTGATGAGCTTGGATGGATCGCTGGCATCTTGCTGGCAGAAGCTGCCGTTTACCCTCAGCCTTCTCCTCCGAGGGCCAGCACAGCCCTCCCTGAATCCAACATTGAGCCGCTTCCAAGGTAATTTGCTTAGGAGAAGTGGGCTTTTTTCACACACTGCATTCGGCTTGAGCTCACCTTTCTAACCTTCAAATATTAAAACTCACTCCGCAGAAAATGATTCCGGGAGTCTAATCAGAATGCCTGCTCTCTGTTCTGGGATGTACTCATTTCTCCTAAGTACATGTGTCTTTTCAGGAGACTTTGACCTCAAAAGTAACTGGCTTCTGAAGATACTCCTATTTCTTATTTCTGTTTTTAAAAGAAAAAAACCAATGTAATCCAAAAGTTCAAAAAACAGTCCGAATATTTACAAGAGAGTAATTTTTTAAATAATGGTGTTTAAATCTTTACTGCAATATAATATTTTTATTAGCATCGCAAGGTGAATAAAGAATCATTTTGTGTGTAAGATATTTTTAATCTATTTCTATGTGTTCAAAGTAAGAAAATGAGGTGTATGCTATAAAATAAGGAAGTCCATAAAGATATGAAGAATTTGTGGGATAAAAGTAACTAATAGAGGTTTCCTGTCTTCTCTAGAACTGTTTGAAAACCCAGGACTGTTTATTTGATCATCTATTTACTGTTTGCTATGTGCCAGTCATTTTGCTCAATGAAATGAAGAAGGCAGATGACATGTACCATGAGAAGCTTGCTTTCAATAAACTTGCAATCAAGTTGAATGTAGAAAACCTACTGTGCATGAAATTAAAAATAAATTAAGCAATTAAGAACAAATTTGGTATTGACTAAAAGTATAAATGGGAGATTGGTAAGGAGAGAGTGCTCTGTGGACCAGATTAGCCAAGGGAAGATTGATTGAGCTTGCCCTCAGAGAGCAGGCAAGGAGGTAAAGAGGAAGATGTGGATCTGCAGAAGGGGATTGTAAAATACCCAGTCAAGATACCAGTGAAGTAGAAGTGTGTCAGCAGCAAAGGGCATATGCAAGTGGGGGCCAGAGACAGGCATTGATAGAGGATGTTACACTCATAAGTCCTGTGAAAATTAAAATGACAGATCTAAAAAGACCTTACCATCAATGTTTAGTTATAAGTGGAGAATGAATGTAAGCATGGAGATTTAAAATAATGAACAGAATTGCAGCTATAGATGACTTCGTTTATAGATACATTAGAAAGACATGAGATCAGTGGGCATTAATTGCAGCATAATTCAGAAAGCACTGACTGAGGATAGATATGCAGATTTAACAAAATGAGAATTATAATATATTGAAAATAATACATAATTTTGCAAGAACTTTGAGTAAGGTTGGGAGTTGTCAAGAAGTTTTCTGAGCATTAATTGAGTCCAAGCCTTGAATCACAGAAAATGCGTGCATTAAGAGTTGAACAGAGAAAAGCTAAATAAGAAGGAGATGATGGATGCATGACAGATTGTAACCCATTAAAAGTAATCAATAAGATCACAGTGGTATAAGAGATAAATAGCACAAATTCAATTTCTAAAAGTACAATATTATGGAGGGTGACAATAGCAAAACAAGATTCTCACTATGGAATGAGGAGAGGTTGAGAAGTTGAATTGTCAAGAGAATATTTGATTTGAATACCATTGATTCGCCAAAAGGCCTGAACTGGATGCCAGAAGAATGGGTGACATTAATGGAGTTGAAATCATTGAGGAAGAAGCTAAAATAGGAGAGGAGAAGATGAGAAAGTTCCAGACAGATGTGTAGCCCATCAAACAGGCTCAATTCAAAATAGATCACATAGTGAGGGGGTAGGAGCAGATGAAAATTAGCACAAATTCAGTTTCTAAAATACAGATGGATTATGAGATGGGATCGAGCTGATAGAACTCACAGAGTGGTACAAATTCAGTCAATATGGAATGGGGAATCTGAAGAGTCTTTGAGTGTCCGATGAAAATACTACCTCTCTGCAGATGACAGGTAAGGATCTCAGCCAAGAATGCCCTCCTAAACCAAATCATGACAACCACCATGTCTGAACATACCCAGTAGTCACGCTACTACTAGAGGCAGATATACGTAGCTAGTGAATCAACACACGTAAGCACACACATAAGGATAAACTCACCAGTCTAAACTCATAGGAGCAACCGAAGATTGGGGCAGGGTAGCATTTGTAGACATCCAACAGTGGATATTAACTTAGCATGACAGTCAGAATGGGGGGACAACATAGTTTTGAAATATCGACGCCAGATGGAGAAGAGACCTGCAACAAGCTATAAAGAAGCAGGAAATAAAGGAACCATAGAGGGGTAGAGCAAAGTCAGATGCTCTGAGCAAAAATATCGTCAAGGGACTACTACGTTGAGCTTTAATACAGAAGTAGCCACTGAGCTTAGAAGACGCCTCTGTATGCTAGTAATAAAGCTAAGTATGAGTCAACTAGAAAGACAATGGGGGTCATCTGAGCTGTTGTCTGTAGGCTAGAGACAAGGGAAGAGAGTGAAGGGAGACTGTGTTAATAATGCTGCTTTTAAGAAGAGAAAGTCACGCTTATTTAATTTTATTTAAAGTTAAGGACTCAACTCAATGGAACCACTTAAATATCTGAAAGACAACAGTTTGTCAAGAATAAACGGTGAGACATTAGTGGGTCATGAAATCAATGCTTTGGGTTAGGAATGTCTCTTAATAAATGACATAAAATAGAACTGGATAGAAAGTAATAATATTGCATACAATAAAATATTTCATGGAAGTGCTGTTTCAGGGTGTGTTATGGGTGTAGCCTTAGTATTCAATTTGGATACTAGGTGACTATAGATAATGAAGACAGTTTAGTCTGAGTCCAAGTCCAGATAACGTGGAAAATAAGATCAGAAAAGAAATATAAAAAATAAAAAGAAATAAAGGTGGGTGTGATAGGGCACACCTGTAATCTCAGTCTCAGTGTTCAGAGAGTTGTGAGGCTTCAACCCTAGCTGAGGAGTTTCTGACAGTTGATGGCTGATGGAGGGGGTGATATCCATTTTCTTCAGTGGTGTGACCCACAGTAGATTGTCCATAATCCAGCAGTACTGACTGAACTTGCAGACTAAAGTGGAAAAAAAAGCATGAAGTTGGAGGCACTTGTAGGGATACGAGTTGAAGAAGTTAAGGGCAGATATGATCTACATACATCTATAGTATCTGTGTTTCTATGTGTATCTATGTGTGTCTGTGTGTATATCTTTGTGTCTCTGTGTGTGTCTGTATTGCTATGTGTATGTGTGTATATTAAATTATCAAAGACTAAATTCTGAAACTGCATAACAAAACAAACAAAAAGGAAAATGAAGTATTAAGGGAGGAAGGAATTAATTCAAAAGTATAATATTCCAAAGATGTACCATCTGCAGGAGAGCCATCTCCCACAAGTGAAGACATACCATCTGCAGGAGAGCCATCTCCCACAAAGCTGGACTAGAGAGATGGTATTCTTGAACCTTCCTGTAGTTCATTGTCTTTTCACAGATTTTAATATGTGCACTATGAGATTAAGAGCTATCAGCATACCCCCAGAATTCAGTATAATATTCTGTGTACAATGGGGATTCATTAAATGTCAACTTTAGTGAGCACCTTACTGCTCCAACACTGAAATCATAAAATTCAGAAGTCAAAGAGTGTAGTAGGCTAATTGTAAAATGACTTTAAGCCTTCCAGAGAAAAACTATGACAACCTACAGTCCACATGCTTGACTCCAGAAAGTAATTTCCATTTGAAACCTGGGTACACACCCTCTATCAGTCAGCTGTGTTAAGTGAAGCAGAAACTAAATTGCTGCCATAGCAGAAATCGATGAGTATTGGAGAGTTCATAATTGCCAAGAAATCAAGGTTTGGAAAATAGTCAAGAACAAGGGAAGCTAAAGCATTAGCCTGGACCATACCCAGAATATTCACAGTATGAAGCCAGACCACTCAAGACACTGTCACCTCTAAACCCTAGATAACACAGATGCAGCTGCTACCTACATGGACATTAGTCAGTGACAACTCCCATTTCCTTAACCACCCTTAATACTGTGCCTCACAGTCTTCCATTCCAATTTCTTGGCACTCCTAGTTCCTTATTCAGGATTTCCAACAGCTGCATGGGATTGGTGGAATCTAGGCTTTGTTTTTGAGCCTAACTGCAAGAAAGATGGGAAACTGAATATCTGGGCGTCTAGCATTTTAAGTTTTTATTGAGGAAGACAGGCTAATTCATTTCCAAGCAAAAAGAAGATGCTGGCTGTCAAGCAGTAAGTGATAAATATCCGCTACATAATAAATGATATATATAATTCCATAAATTCCATAGCTGCTGCTTGTTGCCAGCTTCCAGTACCACCTTGAACTAAACTGAGTGCAACAGAAAGTCTTTAGCTACAAACATGCCAGGTACTCATGTTGCAGTCAGTGTGATACCTGGTCAGGTTTATTCTTGAAGGATGCACACATGCTAAATCACCCTGAAATGACAAGTGAATGACACCCCTTAATTGAAATCCTGACCCTGAGATTTGTCTTCTTACCCCAGAAATGGTACTGTCATCATTTCAACTTGTTGTCGGATGGTTCTGGTCCCTTAGTTTAAATGGTGCCAATCACTTCAGTAATTGCTTTGAGTTCACACATAGCATTTCCAGCCACACTAACCCTCTCTCTGCACTGACCTTGACCCATGCCACCTACCTCTTATCTCTGCCAGCTTTCAGACAGCACACTCTTACCAGTCCCCAGTTTTCAATCCTCCACCCAACCATGCCTATTCATTTCACTTAGGATAAGGATGAGTTTCTGCCACCCAGGCATGCATCCATTAACTTCTAATCTACCTATAGGAAATCTACATGGCGACTGTAATGCCGGCTTTGCAAATTTTAGCACCCACACAGAATAAGCCCACTGCTGCTCATCTGAGTTTTGTTCTTTGTAAATTCACCAACAACTATTTCTGCAAAATGGGGTCTATGATAAAATCTATGAGAGAATTTCAAAGGCCCCACCAAAAGAATATCCATTACCATTCAGAAAAGGACAATAGATCTTAAGTTAGCAATACAGAATAAGAAGCAAAAAGTGTAAATAATTTTCTGCTGAACTGAACTCAGTTCTAAGCATTTGTTCAGCACTCATTAAAAAACCTGGATTCAATCTCCAGCACTGCATAACCCATGATGTCATAACCCTATAATGTTAGCCCTTAAGAAATGGAAGGAGGAGGATCAGAAGTTCAAGGTCATCCTTAACCACCTGAAAGTTTGTATATGCTGCTAAGTGTGCTTTTTGCTGCTCTCTGTAGCAGAACAGCACACAATATGCAGCACATTGTTGCCCCAGTTCCTCCTTACCTACTAAATGCTCTATCAACCCAGGTATGTATCCTTGTGGACTTATATGAAGATGCTCCAGGAAGTTATTCCTGGAATAAGACTATTGGACTGTGAGCAAAGGCAGCCCGCCTTCCCTGAAGGCTGCCAGATGGCTTCACACCAGGCCTGTGTCAGCTTACAGCTTACAGTCATGAAGATGAGTCCTGCCTCACATCCTTGCTAACACTTGATGTTACACAATTTACACCCAGATTTAGAAAGAAAAAAAAAAGCTGTCATTTTAATTTCTGCAAGTCTGCTTATTAACAAGTGGGGGCCATCATCTCTATTTTAAAATAGTTGTGGTTTTGGATTCTTTACCTATTCACTTCTGTGACTGCTTTCTTTTCCTAATGGATCAGAGAAGGCCATTACAGAGCTTAGATAACATTTTCCCTTTTATCCTAGACATCACCAACATCTCTTCCACACTCTCTTCCTTCAACAGACATCCTTAGTATTTGGCTAATCTAACATATTCACTCTTGCCTAATGATATATAGTCTCCCAGGCTGATCTGCTTTCAAGCAAACTGCTTTTTTACAAGGCTGGAACAATTCAACCAAGTATGTGAAAACTCAGGGATTTTTCAAAATTTTATTCCTTCCTTGTTAGTTAGTTACTCAGAAATGGCTGCTGGGTTAATGGTTCCTAAGGCTATCAGATCTCAAAAAGTTACTTGTGGCTTTGTGTGCTTTTGTTTGGTACAGTGGTTGGCCATTCTAAACAATGACTTCCTATTTTCTTTACTCAAAGCTCTCTAACCAGATCTGGATGTGCAAGTCTCTAGCTATCCAGGAGTGAAGGAAGGGAGTTTTCTAAGTTCAAGACTAACCTGGACTACATAGTAATTTAAGGCAAGTATGGGCTACTTAATGAGACACCGATATGAAATGAAAGGTTAAAAATCCTAGGATGTTGTTCAATAGTAGAGAAGTTGCTTAGCAAGCACAAGGTCTTGGGGTCACTCCCCAGTATTGAAGCAGAAGGAAGGAGGAAGGGTGAGGAAGAAGAGGGAAGAAAGAGGAGGAGGAAGAGGAAGAAAAAGCAACAGTGGCAACAACTTCCCCACCATGTTTGATTTCACAGGATTCATACTTAGATTTGTAAACAACTATAGGCTTCTAGCTTTATTAACATATGGAGGAAATGTTTGCTTGCCACCTGTGAAGTACCTATGCCTGAGTTATAAAAGACAAATCAGAAAACACAGTCTAAAAAAGGCAAAGTACATTAAATCCTCATAGAAATCCTACCCAGGTTTGGATAGACAGCTATTCAGAATGGCCAGTTGGCTACTGTGTTTCCAACGTAAGCAGGGAGCACTTGATCTACATGGGTCTTGGAAATGTGGCAAGTGTTAGTGATTCTGAGGAAAAATGACTATTTCTAAAACAGACTATTTTATTCCTGATAACGTCCAAGCTGAATATTGGAAACAGAAAATGTTATTGAAGAAAGTGACAAGGAAAGATGAAGGAAGCAGGGGATCTACCTAGAGAACTCAGAGCTCAGAGGAGGATCACAGAAACGAACAAGAAGTAAGACTCAGTGGATAAGGGAGCTTCTTGAACAAGCATGAGAACTTGAGTTTTGTTCCCTTCAAAAAAAAGCTGAATATGGCTAAGCACATGCCTGTAACCCCAACTCTGTGGGGTGCAGAGACTAAACGGTCTGTAGAGCTTGCTGCCTACAGCCCAGCCTTCAGGTTCAGTGAGAGGAATAAGGTGGTGAGTGACCAAGGATAGCTAACATCTTCCTTTAGTCTCTGGAACAGAGTACATATTCTGCATATATGCACATGCACATACACTGTACCCACACACATACACATAGAAGAAAAAAAGAGGGAAAAGAAGGAAGGAGACATATTTCACTGCCTACAGGGCTAAAAAAAAAGGACGAAGTCATTTATGAAACCCCTACCATGCCTCAACACTATGCACCAGGATCCTACATGGTGTCTCCTTAATCTCAACAAAGGCCACCATCTCTGTTGTTCTAGAAGGCATATTTAAGAGGTTGAATGGGTTTTTATGTACAATTTGCTGGAAAAGGGAAAAGCAGGAGTTTGCCTCTGACAACCATGGTACATCTACCTCCATTCTATGGAGACAGAATATAATTGAGTGCTTGTCCCCAAGCTGAGTAGCCTGTTGGGTCCTAGAGTGCAATATATATATATAATACAAATATAATTTATAATTTACACTCTAGGACCCAATATAATTTATATATCTATATATATTTATATATATATATCTTGTTCCCCTTTAAATGCAGTATGAAGTTCTTGTCATTGAAAAAGCATTTAAATATTCTTGAGTTTGGGGGTAGAGAATATCTGGAAAGATGAATGCTTGTAGGCAACTCATGGGCATTCCCTTGACAAGCCCCAACGGCTGTAAGTATGGGTCAGCAATAGCCTCTATAGTCATTAATGTGACTATAGTAACAACATTGGTCCTGGCCCAGGAATCTGCAGGCCAAAGTCCTTACAATTTGGTTTTTCTTCACGCATGTCTCAGGAGATCATTTCGTAGAAGCTAAAGCTTCTATGTACCTCTAGTTCTTCCAAATGTGAAAGGTTTGAGTAACTGGTATCCAAGAGTGGTCTTTTCCATCCTCACCACCTCCTAACCTTCCCTTGTGTGCTTGCCACAGCTCCAGAGATATGAAAAAGGCATCTTCATCCAGGGAGACTGTGCATTTGGCCATGATAAAGACCCAGAGGTTAAGTTGAATAGTCTCTTAAGCTGGGCTGCTTTTAATATGATGAGCCTATAGCTATCTCTAACCTGGCACCTGAAGAACTGTCCCAGGATCCTTGAGTTAGTGTTTGCCCATCACCCCTTAATTCATCAAAAGCTGCTCAATCCAACTCTCTAGACTGTGGCCAAACATCTAAATTTTAACAGATTTCTCAATCCCTTAAACATATTTTTACATTATTTATTGTGTGAGGGGGGGTGCATGTAAAGGGTGTATGCGCATGTGCCATGGCACACATATGGAGGTAAGAGGATGACTTGCAAGAGTTCCTTCTCTCCATCTCCCATGTGGAATCCAGGGATGAAACTCAGATATCAGATTTGGAAGCAGGAATTCTTACCCAATGAGCCATCCCACCAGCACCTCACTAATGATTCTTAAAGAGCAAACCCAACTTAAGGACCACTGGAATAAAGATGGAGAATGTTCTGAAAGGAGAACCATAGCCTTAAAGGAGAAAATTCACTTTCTGATAATGCAGTGAATGCTAATTATTTAGGTCAGCTTTACAAAGCCACCACAGATGCATAATTGGAAAATTCCCAGCCATGGCTCCTAAAGGAATACAGGGTTAGGTTCCTGCAAGCTTCTGCCGGTACTAATTTCATCAATGATCATAACCTTGTTTTACATGGATTTCTGTTTGAAGTCACACAATTGAAATCTGTACCGCTGATACATTAATAACAAGCTTATGGCCAGCAACTCTGTGACTCATTCTGAACCATGCATGTGTTTTATCTGTAAGGCACATCACAGATTCCTGCATCTAGAAGCACTTCAGCACTGTGCTCAGGGCCATTTTAAATGGTGAGGTCACCAGTGCGAGGCATAAAAATGGAGGGATGACAGTGGCAAAAAGGACACTCACTCATAATATTAAAACTGAACTGAGACTATATCTCAGTCCAGAACACACACGTCAGGTGACTCAGAATTTTCACATCTTTGTGTGTGTTTGCAAATGACTGCAGAGATAATGTAAGTACTAATTTTCAGGTTACAAATAAATCTTAGACTGTATGAAAATTTGCAAACTTAGAATTACAAATAATGATAGTGTTCATATAAATTTTATTTTAAAATCTTTACTATTAGTTTCTTTATTCTCTAAGTAGTCCATTTTTTGTTTCTTTCATAGAAACAGACTTCTCCTAAATATAACAATATATGTAATCACAACCAGGTAACACGAGCTTTTTCTTTACTGCATTTCAACAATAATTATTGTGTCTTTGAGGGCTGTTAGTGGACTGGATGCAGCATTACCCAGCAAGGCAATAGAGAGATGATTTTTATGAAAAGATACAAGATAATGCAAATAGAAACTGAAACTCTAGCAAGGCACTCCAGGTACAACTTCAAATCCAAGGTTTATTTTAAGTATCAATTACTTTTACAGAATTAAAATCCTCATGGTTGATGCCCTTCGTCAGATTTGTGCTATATAACACTCTATTTGTATTTTTATTTTTTGAGATTATAATATATAGTATATATTATCGTATCAGTTCCCCCTAGAAACATACACACACCAGTAACATTATACAGATGGAGCAAGTGGTATTTATCTACTTAAGGATGAATGTGTGTGTGTGTGTGTGTGTGTGTGTGTGTGTGTGTGTGTCTGTGTGTCTGTGTGTGTGTGTGTAGGGAGGGAGGAAGGGGAGAGAGAGAGAGAAATGCCATGAATTTGAAAGAAGAAAATGAAGAGGATAGGGAGGGTTTGGAAGGGGAAAATAATATAAAACCATGCCTTACTTCAGTGTCTCCTTTGAGTCTATGGTAAGTCTGGAAATTAAACAGAGTAGGTGCTATTTTGATTCCCAGCATTGAAATGGAAGTCTAGAGGCCAAGAGAGCTAGTATACAAGCCCATGTCTTTTAGCTCCAAAGCCCTTGTTTTTCTACAATGCTGTAAGAACAAGACACTGTGCTAATGGTGCCACATGCCAGTCTGTTTGTTCCAGTAAAGATTCCTCAGAAATGGGGTGCAGTAGCAAACAGAGAGTATGCAGGGAATTATAAAATCTAGGGGAGCAGGCTCAAGATGGACATACTGATTGCTTAAGAACAATTTGCATCAGCTACACAACTGTGCCATTTCTGTGCAGTGATGTTTGCTTTGAAGTATTTCAGTCAGGAGGAAGCACTGACCAGGGCTCATGGGTGTATTTTTATAGGTAACAAGGCAGAGAGGAAAGAAAAGGCTGTGTCTGACCTAGAGATTAGAGACAAGTGAGAAAGCTCCATATAAATAAGTAATCCAGTTGGAGTTGAAGAAGACAGATGGAGAAGACAGAACCAGAGATGCCATTTGAAAAAGGCATAAAAATTTGTCATGCTGCAAAATAGATGGAAGATGACCCTGTACATTTAGGACGATTTGGACAATAGTTGCAGTCTTAACATTATAGGTCAATTAAAGTCATAAAGTTACCAGTTTCCCTGTAGCTTAAAAGAAATTACAAAATAGGTCTGGGGAAATATTCAGCCAGTGAAGTGATTACTGTGCAAGCACAAAGTCCTGTGTTCAAATCTCCAGAACCCGCATAAAAAAATCTAGAGTAGCAGTGAGCTCCTGTAACCTGAGTACTGGGAGCCGGTGTTGTAAAAACATGTAGATCCCTGCCTGGAAGTTAGAGTCAGGGCCACTGCTTGATGACTCATGGGCCAGGCTAATTGAATAGAAGAACTTCATGGAGAAACCCTGTCGTATACACACACACAAAAGAGAGAGAGAGAGAGGAGAGAGAGGAGAGGAGGAGAGAGAGAGAAGGAGAGAGAGCGCAGATCCTAGCAAGGTTTAAGGCAGGCAGTGATATAGGCAGATTTGCCTTCCCTAAGTGATTCCTGTGGAGACAGTGAAAAAGAGAAACTGGGAGTGGACAAGGCTAAAAGAATTGGCATGGACAGCATCTGCCCATGCTCATTTAGGTGGATGCCTCACGGACTTGTTGCAAGAAGTCAAAAAAAAAAAAAATGATATTTAAAGCAGATTTTTAAACTACAGAACAAATACATTCAAAATAGTATTTTATGATGAAAACATCAAATGTTGGAGAGCAGTGTGGCAACAAAACAAACATTTAGAAGCTGTGTTTGCTTAGAAGGGTTGATGCCTCAGTTAGCCTGTGAAGGAAGTTAAAGTCAGGGTCAGTGCTTGATGCCTCTGTGTTCACCCAGTGTGTGCAGCTTCTTTACTTTGGCTGAGGCACAGAGGTAATTAGTGTCACTTTAGATTCTAGGAAAAAGAAGGCCTTGTAGGACAGAGCCCATGCTTAGAAGAGGGAAATTACCCTTGAGGACAGGGCAAACTTCTGAGAACCAGTCTCATCTCCTTGAGAGCTGACAGCCGTGGGACTCCTTCAGCTCCTTTGCAGAAACAGAATCCATGATCAGCCAGACCAGACCCTGACAGTGATTGCATAATTGTGCATATCCACTACCCTCTGGCACCAACTCTTCCTCTATTTATAAACCCAAATTCATGTCAGTAACCAGAAGTTGGACCTGGGGTCAGGAAATACCTTTATTAATTTCTTTTCCCAGTATGGTCACATTAAATAAACCTCTCGCTACTTTTTACTATTTCCAATCTTTTCAATTGGCATATTAGAGATGAGTAGCCAACTCTAGCTTTTGGGAACCCAGGGTTTTTGCCTTAAAAACTATGACTTGATAGCAATACAAGAACATAAACTTTTCTAAAAGGAAAAAAAAAAGTGTACCAGAAAGTACTGTCGTGACAATGTAATGAGGTCACTTGGCTGGAAAGCTTTGAAGCTAGCAGAAATTGCTGATGTTTGATCCCAAAGCCAATAGAAGTTTCTGGAGACTGAAGGTATACAGCATGGGAAAATGGGCAGTTTGCATCTTCCGAGAGGGGCGAGGAAGTTAGAATCTAGCAAACAAGGAGCACTGGCCATCCAGATTCAGCCTGGTGCAATTCTATTCTGGTGTCCTCTGAAACAAGAAAAAAAGCCAGGACCTTGAAGAGCAATCTAAAAGCCAGCCTGGGACTCTCCAAGGACAGTGTAACAATGGACAGTCCTGCAAGATCCACAGCCAGCCACCTAGCAGTGGATCTCAGGTCTACAACATGGGACAGTTCTCAGCCTCTCTGTTTCTCAAATGCTTCTTCTTTAAAACAGAGATCACCTGTAGCTCTTCTAACAAAGCAAAGATATTCTAGGGAGAGACCCTTGTATCCCTCCTTTTGGTTGCTAGACAACTGAAACAATGGCCCCCAAGAAACCAAAATGTCTCAAAAGTCTCATACTGAGAGAAGGAAAATGTTTGGGCCTTGGTGCCAGACAGAGGAACTTGTCACCTAGGAAGAGAGCTCATGGCAATTAGACCACCCTGCTGGAAAATTGGAATCCAGACAATGATGGGTCACAATCTCCGTAGCACTACACCCTGACCAGGACTGCTAAGTTATGCAAATGTCTTGCTTTCTATTTAAACCCAAACCTTTTGTTGGAACCTCAGAGGTAGACCTGGGTAGGATTCTCTGGATTTCTTTATTTGTCTCTCTTCCAACATGGCTGCATTAGGGCTCTAAAGTCCCAAGTCCTAACTGTTATATTTCTAGCAACATGCCTACCAGAAGATTAAATAAATGTATGAATCTAACCTGCTTGCTGAAATGAATGTCTATTATAGGCTCAGTAAATATTAGAATACATCCATTCTACCTCCCATTTTATAAATTTGAGTGCCAAAGTCTAGGAGAATTTGACTCATCTAAAATTTTGCAATTTTTATAGTCCTCACTAGTATGTATATTAACAACAAAGTCACAGTTCCTTCTGTGTCTGGGAGGCTAAGCCAGGAGCTGCATCCTCTTCTATCCTGGCCCTGAGAGAGACCCAAGAAACCAGAAGGTCAAATGGTCGAGTTTGAACTTAAAAGGCAGATCCTAGTACTTTGAATGTTTTCTTTGGAAGCATTCTCTGATAAGGAGGATTGCCATAGAGTGAACATTATTCATCATCTAAATGTCCACCAGGAAATAGCAGAGCTGGAGGAGTCAGAGTGGCAGATGGGGAGGTGTGCTAAGTTACCACAGCAAAGGAAAACAAACCCCACCTGTTAGCTCGTGCACCCTCTATTTCTACATTGGAATAGCTAGCTGGTGTGTGTGTATGTGTCGTTCTCCTCTCCCAACACTCTTCTTGGTGATGCTTTTTAATACTGGAGCAGATGGCTACAGTTGCTATAACGGCATCTGTTGCTGCTCTTTCACCTTCTAGCTTTGGCAGGAGCAGTTGGCAAGACAAGCTTGCAAGGTCTGTTGGTATCCAATAGTACTGCTAGCTGTCAAATATTGTGTTGGGGGGAGGGTGGATATGTAGGCAGAGGAAATGCTAATGTAAACCAGTCTTGATCCCTAGGGCCTACTTGATCCAAAACCCTTCTTCAGTGTAGTTCCTCTCATGGGATCAGAGATAGGATAGAGGGCCATGAGGTGCTCTCTCACTTGTCACCCACATACAGGCTGGAGGGACCTACTGACTGGCCACAGAAGATGCCTGAATTCAAAGAGGGATGTGTCTTTCAGATGGAGCACTGAGAACCTACATCAACCCTCCAACCCCCACCCCATGTCCACATTTGGATCTGACATAAGGTTTAGATTTAAATAGAAGGCAAGAGGCAGTTCTGGTCAAGATGTGGTCTATCCTTCAGTAACCCATCACTGCTTAGACTCCAGTCTCTCTACCCAGGTAGTCTGACAAATTTTTAGACTCTGAACATTTCTTTCTGAAGACTTGCTTCCCTTCTTGTTTTCACTAAGGCCCCAGCTATTCCTTCCAGCCTAAGACTCCTGGGAATTTCTAATGTCTTGGGGTGCACTGTTTCTACAGCCTGACGGTGAGATTTGATAGCATGAGCATATCTTCCTTCCTGCCAGGATGTGATCTTCATCTCTGCTGTGTTTGCTGCATCTTGGGAAAGACGGTTACTATAGAGTTTTGTTTTCCACTTGCATTCCCTGTAGAAGCCAGATTCGTATCTCATATACACTCAGATCCAGGTTGTTATTTATCATCCAAACCAGAGAAAACCACCAGAATGAGGATATATGCATTTCCTTGGTGAGTGAGCATTCCTGCATAGAGGCTTTTGCTGCCAAGCCCACATCAGGTGTCAAGATTACTGGATGCTGAGCCAAGCCCTCTGAGAATTTGTGATTTGAAGAGAAGATCTTCTCACCCTCACTGCCTTAATCAAATTACTACAAGAGAAATCTGTGAGCCATTAAGTTGCTCTCTCAGTCATTGTTGGAAATCAGAAGAGACCCAGCAGTTATGGAGTAAACCGCTAAAGCTTAGCAAGAGGCCAGCATTTCCCAGGGACCAACTTTCAGCTGACAATCCATGGGAGAAACAGCATGGGAATTCTTGAAGAAAATGTCATGACATACACAAAGGACCAAAGGAAGATAAGTGTATTTTTCTCGGAATTCCTCAATTATTTATTTACTGTCCAACTGGGGCACTCTTCTTGAGGTGGCCTCACAGAGGGTAATGCTAGTCAGGACAGAAACACAAAGCCAATAGACATGAAACTCAATGCAAAGATAGAGGATATCGCATCAGAGGAGAGCCCATGTTAGTACAAATAGCAAGAAGAGGAGTGCTCTGCTCAAAATCACAATGTGAACATGCATCTCTGCCTTGTCTCTCACCCTGGTTTCTTATGCAGTGATGAAAATGATCAGACACGTCAATAACATAGCTAGAAAAGTACTGGAAAGTAGTAAGAAATGCAATCGGCAGACTCAAAACTGCTAACTAACGTACACTACCTGGAAATCACTAAAGAACAGAATGGAATGGAAGAAGCCATTCCAGTGAAAGCATCTAACAGCCATAGGGTAATAGGGGACATGAGGTCCCCTGCAGAAACTCCAACATTAAAACCACGAAATATAACCAAGCAGTCAGAGAAGCTAATGCGGTGATCATCAGACAATAGTCAAAGAGCTATGTTTGGAACAGCTGGGTCCAGAAAGTCTCTTGCCATCACCCACAACTATAGAGCATCTGGTAAAACAGCTTTAGCCTGGAGGCTCAGCTCTGATAGAATTCTCTGAGGGGCAGCATGATTTCCCTAGGAAGAGTTGCCAGGGCAATTTTGGGTCTGAAAGGAGAGAAACTCTTTGCTTATGGGTTAAGGGCTCTGCATTACCTATGCTAGAAAATATCGATCAAAAAGAAGTAGGAATAAGGAAATTGATATAAGAAATAAGGAATAATATAATTGATATAATAGAAATAAGGAAAGTGATATGCACAAAATTTCAGTTCCAGGACAATAATATTCAGGACACCTGAGGAATCTGCCTTCCTCTCCTAAAATCCACACCAGCTGGACTGCGCACAAGCAAAATATCCCTTCTAAATATTTGTTGGCTTTGTTGTACATTTTTGTTGGGAAGTAATATACATATGTATTGAGTGTGTAAAAATAAAAATACATGCCAATAAATACCAAAAAATAAGCAGATGGATGTGTAATTGCTACCAGAGTTAAGAGACAGCACAGACAGAGCAGAAGCCTCACCTTCCCCAGTGTTCTCTGCAATCACTACCTCAGTCACATCCCTACCCTGGAGACAAGCTGCCTGCTGACTCCTCCAACTATGGCTTGGTCTTGCCTGGTGTTTGTTGTATTTTATATACATGAAATTATGAATTATTTTTTATCAGCTTCACACCATGCAGCATTATATTTAAAAGCTTTAGGTTATAGCATGTCCACATAGTCTATCCACCCACGTCATGGCTGTGTCACATTGCTTTCTTAGGAACACACTACCATTTACTAACTAGTCGCAAGGTATAACTCCCATGAGTTTCTGAATGTGTCTCTTGGTTGATGTTCATCCAAACACATTTCAGTTGTGTTCCTACTTGAGAGACACATCTCTGACTTTCAAATAACTGTGCCCAGGACAACTATTAGAAATTTACATTTTCATCCATTTTCCAGTTGTATAATCATCTCACCAACACCAGCTTTCCACAGTCTTTTTTTTATTTTAGAGTTGTGAGTCTTTATTTCAAAACACTATTATTTTAACAAGATTGGACCTAACATACCGAGCTAGCTTATTTGTCTTTTTCTCACAGGTTTTTATGATTTATCATATCCATGTGCACACCTCCAGAGAAAAGTCTTTTGTCCATTGTACATGTTGTGAATATGGTAACATTTCTTGCTCTGTGATTTGCTTTGCCATGGACTTAATAGCAGTTTTTATTAAAAGCTTGGGTCAAATACTTTGCTTGAGGTTTTAGCAATGTATAACAAAATTGCATGTGTGTTTCTGCTTTGGTTCAACAGTACCATTATATCAGCAGATGTACAGGAAGATATATATTAGAGCTTGTATTCCATAGCTTTATTTATACAGCAGAAGACTAGAAATAGTTCAAATGTCCATAAATCAGAGCTCATTGGTTAAATTATAGTTCAACCACATGAATACATTCAATTGCCAAAAATATGCATTATTTCTCTATACTGTTATATTGCTAAGTGCCAAGATGGAAATGCAAAATGGTCATTGTATGGTTACCTTTCATGAAAAGGGGAAGAAGAAAAACAGGTATGTATTTGTATAAACATGTGTGCATATATATGCATTTGCATATGTAAGTACACACATTTCATGTATATTTATTTTTCGACAAATAATCTATAAACTGAATCAATTATTACTTAGAGGAACAAAACAGAGTCCAGGGGTTGTGAGTCAGGAAGAAAGCCACACCCTCTCTGGTTTATTTCTCTTTGGAGCCATGTAAGAATCATCTTAGATAATCATGAAATGTCATTAAGTGAAAATGAGCAAATAAAAAGCAATTTCTAAAAATTAAAAGCAATTAAAACATCTGGTGTGATCACATAAAGAGAAGTAATTTTAGGTGATTTTCATATACAATCCTTTAAACACATACTTAGGTGGAGAATGTCTCCCTCAAAAAAGAATGTCAAAGAAATACTAAGCTATTTTTAAAGCATCCCATTAGTAATCATAGTAAATTTAAGTTTCTAAAATCTCTGGTATGTGTGGGGGGGGGAGGGAAAGAGAGAGAGTTTATGTTTGGGGTAGTAAAAGAACACTAAAATAAAAACACAGGTGCTACTAGGAACTGAAATTTTCAAATAAGAGAAGAGATGTCATAATTTAAACATAAAGTCAGCGTTAAGTAAAGACCTTATCTACCTAGCTATTATTTGGAAATATCAGTTTGAATGACGTGCATTTTCTCCTTTTACAAAACCATAGCTACTAGATTTATCTCCTGGAAATGTATAAAAACCATGACCAAATTGGCAAAACATGACCTTGCCTAGGTAAGATGATCTGCCACATACAATTTTACCTTGGCATTATGAGAGATTGGGTCTCAAATTCACACCAGAAACCATATAGTCTGAATATATTCTCCTTTACACTGTAAAGCACCTGTGAGCAATTTAGAATATCTAATGCAATGTAAATGTTTTAATGGTTATTATAATGTACTGTTTAGGGAATAAACTGTTCCATACAGATGTACCCTTAAAAAGATGTTTTCCGTCAAATGATTGGGTTGGTCCCAGAGATACTGAAGGCACTGTATAAGTGAAAGTGATAGAAATGTGGAAAATGGCCCTGTCACCATGTCAGAAAAGAAGCCAAGTCTTCTTTCTTGGTAGTTCTTTCTACCAAAGCTGCTTGTTTACAATAGCTTATAGCTATCTGTTTCAGTGTTTTTCCACATAGACCCAAGACAACCATCAGAGTCTATTGACTTGTGTCCAAATGATAGAGGCACTCACTAGAGAGGGTCCCTTTGGCCCCAAGTGGGATAATTTGCACATCAAAGTAACAATAACTACAATATCCCAAAGCATGTAATGAAGGTTTAAATAATGATACTTGAATTTTAACAAAAATTTGAGGACTATTACAGAACAAAAAAATAATAACTCAATAATGAATCTTGCATATCTTATTTGATCCATATGCAGATTAGCTGAGTAGTTGATAGGTTTTGTGTTTGTTTTTGTCTGTGTGGAAGAGTTCAAGTCAGTAAATAAAGATGGAATTTTGAATTTCCTGGGTTTGCCACTTTTAATGAAATAATCAAATAGATCTAGTTTGCTAAGTTTATTAGGTTAAGTGAATGGGGAGTTTTTAAATGGATTAAATAGGCTGACAATGTCTGAATATACTGAAATATTCAAAAAATCATAGACTAGAAATAAAAGCATATGCTTTTACTTGTTGTTGCAAAAACACAGATTAACATTCTTTACAAAAGATGGAACTTGAATCTAATCAAATCTTCATTAAAATAGTAATTTATAGGAAGCACAAAACCAAAAGAATGTATGTGACACCTCTATAGTGTGAAACTCACAATATAATGTGGGAAACTCTACAGAGGATTGAACTCAGCAGGAAGAGAGATCTAGAGATTCCAAAGACACAAAAGCTGTAACCATACATGCGAACTGTAGATCTCACTGCAGCAACACTAGACAGCCAAGTACGAAAAAAAAATTAAAGATAGTTCTTGGCTATTTGAGTGCAGTAAGCAATAGAACGTGTTATACGTGACAATTGTATCATGGCTGTGTTTGTAAAACAGCTCAGATATGGTGACTTAAGCATTTGCAGGTAAAGTGATAGGTATCTGAGATTTGCTTCAAAAGAACTCGGTGTGATACGCAGTTGATAACTGGTTAATGGAGCAAAAGCCTATTGAAGATAATTTTCTCTCCAGTGTTTCACAGTGCCATCTATGTATGAAAGAGGCAGCTGCCATGCATGGGGGTGCTTTGGGATTCTGTCTTATTGCATTGAAACCATTTGACTTCTGAAGCCAGTGGGATGCTATCTCAAGTGTGGGAGGATTTTCATAAGTCTTGACATTTGGTAATGAAAATTCAGGCACCTGAGTCTTAAGAGTGTTGTGGCATTTTTTAGATTTTTTTCTATTCTGTAAACATTTTAGAATGAGCTTCTGAATTTCCACTTTGGATTTTTGTTGAAATCATCATGACTAATTCATTATCTTCACTTCCTTTAGGTTTAACTTTCTGTTCTTTACGTAATGGCTTTCTATGGTATTTATTAGTTATTATAGGTTGATAGTTATTATAGATTGATCATTTGATTGCATAACCTTTACTTTAATGGTTACATGCTTTAACTATTTTTTTTTAGAAATTACTTTAAATACTTAACTATTCCATCTTTATCCAGGTCTTCCATTTAATGGTTAGTAGTTTTGCCCACTTTCCAAAAAAGTGCAAGGCCTTAAAAATTTAAACACACTTTCAATTTATAAAAACCACGGGTTTTTTGGTGTGTTTGATGAGGAAAGGGTTTGCTTGCTATACATGTTACAGTCTATCAGTGAGGAAGGCCAGGCCAGGACTCAGGGCAGGATTCTGGAGGCATGTACTGAAGCAGAGCCCATGGAGGCCTAACCCTTAGGAAAGCCAGCTCCCCACAATGTGCTTAGTGCCCTTTTATACAGCCAAGAACCACTTGCCTAGGACTGGTACTGTCCACAGTGGGCTGAGTCCTCCCATGTCAATCCTTAATCAAGTTTTTAGTATGTTAATATGCATATTTTAATTGTGTGTATGCATGGGCATGCAGATGCCTGAAGAGGCTGCAGGTTAGAGGCATCAGCTCCCTCTGGGATGGGGTTAGAAGGAATTACACTCAGGTCCTCTGAAGGAGTTTGATGCACTCTTAACCACTAAACCATCACTCCTGGCCCAATAAGCTTATTTTAAGCTCACAAGATATTGTTACTGTCATATTATTATTTATTCACCTGTTTTCTTTTTAATTCTTCTTGGACCTTTCCAATATAAAATCCCTAAGAATCAATTTTTATTTCCTTTAATAGTATACCGTAATAAAGGAATTATTTTAGTTTTTCTTGACTATTCTTGACTATTCTATTTTTCTCACTATTCTTGAACATTTTATTAAGGCAGAATTATTTTGAGGGAGGAAGCATGTGCATATGTGTATATGTGTGTGTTTGTGTGTGTATGCGTGTTTGTGTATGTGTGTACGTGGTGTATGTGTGTGTCTGCATGCATTCATGCAAGTTTACTCACCAATAAACCAGAGGCAAACTTTGGATGTCATGCTTAGGTGCTATCCATTCTGTTTCTTGAAATACTGGCCTGGAATTCACTAAGGAGGTTAGAAAGGTTAGCATTGGGATTCCAGTGTATGCTATCACACCAGGATTCTTACATGTGTTCTGGGGATCAGAACCAGGTCTTCATGCTTGCAAGAGAAACACTTCAGTGATTCAGTTATACCTTTCTCATGCCATTCTTTTAAAGGGTTTGTTTCTGATCCATATGCCTCTCCTGTCTTTCTGAGAGGGCAGCTTAAGTGCTAAACTTTCTGACTGCATCCCGTATTGCTTACCTTCTCCTCTCTATTTGCCATACTTTTGTTTCAGAAGGATTTACTCTGGACATTTATCTTAAAATATCCCATAATATTTGCAGCTCTGTACAATGGCAGTTATGCTCACCACTGAGTTCTTAGTTTTAGTAACTGTTTTTAGCTCACCCATCATACATACACCAAACCTACCATTGCATTCCACCACTAGGATTTTCAATGTTACCTTTCATGTATTTGAATATAATTGCCGTGATTATCTTCATATCTTGCTATCTTAACTGAAACACCTGCCGTCCCCACAAATCATTTCTGCTGCCTATTATTTATTCACCCTTTGTTTATGGCACCTTATGTAATACCCCTAGTTATTCATGATTATAAGCTACACATTCCATCTTCTTTTCAATAGAAATTATTAACATCCAAGATGCTGTGTTTCTCCAAAGACAGTTTCCTTTTAGGTGGGGCCTTGGGTAGCATTCTCTAAGAAAGTCAGTTTATTCCTAGCTTTTTCTTATTTGTAGAGTTAACACGTCAATGTCTAATCTAGAGCAACAGGAATTCGCAGTCTTGCCTTAGAAGCCTGTGTATTCCAGTGTCAGCTCCTCCCTGGAACATCAAAAGGTTTCCAAAAACACTGATCAGCTGTTCGTCCCATTAGCAGATGCCTGAGGAGTTAGGAGATACCTCTAGGGACAAAGACAGCCTCAAATAGATTTGACTTTTTCCAGCTCTTAGCACAGTGATTCTTCCTTGTCTTGTTAATTTACTCATTACTTTAATTAATGAGGAGGGTTTTTTTTTCAGCTTTTCTGTTTATCTTCAGTGAAAAACTCGATTCAAAGCACCAATTTTGCAAATATAGAGTTCCTTAAATGAGTTTTTAACTTTACATTTTAATTACTAATGCTAGACTTTTTTCCTATAAGTAAAGAAAAAACTGTAGTTTACACTTGCCTGCACTATGACACACATTTAACTGCTGTCTAGTTAGGGGATCATCACAGAGAAGCTGATGACCGTTTATGTTGGAAGCTCCTTGCCAAAGATACATGCAGATAAACAACAGTGTAGACCTGAGAGAGAAGTGGTGCACTAAAAAAGGAGGAAGGAACGTTTAAGGTCATTAAAAAAACTGAGCAGCAGCTGATAGTTGCCAGATGCAGCAGGAAGGGGCACGGCTTACTGTGATTACTGTGACGTCACGCTGATGAATTTTCTGCTAAAAGTAGCTTTAAAAAAAAAAAAGAAAGGAAGAAAGAAACATTTTAAGGCATTTCTTTGAACCTATGGTAAAAATTCATGGAATATAACTTTAATTACTTTAAATTGGTTTATTTATTATTGTTGTGCTATATGTGCATGATGTGAGTATGCATGTGTAAAAGTGTGTACAGATGTGTACAGATGTCTCGGCACAAGTGTGGAGGCCAGAGGGCGTTTTGTGGAGTCAGCTCTCTCCTTCCACCTTTATGTCAGTTCTAGGAATGACACTTAGGTCACCAGGCTTAATCTTAAGTGCTTTACCCACAGAACTGGTTTTCCAGCTGCCAAACAAAGCTTTATGGACTATTATTTATATTCCTATATCTCCCAAACATACCAGAAAGTGTTAGGTAAATTTAATCGATTGGATATAAATCAAATATAATATATAATATATATATGTGTGTATATATAATATACACACATATATATATTTCCCAAACTCAGAAAGTTTAGTAAATCTCAGGATATAAAAATATATAATTTTACAGGTCTTCTGAACATCATCAATGATTGTTAAAAACAAAAATGTCTACTCTTGTAGTCAAAGAATCAGGAGAGTGAGGCAGGAAGGTTATCACAGTTGGACTCCCACCTGGGGTCAAAGCTAACTTAGAGAATGGCATGAGGATTACTCAAATTCAAAGTCAGCCTTTTCTATACAGAGAGTTCTAGATCAGCCAAGGCTACACAATGAGATTCTGGCTACAACAGTCCCCCCCTTTTTTCCTTATTTTGTCATTTATGAAGCTGTTTAAACAGCTCATTCTTGATGGCAACTAAAAAGACAAAATATATCTTGAAGGAAATAAGACATGAAAATCTATATTGCCACAGATACTATTTTACATGTGGTTTCAGGTTCAGGACAGATCTGTGTTATTCAGGAAAATATCTGGTGAGTTACTTGGAAGAGAAGGGAAGCAGGAAGACAAGAGAAGTTTCCCAGTGTCCTTAGAACAAGGGATGGGAAAGGATGGTGAACACACACAGAAGGGATTTCAACTACCTAAGTTTAGAGTTTGATTGTATTAACTTTGAGTCTAGTGTGTGTGTCCACAGAGGTGGGAAGAGAAGAACATCAGAGCCCTGGAGCTGGCTGGAGTTACAGAAAGTTGTGATTCACCTGATCTAGCACAGGTGCTGGGAACCAAATTCAAGTCCTCTGCAAGAGCAGCAAGTGCTCTTAATTGCTGAGCTGTCTCTCTAGCTCCAGTGCTTCAGATTTTATGACAAACATGTGAGAATATAAACTACTAAGAATCATCAACCCTTTCCAAGTTGGTTTTCAGATTTAATCTGTTCCCAATCAAAATCCCAACTGTGTCTTTACAATATTTTGATGAATGACTCCAAAGTTCATCTGGCATAGCTAATAAATGAAAAGGAAAAGTAATGCCCTTGCTAGACATCAAGGCAATGTGAATACAAGCACTGTGACACGAGCCGGAACCATATAGACAGACTGATAAGGCTGTGCATAGCCAGGCAACCAGACCACTCGTTCATGAGATTAACAGGCCATCACAGAGCAGGGAGAAAGGGTGGAGGTACTGAGAATCAGTACTGAGAACCTTTTAAGTTACTTTGAAAATAATGTGTTCAATCTTGATATCATTTTATCTAAATAACTTCTAGATAAGTTGAGAGGTTAGACTGGGGGCCAGTGAGATGGCTTAACAGGACAAGGTGCTTGAACACAGAGCCAATGGCCTGAGTTCATGTTTTAGATACTATGAAGTGGTAGGAGAGAGTAGACCCTGAGAATGGTCTTCTGACATTCTCACACAAGCCGTAGGTGTGCATACACCATACACACACACACACACACACAGTAAATACATTTGAATTGTTCCAATAATAATGTTTTTTATTAATTATTTGGAAATTTTGTACATTGTAACCTGACACACTCGTTTTCCAATCCTCCCAGAGCCATCCCTCCGCCTCTGTTCCCTCTCCACGACAACAACAAAGCAACACTAAGTCCAGCTTGTGTGTTGCCCATGTACTCATTGGATGCCCCCAGTGGTCAGCCCCTTAAAGAAAATCAAGTCCTCCCCCAACCTCCCATTCCCCACCACTACCCCGTCCAGCCCCTCCACCACACCAGAAGCTATCAGCTGTAAAGAGCTATACTTTAGCATCTTTAGTATGAAGGGAGTTCTTCAGTAGGTTTCTGTCTCGTCTGTCTGTCTGTCTGTCTGTCTGTCTGTTTGTTTGTTTGTTTGTTTTTTGCAGTAGGTGGGGGTGTCATTGAAGCCTTCCATGTCTCCCATCCTCAGTGATGAGTCGGCAGTCCTCGGGTACTAGTACAAACAAAGCTTCCTTGCCCATAGCAGCCAGTGTCAGCACAGATCACACACTTCCTGTGGTTTCTGGAGGTTACATGGATTGTGGACTTCATGGTTTCAGGTGGCAACTCAGATCATAGACATCAGCCAGTCCCTGGCAGCAGTGTGGATCGTGGACAACAAAGATGTAGAGAGAAGTTAGATTTGGAAAGGCAAGATGCCTCAGTGGGTTAATAGTGCATGCTGCACAAGCTTGACCCCCTAAGTACAGCCCAGAATCTGTATGTTGGAAGGACAGCATGTACTACACAAAACTGTTTTCTCTGGTTTGCACATATGCAGCATAGTATGGGTATACATACACACACAGCAGAAATAAATAAATAAAGTAAGAAACAGAGACCACATAATTAAATATCTGTCTCCTATTGAAACAGGAAAGGGCATTCTAGGTTTAAAAGGAACTTTGCAATATTTTAGGAATATTGACAGACTTAATAACATAAAACATTCAATGTTTATAATTTAGATAAACCATTGGAAAGGCAATCAATAAAAATTTATGTATCTACATTAAAAGTAAGCATATATGAAGTATCTAAAAGCCAAATAATTTGGTAAGAAAATGTTAATGTTGTCCCATGTTCCTCCTAATAAAGATAAAATTTATCAACACAAGGTTACCAGAAAAACATTAATAAATATCTGAAAGGCATTTTAATTAATTGTCAATACAAATGTAAAACTTTTGAGGAATTTATTTTGGCCAGCGTTTTAAAAAGGAAGAAAAAAAGACATGGTATATTTTAGCTTACTGTCATTAGCAAGCTGGGCTACAGAGAAATGGGCCCTGAGTATAGCTTGGTGAAAACCAGCTGGCTCAATGATTCTAGAAAACGATTTTATGTTGTATAATGTGAAGATATAAGTTTTAACAGTTTTTAATCCAGAAAAGTTTCCAGTTACTGAAACTTACATTAAAAGAGAAAGTAAAACTCATGTTAATGTCATAGATATTACCAACCATGATATTTGTAATCACAAATACTAGTAAACCAACCTCAGTTCTCAAAAATACAGATACGTGATTCTTCTGTCTTTTTGCATTACAGAATATTATATGGTCTTTAATAAGGATTTTTAAACAAAACTGAAAATGTTAAGAAAAAGACCGAAAAGTCACATATGTAGTTTAATTAGAGTTGAGTAAATTAGTTTGCCTGGCTAAAAGAAAGCAGAAATGTCGACAATGTGTAGTTACAATTAAAGATGTCATCTCATCGGGTGGTTATTTTATTTTTCTATCATTGCGCAACATAATAATTCTTTCACCTATGGATAGTGAAGCTACATTATTTTCATCTCATAATTTTTAGAAAGAAAATCTATTTTATCAATACAGCCTTGGTGCAGCACCTGTACTCAGAAAGGTCCCTGTTCTTTAGCATGCAAAATCCCCATGAGGGCCCCTAAAGTAAGCACCACCACGGAGGCCTGGGTTCTAATGTGACTAAGCTGCTCTTGCTTTCTGGGTTACCTCTCTGAGCCTGGTCATGCTGGCAAATGCATGTGGACTGTGGACTAATGTATTCCCTGCCTAACCTTTTGTGTACATTCCAGAAACAATTAAGCCTTCTTCCTCTGCAGGCCCACAGCATAGATCATTACTGTCTCATAAGCAAGCTTTTAGAACAGTGGTGGGTTTTTCTTCTGCCTTACATGATTGTCCATTGTAGGAAATCATGGAATGTTTCAGAAATGTTTGGAAACTTAAAGAGAGCTACAGGGATTATGAAAACTCTGCTCTCCCAGCGCTGTTTCTGAAAATGGATTTAGTAATTTAACAAGGCACTGTTAGTTCTTCCTTTATGAAATGATTCAAGATTAATACAGGCTGATATGCTTTCTGGAAGGTCGGCTAGTCTGGGAGAATTCAAGCCTGTCAGGTATAGATTGCCTCAGTCTGCAAATCCTTGCTTCTGTGATTCCCAAAACTCTTTACTGTTAATAACAGCAGCTGAAGAGAAATCCTTGAAATATCCTAAAACCACTCTTGTTTTCTGAACAGAATGTTTAAGGGCAGAGATGCGAAAACAAAAGATAGTACTTTTTTCTTTCCAGTTCTCTCTAGTTATTCAAAAATGGTTTGGAAACTGAAAATGAGTTCAAATTCAGTGTATTTTTGGAATGTGTTTGCAGCTTTGTACTTTTATTTTTAAAAAGGGAGAAAACACAATTTGACCCGTGCCCCAAGGAATCCTGCTCGCCAATCAATAATGGTTTTCTCAGTGATATGCAAAATATATTGAAGCAGGTTCAAATGTTAATAGAGCCTTGGAGCAGGGTCTGAGCAGAGAAAAACAGTGTACTTTAGCTGCCAAACTCTAGCCTGTCCTCTATGTGCCCTGTAAGGAAACCTGCTCACAGCATTCATGTTTCACCTCCATTGTAGAAACCCAGAGGTGAACTTGTTTTCCCCCAGAGGCCACACTTGAGTGACAGACAATTGGGGTACAAGTGTAGAGCAGCTTTCTGATTCCCAGGTCATGCTTGCCAACCACAAGATACTGCCACCATCTCAAGGTGACAGTATTCAAGAGAGTTGACCACTGATAAGCACAAATGACAAATCAACATTGAGAACACTGAAAGGTCTTAGGTTGGTGCTCAAGGGGACACTGAAGCACACTGTCCTTTCAAGTGAAAGATAGGTTGGACGAGTTATTAATGCTATGCATGTGCAGACAGCTCTAAGGAGATTCTAGGCCCTCTTTTGAGGTTTTGGGGAATGTTCCATGCCATGTAGTGGATGTGTAGTCAATAGTTGATGACTGCAGTCAAGCTATCTCTGATGGAGAATGGGGAACAGGAGAAGGAATGTGTGGCATTGTGGACATGAGAGGAATGGAAAGGAGGAGGCCAAACAGTTAATGCATATCTGGTGCAGCACCAGGGGCCCCTGACAGCTTGGAGTCTGGGGCCTTTCAACAGAATCAGCTGTGAGAATGGGCAGAGACACAGATGGATCCTAACAAATGCAAACTGTTCAAAAGCAACAGGGAACCTTCAGGGTAATGACATTACCTGAGTCAAGACTTACATATACATATGAAAAGAAAAAGATAATAACCATTGCTAAAATGCCAGGTGTCCATCAGGACACTTGCAGCCACATGTCATCCTTGGCCAGTCTCCTATGACTCTGCTTGGTCTCATGATGACTGGCAGAAGGGAGCTACCTAGTCAGCATTGAACACTGATGGATGCCCACACATTTTCTGCATATTCAGAGTTTACAAATGCTCAGGCTATGAGGGCTTAAGTGGTTCATTCTGGCAAAAGGAGACAGACCAAAGCATCTATAATTAGAGCTTCTCCTCAGTAAATCACCATGGGAAGGGTCTTCTCTGGCTCTACTCTCTAACTCCTGTACATTTACATTTGTTTGTGACAGGGTCTCATGTATCTTGGGCAGGCCTTACACTTTCTAGGCAGTCTTGGATTTCTGATACTTTTGGCTGTACCTCAGGATGCTGGGTTTACAAGCTTGTGACATCACACTTGGTGTATATGATTCAGGAGATCAAACCCAGGGCTTCAATGCACTCTGAGTATGGACTGTACCACCTGAGCTACACTCCCAGTTCAGTGTATAGATCTTCTTAGAGAGTCCTCATGATCCCACAAACTAGAGATATGGAAACGGGGGCAAGCAAGTTGGTTAAGACACCAGCTTTTGACTTTTTCCAACACTCTGTGAGATCTATCTGAACTGGTATGTGTTGGTGAACATTTCTCTAAAACCCTTAGCCATCTTTAGCAATCACTAAGTTTTAGATAATCGCTTTTCTTTTAGATAAGGCAGCTTTGGCTATCATAGGGAGTTGATATTCTCTCTGTTTCTCTTTCTGTCTTTAACACACTCACATATTCCAGATAGATACTGGTACACCTTCATAATTGATACTTATAAGTCCTCTGGCCACAAACAATAACATTCCACCATGGAGGATTCACTATGATATGAATTTAAAGTCACATAAATACAATACTTAAGTGTCAGCCTTCATAACCATCTGGAGACTCAGCTAAAAGATTTTGAATTCAGAAATTCACTCATCTTTGCTCACACACAATTTACCAGGCACCATGATAAATACTAGGAAAAGGAAAAAAGGATAAAAAAATTCATCTCAGATTTCAATGACATTTCAGTGTAAGGGCAGAACATGTTACACTTTTGCAGGAGCTAGCCAATGATTTTAATTCACTATACTAAGAGTTTCAACATTGCTGAGCATTTATTGAGTTCCTATCATATGCGAAAGTTCAGTAAATTCTCTGCCCATATCATTATCACCTACAGAATTCCAAGCAGTCTTTTGAGGAAATTGCCACCTTGTCTTATAGAAAAGGACACTGAGGCATGGAGAAGTTGATTAGTTTGCCTGTGGTTACACTGACTGCCACTAATTAGCTTGGGCAATGTGCTTCTACAGCCTGAATTTCTGGCCTGTTAGCTCCATCACAGTAGAACAAATCAGATGAGAAAGGAAGTACTGAGATGCGAGATGCGCATGATGAAGTGAGAAAGGAGGCTTTCTCGGCAACATTATGTTGTAAAGAAATAAGGGACTGGCCAGCAGAAAGGAGCATTAAAGAGAACTCAAGAAAGGAGAAATATCCAAAGACTCAGGTGGGAAGTCCAGGGAAATTTCAGGAAGCCGTTTGTACCATTTTTAAACTAAGTAGATCCACCCTCAAAGACTTCTCTTGACCTTGGAAATTCCAATGAGAAGAAACAAAAACAAAACAATGAGCTAATTTAATAGTGAAAGTTTTTGTTAATATTTTGGTCAAGAGGCAGAATCAAAATGAGGTTTTATTGAAAAGGACTACAGAAACAAGGCTAAGACAGCTCTCTGTGTGTATTTGGCAGGTGGATTTCTATTGGGCATGGGTTCATTTCTTCAGCAGTAACTGCATCCATCGGTCACTTCTAAGGAACTCATCCTTCAATGCAGACGGGACCCTCACAGTTATGTAACAGACATGTGAATGTATGAATGTGAAGTGGCTCGGTTGTGACATGGAGCAGAAAGAGAAATTTAATCCCTAAATCACACCAGAATCAAAGTATTCCAGCTGCCTAAGAGACCAGATAAGAACAGAATCCCGGTAACCCCTGCATACAATCAAAGCCAAGATCAAAACCGTGAGAGACAAGCTTCATCCACGGCTGCCAAAGCTTCTTGGCTGCCACTTCTTTAGCATTCCCTTGAAACCAAGTCTGACTATGTTCATTTCATCTTAATGTCTTTCATGAGTTACACTTTGGAAATAGAATTTGCGTGGTACAAAAATGACCTCGATCTTATTAATAATAACCAAAGCTGTGTAAGCCAGTGCTAACCTAAAGGCCTAGTACATGACTTGAAAATTCAAGGTCTCTATATATCTTACCAAAGAGAACATCAAAGGGCTTAAATTGACAGCCATACTCAGCTCTTCAGACTGCCCTCAAGGAGGACACATAGGCTTTTAAGTAATAGTATTTACAGAATATCATATCTCTCCAACTGGTATAACTTTGGTTTTTAAAAGCTGTGTACTTTTTTTAAAGAATACAAGGACAGTTTTCCTGAAAACCTGCTATAAAACAACAAGCCTATAAAGCAAATAATTAAAATTATTACAAATGAGTTATTCCTAATAACACACATATATATGAATATGTATATATATGTACATCTTGTTGAAGAGTGTATATGTGTGTGTTTGTGTGTGTGTGTGCATATATGATAAATAGATAACTTTAGGGACATAAATGATAAAAGACTCCATCCCTTGTCTTCTTTTCTCTTCATCTCACTCACCAAAAATACCAATTTAACAATCACCCACTAGCAAAATATCTGTACAACAGTTCTATAATATAAGTGAGAAATTATACCACCCAGGTAGAGGACAGATATAAAAAAAAAGAAACATTGAGTATATGATACAGTTCCCAGATCAAACTCCCCCTCAATATTATAAAACAAAGCAATGACAGAGATCCTCTCTGCCTGAGAGTTCTCTTGTGCAGAAAAGTAAAAGAGAAGGAAACATCCAACCAGAACAACATCCTCCCACATAGTTCTGGATAAGTAAACTGAGTTTGTAGACATCAACATTAGGCCAATCCATGGACTCTGGCAATAGGTCTAACTCTAGAATCAGCATATATACCAATGAAACGCTGATGCTCAATCAGTCTACCTAAAGACACTAGCAGTAGCTACCCACTGATGCCTACGAAAAGGTCAAATGGCAAAAATAATTCCCTTTATGAAACCAAGATACAAGACTAGAAGAAGTGGCAATTTATTCAATTGTACAAACATCAAAGCAAGGATTCTGGGAAATAAAGTACCGCCAAAACAACTAAATGAACCTGTACTTACCAATCCTACACTGACAGATCCTATAAACTACCTGACATAGAGTTGAAAGAATTATTTAAAGACACTCAATGAACTGCAAAAGAACAAGAAAGGTAACTAAATGATAGCAAACTAAACAAAGCAAAACAGCAACAACAACAAACCAGAAGGGTGTTGAAGAGAAGGCCCAACAGTTAAGAACACTGGCTATTCTTCCAGGAACCTGGGTTCAGTTCTCAGCACCCACATAACAGCTCACAACTATCCATAATGCCAGGTCAAGGAGATCCAAAACCTTCTTCTGGCCTCCTTTGTACCAGCCATGAAGGAGATGCATAAAGTATTTTGATTTTTAATGAGAAGCTCAACAGAGCTAGAAAGTATTTGCTTTATTTAAAAAAAATAGTTTGTAGATACTGGGTTTCTCATTTAAAAATTATTTTGTTATCTTATTTGTGTGGATGTTTTGCCTGTATAAAGTAAAACACTTACAGTCAGCGTATACCCAGGGCTCAGGATCATGGAACACAGAAAATACTGATGAAAGAGATAATGAGTGTTCCCTCACAGGCCTCTCCCTCTGACTCTCACTGATCTTGGACATCACTGATTTTGTTACACTTATTTTGTGACTTTATTGACATTGAGAATAAGTCAGCAAGCCCCTCCCATGATGAGCCTCTTACCCATAGGACACCCCAAGACAATAACAACAGAGTTTCCCGTTAGTTGCATCTTGAGCTATGGTTTTAAAAGCATATTCTTTAAAAATAACAAGAGTTTTCAAATGTGTCCACTCTGAATAGTACTATTCTTAAAAGACTCAAAGGAGAAATTTTACAGAATCAAGATGATCCTTTGAAGAAAAGCCCCATTTTTAATAGGTAGTAAAACAAGGGTACCATCAAAGACCCATACTAAGACCACAGTGGCAATGAGACTGGATGTGTTGACACGTGAAACCCTAGACTAAGTGAGACTCACGACGTAACCACATCTTCTAATAATTTTATTTATGCATAAGAAGTGAGAAAAAAAGATTCCTTTGTTATTCTTATTTCTATTTTTTCCTTCTCTTTGAGCTCCTGGTTGTTACAGGAAATATCTTTTCTCTGTCAGACAAAATGTTCTGAGTTTTCATCAGCATAAGCAATTCTAAAATGTCAGGGCTTCCTATCAATTTATAAATGAGAGTAAAGAGACGTTTGTTGAACTTTGAGCACCATATGCTAAGAGAGGCAACTTCTGTGTATCCCATTGACTCATGCCAACAACTATGAAGGATGGGTCAAGTTATATATATATATATAAAACTCTTCCTCTGCATAGAAAACACGAATAATGATATTTTAGTGCTCACATTTTTACTTTTAAGCCCCTCAGTTGCATAGATGACAAATGTCAGGGAAAAGTTGTTTTAAGTCATCAGTGCGAGACAGCTTTGTTTTGAGTAATTATTCTTTAAGCATTTTGCCCATTTTCAAATGTTTTCCTCTTTCAGTTCCTTGCCCAAAACGGCAGTAACGTTGGAGAAAAGTTGGCCTGCTCCCTTGTTCTTTCTCAGGACATTAGTGGAGAATCATAATAATGCTCTCCAAAGAAATAAAATATGATTTAACAGTAAAAGCAGACAGTGGTGGTTGGGTGGGTGGGTGGGTGGGTGGAGGTTAGGAGAAAGGTCACGCATTTCTGTGAAAAGCAGATTCAATCCAAAAGCAAATGCTTCTGCCTGTCCTTAGGAAAAGGACAATGGGAACCTCGGGCTCAGACACCCCAAGAAGGACAAGCTCTGAAGACACCCTGAGAAAGCCCCACTTCAAGTTCAAAGTGTCTGCAAGTCCACATTAAATTAAGCAAAATCCAGCATCAACGAAGGAAAACACTACAACAGTAACACACTACATTCAGTATTCCAGAGCAATACCTCCCAAATCAGAAATTATGTTACACCTTCAGAGGAGAAATAATTGTTAGCACCCAGATCCAAATGTCTGCCTTAACATCGATTACTGTTGTCTTCTCATGAAATAGTATCTGATCATATTTCTATTACCTGAAAGCTAGATTTACTTCCACATATATTTTCATGGTAGGTTTAAAAATTCAAGTATAAGTATGTACTCTTAGGGATGAAATCACATTGCTTTTTAGGTATCTCCCTGATTCACAAATTGTCTCCGGATATTTTTAAGTTATATATTTTGCCTTTTCATTAAGATTTCATACTGTCATGAGATCCTGAGAAGCACGTTGCCAATACCCTCTCAAGTGCTTGTTCATCCAACCCATTATTATCTTTTGGAAGTGGCCAGGGATCACATTTTGAACTGCCTAAATACTTGTAATGAGCATGATATTAATTTAAAACTTTGTAAATAAGCATGAAATTTTAATTACTTTGTGAATATGGAGACTCTAATTGATTCCGGCTGGACCACAGTAGCTGCAGAACACACCCAAATCCCAGTAAGGCTGCAATCATAGGAGAAAATACCAAAGAAACAAATGATTCACCCACTGTTTTATTCCTACTCCCAGAAATAGCCATGTAGAACTCCAGTCATTACCTGAGCATGCTGGGAAGTCTGTCCCTTCCAGTAAGATATTCACAGCATGAATTTAATGAGTATCGAATACAAATAGAAAGAGGGCTTGTTTAGCCTCCATGTCTCAAGAATGGTCACTTAATTAAATTACCTATATTATAGAACAGACATGATAAAAGGTAATACCCCATAAAAATAATATTATAAGCTGTTTAATACAATAGAAAGATATTGGTATTTTAAGAGCCCATTGATCTTATCTTTTGCAAAATGAAATTTACTTGCAAATAAATCAAGTTTTTTTTTAAGCTTGAAGCTTATGTAATATACAGAAGGATTACTTTAGGGGGAAAACCAAAATAACAAATATAAAAACGTACATATTCCTATCAGGATCTGGAAGAAACTGCAAACTTCATTAACTTCAAATAAATCTGATCTTGTCTGAAAGTTCCTACTATAAAATTTTAACAGGCACAGTCCTAAATAATAGGATTACAGTGACCTTTCATGTTCTTTGTCTGTAGTTTTCTCAACTTTCTACTTAATGAGGAAAAACCATACTTGTTAAATAAATACTTGTTTACTGAGACTTGATAAAGACTTTTTATCAAGTCTCAGTAAAGTAACATCCAGAGAAGGCCTCCCATTTTGCACCCCCTCCCCATCATTGTTAGAAAACACATGGTTGATACAATTTAAAAAAAAGAATGACTTCCTTGTGCCCACAGTTGATGTTTGTCATAGCAGTGGAGTCACCACAGAGTTCTTGGCAGCAGAAACATGCAATGGAGACTCACACATTTTGGCAGATCTGACATGGAAAGCTGGGACATGAGTGGAAGTGGGTATTGCTTTGAAGGGCCTGCTGTCTGAGACCTACATCAACTAGGCAGCCCCTGAATAACAGTTCCATAGCTATCCTAAAGCAATGCCAACATCAAGGGAACAGGCATACAAAACAAGAGGCTGTGGGGCAAATACTGGATTCAAACCATAACACTGACCAAAACAAAGTCACATAAGGTTCCAGTAATCATTGGAATTATTCAGGAGTAGAATTAATGTGTTTTATTTTCAATACACTGAATTTCCTAAAATGCACTATACAACAAATGAATTGACAATTTGCTTAAAATCTCTTGCAAAGAGAACCTACTTCCTTGCCATTGTATTAATTCACTGTTGTCTACTGAGTAAAATCACTCAATGTCCCAGATCCATAGTAATGTCATTCCTGGGTGCTCCCAGGTGTATTCCTTTAGTATATAGGTTTAATTATCTCATGTATTATCCCATTATAGCCCTTTCCACACAGTGCCATGAATATTCATCTCTGTAATACTCACCAATCACGACTGTCGGTCTTTATCATTCCACACCCAGGACCAGGCATCGCACAGTCCTGAGGATATTTAAAAATCTCTGAATTATATTTCTGTAAATACATATGAATAGAATGTCTCCCTCATTTCAACATGAATCTTGGGAATGTATCTTATTGAGAAGCTTAGGAACTAATCATCTCTATTACCCAGCTTCCAGTTGGGACATTTCCAGGATGAGCAGCTCAGTTCATTGGAGGAAGTCAATCTTGTCCACAACACACCTGGTCAGCAGAATGTTCTTTTCTCCAAAGGCTTCCTGTAGTTTTTATTTTGGCTTTAATAAGTGAAGTCTACTGACTGGAAAGAGGATTCAGCTGTTAAAAGCACTGGATGCTCCACTAGAGGACCTGGGCTTAATTGTACACAGCAGCTCAGAGCTATCAGTAGCGCTAGTTGCAAGGGATCCAATGCCATTGTCTGTCTTCCATGGGTGCTGCACACACATATGGTACACACATGATATGTGCACACACAAATATTCACACACATAAAATAAATAAATCTAAAGAGAAATTATTCCCACAAAATTTTCTCTGATCTACATACACATCTTCATGTACATGCCTATGCACACGCATACACAAATAAATATAAAAATAACAAAAAATAAATAAAAGGGATATATCTAAGAGATAGCTAAGTCTCACATATTAAAAAATTCATTTAAAATATTAGTCACCACCCATAGAATATGCCACAGTGTTTGATTTTTATTGCTTTTGTTGTTTTATTATTTTGATTTATAAAATAGGGTCTGACTAGACTCTTTCACCATGCTAAAGCTTGTCCCATAACCTGGCAACAAAGAATACAGTTTAGTTAGCAGCTAGCATATTCACTAAGGTTGGAGACCAAAAAGACCAGCAAGGTCAATACCATCCAAAGGTGCCTTGACCAGTGAAATGAGCCATGGTCATCAGCCAACAAGTAAGTCAAAGATAGATAAAAAGGGTTTCAATATGTACCTACTCCCTGAGAGAGCATTAAACAGCATGTGATCATCTACCTGGTTGTGATGGGGAATTTGCTCTAGGTGTGTCGGCCCTGTCACTGGCTCACCCAAAATATGCCTGAAAATGAACAGTTCTCAATAGAAATCACCTCAGTATTTGCATTCTGAAATAAATCTTTCTAAGAGGCTCTTAGACAAAGAGCTCAGTGCAGCTTCTCTTGCAAATCTCTTCACGATTCCTGGGAGTCTTCATCTCTTCTGCATCCTTCCTACAGTCTAAAGCAGAAGTAATGAATCCTCCTTCTGAAAAAGTATTATCTCTATAATAAAACTCCCTTTTGAACCCAGCATCCAATGTCCATAAAATTCATTTTTTGACTTCATGAGATAAAAGACCCAGAGCCTCAGACTCAATGGAGGCTTTGGTGACCATGAATAGCTAGCATCCAAGCCCCTGAGTTGAAGCCCACTTGAGATGAGAAAGTCACCATCAATCTCAAGGCTCCCATTTCTCCCATTTCAACTGGATATGGTATACAAATATTACCAAAGGACTAAAATTAGGTAGTGTGTGAACTATAGTGTGGCAAAAGTAAACAATTTAGATACTCATGGAACGGAACAAATTACAGTTCTAGCTGACAGAGGAAATGACAGTAAGTCACTTAACAGTCCCGAGGAATCTGGGAGGAGACCTGGGTGATGAAGGAAGATGGAACTATGAAACACTATGTCCTTCTGGAAACTGGGCACAGGCCCTAGAGCTCAGGAAAACAGTGAAGGCTGAAGAAGGATAGATGTTGTGGATAGCCTCAGCCTTGTATTTTGATCCTAGTTCCCAGTGGATAGCCTCAGGCTTGTATTTTGATCCTAGTTCCACCCTTCTGGGAGGGGCTGCAGAGGATGATTGAATCTGTACACAGATGACATCTTGTAAACCTTCTGTCCAATTAAAACCTGTAAAATAAAGACTAGAGCCAGAGATTGGGCAGTAGAAGGGGAGGCAGAGAAAAAGGCTTAGCGGAGGAGAGAGTGAGAGGAATTCGATATAAAAGGCAGAACAGAAGCAGAGGGAGAACAGAGGAGGAGCAGGAGGAAGCAGACAGAAGGAAGCCAAGGAGACGGAGGACAACCACGTGGCCTGGATGAACTGCAAATTATAAGGAATCTCATAGCCGGGGATTAGAGTAGTGTAGTGGTAAATCTGCCCAATCCAGGCGAGCAATTTATATCATAATTATTGAGTTGTGTTTTCCTTTACTGGTCTCCTTCGGTAGGAGATTTACCCCTAGCAAATTTGGGAGTTAAATAATAATCCTTCTACAACAGATAGACATTCATATCTCAGAACAAATCCTAGTATAGGAAGAGAAACCACACAGAGGGGAGGGATTTTTTTTTTTTTTTTTACCAGTCACTTAGAAATAAATAGTCCTTAGAAAGATATCAGAGAGGAAAAGATAGGTAGTAAAGGAGATTAAAGAGTATGTTACTGTCCCCCCAGAAAGCCAATAGAGTATACCAATAGATTATATAAGATAAATACTAATATATGAAGAAAGAGGGTTATAAGTATTATAAGTCTGTGAAGACTGAGATGTCCTGCCCCATGATCAGCAGTCAGCAAGCTGATGTCACAGGACCAGTAGTGATGGCCTCCAGGACCACTGATGTGACAGTTTCTGCCTAAGTCCCAAGTATTAAGGACCAATATTTGTAAGCTCCAATTTGAGTTTAAAGTCCTACAGACCAGAACATCCAATCAGGTAGATCATAGCCTAAGGAAACACAAATACCAAAGTCTTGGTGCAGGCAACCAGACGAACAGAAAGAGCAAACTCCCTTCTTCTGTTTTTATTGTATTCAAATTCGCAAGAGAGAGCATGGTATCCCACCTGATGAAAACTCAACACGCAGAATTAAATGCTGATCTCTTCTAGAAACAGACCCACAGGTACTCTCAGAAATAATGGTTAGCCAAATATCTGGACACCTTTTGGCACAGTGAAGCTGACACATGAGATTAAACACCACAGAGGGAAAGTTCTAGAAAGTCACATCTCTCCTCTTTTAGGAGGACACTGCTACCAAAGAAGAAAAGGAAGTTCTTGTGTTCTTGCTTTTCTTTCTTTTTATTGGATGTTTTCTATATTTACATTTCAAATGTTATTCCCATTCCAGGTTTCCCCTCCAGAAACTCCCTATCCCATTCTCCCTGCCCCTGCTTCTATGAGGGTATTCAAACACCCACCCACCTACTCCTGTCTCCCTGCCCTGGCATTCTCCTACACTGGGGCATCAAGCCTTCACATGAACAGGGGACTCTCCTCCCATTGAAGTCCAACAAGACCATCCTCTGCTATATATGCAGCTGGAGCCATGGAGCACTCCATGTGTACTCTTTGGTTGGTGGTTTAGTTCTTGGGAGTTCTGGGGGGTCTGGTTGGTTAATATGTTGTTCTTTCTATGGAGTTGCAAATCCTTTCAGCTCCTTCAGTCCTTTCCATAACTCCTCCACTGGGGACCCTGTGCTCAGTCCAATGGTTGGTTGTGAGCATCTGCCTCTGTGTTTGCCAGGCTCTGGCAGAGTCTCTCAGGAGATAGCTATATCAGGCTCCTGTCAGCAAGCACTTCTTGGCATCTGCAATAGTGCCCATGTTGGTATCTGTATATGGGATGGATCCCCAAGTGGGGCAGTCTCTGGGTGGCCTTTCCTTCAGTCTCTGCTCTACACTTTGTCTCTGTATTCCTTCCTTGAGTATTTTGTTCCCCCTTCTAAGTAGGGCTGAAATATACACACTTTGGTCTTTCTTCTTGAACTTCAAGTGGTCTGTGAATTGTATCTAGGGTATTCTCAGCTTTTAGGCTAATACTCACTTATCAATGAATACATACCAAGTGTGTTCTTTTGTAACTGGGTTACCTCACTCAGGATGATATTTTCTAGTTCCATCCATTTGCCTGTGAATTTTAGGAAGTCATTGTTTTTAATAGCAGAGTAGCACTCCATTGTGTAAATGTACCACATTTTCTGTATCGATTTCTCTGCTGAAGGACATCTGGGTTGTTTCCAGCTTCTGGCTATTATAAATAAGGCTTCTATGAACATAGTGGAGCATGTATCCTTGTTATATTTGGAGCATCTTTTGGATATATCCCAGGAGTGGTATACCTGGGACCTCAGCTGTTCAATTTTCTGAGGAGCCAGCAGACTGATTTCCAGAGTGGTTGTATCATCTTGCAATCCCACCAACAATGGAGGAGTGTTCCTCTTTCTCCACATCCTCACAGCATCTGATGTCACCTGAGTTTTTGATCTTAGCCATTCTGACTTGTATGAGGAGAAATCTCAGGGTTGTTTTGATTTGCATTTCCCTGACGACTAAAGACATTGAACATTTCTTTAGGTGCTTCTCAGCCATTCAGTTTCCTCAGTTGAGAGTTCTTTGTTTAGCTCTGTACAGCATTTTTTAATATGGTTATTTAGTTGTCTGGAGTCTAATTTCTTAAGTTCTTTGTATATATTGAATATTGGCCCTCTATTGGGTGTAGGATTGGTAAAGATCTTTTCCCAATCTGTTGGTTGCCATTCTGTCCTATTGACAATGTCCTTTGCCTTATATAAGCATTGTAATTTTATGAGGTCCCATTTGTCGATTTTTTATCTTAGAGCATAATGCATGGGTATTCTGTTCAGGAAATTTTCCCCTGTGTCCATGTGTTCAAGGCTCTTCCCCACCTTCTCTTCTATTAGTTTCAGTGTGTCTGGTTTTATGTGAAGGTCCTTTATCCACATGCACTTGAGATTAGTACAAGGAGATAAGAATGGTTTAATTTGCATTCTTCTACATGCTGACCTCCAGTTGAACCAGCACCATTTGTTGAAAATGCTGTCTTTTTCCCACTGGATGGTGTTAGCTCCTTTGTCAAAGATCAAGTGACCATAAGCGTGTGGGTTCATTTCTGGGTTTTCAATTCTATTCCACTGATCTTCCTGCCTGGCTCTGTACCAATACCATGAAGTTTTTTTCACTATTGCTCTGTAGTACAGCTTGAGATCAGGGATGGTGATTCCCCAGAAGTTCTTCTATTACTGTGAATAGTTTTCACTATCCTGGGCTTTTGGTTATTCCAAATGAATTTTCAAATTGCTCTTTCTAACTCTATGAAGAATTGAGTTGGCATTTTGATGAGGGTTGCATTGAATCTGTAGATTGCTTTAGGCAAGATGGCCATTTTTAACTATATTAATCCTGCCAATCCATGAGCATGAGAGATCTTTCCACCTTCTGAGACCTTCTTTGATTCTTTTCTTTAGAGACTTGAAGTTCTTGTCATACAGATCTTTCACTTGCTTGGTTAGAGTCACACCAAGGTATTTAATATTATTTGTGACTATTGTGAAGGGTGTCATTTCCCTAATTTTTTTCTCTATCCTCTTCCTGACATATTCATGAGCACCTGTCACTTCTGCACAACCTCATATGGCATCTGGTCACCATCAGTCTAAATGCCCATTGTCTGCAACCAGCCAACAGAGGGCCCTTGGCTGTAGGTCCAATGACAGCAGGCTGTTAGTTTATAGAGGGATATTACCTTTCTAGGTTTGTTCTGGAGTACACTGGAGTTTCTCCTCAACACACAGTACTAGATGTCTGATAAACTCACAGACATTGTGATCTATCACTTTGTTTTGTTTGAATGTTTACCACTGAGGTCCATTTCTTTCTGGAGTGTGAGCCCCTTCTAATTGAAGGGAGCACATAAGGTGATAATACTAGAATACAGTAAGCATGATTTGCATTGCACTTTTTTGAAGATGTCAGTGAAACTCAGTAGTAGAGGCCCACTGATGTAAAATTACAATAATACTATCTTGTTAAGGAACCTAACTCTCCATATAGCTTAAATCACATGAATTATCACTGTGGGTAAATAGTTACATATATATGCTTTTCTACAAATACACATGCACATAGAAGGAAATAGAGAGAGGAGGAGGGAGGGAGGGAGGAAAGGAAACAGAGAGAGAGAGAGAAAGAGAAAGATAGGTGAGATGGAGAGCAGAGTCAGGACAAACTACAGAAAAAGACACTGTGAGGAATTATATCTACCCCTAGTTTTTTATACTTATGTAGAATGAATGGCAGTTTTCTCTCATATTGTTCTTTCAACAGCATTTATCCACACAAGCATAGGCAGGAAGCATGACCAGAAGAGCCAATGTGTTGTAATTAATCAAAACAGTATGTTTATAGATTGAGGACAGAGTATTCATTCAAGTGAAGTAGCAAGCAAACTCCCTCTTCTCTCTCTCTCCCCCTTCCTTTCTCTCTCCTGTCTCTCAGTCTGATCTGCTCTCTCTCTCTCTCTCTCTCTCTCTCTCTCTCTCTCTCTCTCACACACACACACACACACACACACACACACACGTGTTAATGAAAAGAGCAGAAGTGATTGCTCAAGGCCTCCCCCAAGAAACTCAGATCGGTCTGTATGTCTTCTAGGTTAGCCTAGATATATGGTTTCCATGGCAATAAATAATGAACGGAGATCTTCAACTACCTATGCTGAAGAGAAGGGTCAGAAAACAGTAAAATATTGTTCAGTAATAAAATATAGTTATCAAAACCAACTACAGTTGCTCTTACCACTGTCAAATGTATTATAGAAGACTGTGGATTCATTCCTTAATTAAAAGCAGAATAAAGGGATATTTACAAAGTCATCATACAATGACTTTACATGAACCCCAACAGATCTGCATAGAAAACAAACAGAAAGGTTAGTGACACTCTAAGCCACTGAGCCTGAATATGACCAACATGAACAGTGCTTAGCAAACACCAGAAGGAATTGTGACATGAGGTCATTTGTGGCTGTGCTCTTAACATTTCCTGTAAACAATGATGTAGGGACTATTCGGTTTTGTGGAAAGAATAAAACACCACCTCTGGAGTTTTCTTAGTAAGACCATAGCTTAAACCCTTTGAAGAGCATGCAAAGCCTTCACACAGTCATCGTGGCAGATCCTTCCAAAGCAACTTGTGAGTCAACTTTGATGTCTTGTACTTGTGAATGTATTTGTCTTCAGTTCAACTGCATGAATACAGTTATAGAATACTCTAGAAATACTCAAGAAATGTATTCAGTTTAATCTACAAAAATCATTTATCCTAACATGGCCACATATGCAAAGTAAGCATACTTGTTCCTTGAGAGGCTTGTACCAGAGACAGTGGTGGTAATTAACTGCCATTAATGCTATCATTCATTCATCTTGCCTTCAACAAACTGAAATGAACTTGTTCTGCCTCCCACATGCTTTGGACAGTCAATGAAGAAAGATGAAAAGGGAATATAGGGTTCAAACAGATGGAGAACTGAGACAGGGCCAAGAGATACACATAACTAAATGGTCATGATCAATGTGTGATCCCACCCATCACCAACTTGGAGAGTACTGAAGGTGGGTTCCTAATCACCCTAGCAGACCTAGCAGACCTATGTAGTTTCTAAAGATAGTCTGCTTCATCACAGAAGACTGTGGCTAGTATGTAGCCTCATCTTAGGCTAGTATGGTTTGCCTGTATGGCTTTGTTGTTCTAAATCTAAAGTAACTCCAGGTTTAGGATAAGGATTTATATTTGTGATTTCAGCCTCAAGGGAGGTTTGAGGATGAAATAGGCCAGGAAGGCAAATCATAGAGTTTTATTATGATCCATTTTGTCAACCACTCATTAACATTTATTGCCTTCAGATCTCTTGGGAGTCGGTGTGCCAATATAGTCAAGCAGAGTTCGAATCAAAAGTAAACCAGACAGACAGAATGAATGAAGGAAGAGATTGCAGGGCTTTGAGCTTATCTTTTCCTCAAATTGTTACAATAACTTTCATCTACATTATTATTAGAAGCAAAAGTTTGTTGTTTTCCCAGTTGTTCCATTCTATCGGTTCCATTTTACTATAATAGACAATTTAGTTTTCCAATTTCTGTAGCAGAACAATAGTGGAGTGAAAATTCTTTTGCATGTATTTGATCATCGTATGTGTGACTTGTTGTCAAGCATAAAGACAAGAATAGAACTTGGAGGCCATAAGGTGCACATATGTTCAGTTTCATAGATACTGTCTGACAGCTTTCCTAAGTAGCTGGGCCAATTTATAACTACACCTGAGAGTATAAGCCCTCCAGTTGCCTTGCATCCTCCTACTCCTTTGAATGCAGTCCTTGTTTCAGCCTGTCCCATGGCTATTAGTGTAATGTTAACTTTGAATCTGACTAATGACATGAAGCATCTTTTCTTAGGATTTTTGCTGCCTGTACAACCTCTTTAGCGAAGGGCCATTTCCATCTACTGCCCATTCACTTATTCTCTTCTTATTAATCTTTATGAGTTTGTGATGTTCCCAAATGAATTCTGTGTGTGTGTGTGTGTGTGTGTGTGTGTGTGTGTGTGTGTACTTTGAGTATCTTCCCATACTCTGCAACATGTAATTTAACTCATTGCATAGTGTCTTTATAATTACTTATTCTGGTGGTGGTTGACTAACCACTCTGGCTCCCGGTGGGTCATACATGCACCTGCCCAGGAGCTCTTTGGATTAACAAATGAAACACACACACACACACACACACACAACACACACACACACTTAATTTTTGACATGCCGTGACTAGGGTCAAAGGTTGAGTACTCCTAAACCTTCCCTGCTGGCAAACACTCTCCTCCAGTGCTCCTGAAACTCCTAAATCTTACCCTACCACCCCAGGCCCATTGGGGAAGTGGCCAGGGACCACTTACCCAAATTCTTACATGGCAGATTGGCTTTCTCTCCTGCAGCTCTCATGTCCTGTCCTTCTCCCTTAGTCATGGTAATTCTCAGACTTACTTTCTCCCGGTTCCTAGCAAGCACAAATGTAAAAGTCCTGCCTTAGTCTATCTGCCCACCCATTGCCCATTGGCTCTTTATTGCTCAATCAAAAACCAATTGGAGACAAGGACCTTCAATGTTTAGACATGCAGATTCTCGATTTTGGGGCGAGATTAATTCAAAGCATTGGAACCAATCCCCAACAACTTACAGAATTTTATTATAACCTCAGCTTATCATTCATTTATTTATATTTATTGCTTTCTGACTTTTAGAAATGTTTATATGCCTATGGACATACAATACACCATTGTATTTCATTTTATTTTATTATTATGTCCTTCATATTTAGATCTATAGTTCAGCTGAAATCAACTTTTATTGTGTTATGAAATAGGGGAACAAGATTTTTTTTATGATTCTCCAATTCATATTGTTCAAATTGTTAGTTGTCTTTTCTACAGAGCACTACATCCTGATCAAGCATATGTAGTGTTTATCTAAGTCCAGATCTGTTTCTTAATGTCAATGATGGCTTCTCTCCCTACCTATGTATGCTTATCACTTAGTTACTTAGCATTGAGACAAGCCTTGATATTAACAGTGCATGTTCCAATTTAGTTGATCTTATTCAAGACTGCCCCAGTATCCACGGTGACTTATATCTTCATGTGGATTTTAAAATCAATCTGTCAGTTTTTTAAAAAAAAAACTTACCTTAATGAGGCTTGGGTCATATCTTTAGTGGTCACATCATTGCAATATTAGATGTCACAGTCCAAGAGCCTTCCATGTATTCATTTCTGCCAGCCTTACATACTTTTCTATGTAAAGAGCTCACAAATGTTTTAATAGAATCATTCCTTGGTGTCTCTGATCTGCTTACTGTTTGAAATTCAATTACTTTACAAATGTCACTTTCTAAACATTCACTGTAAATCTATAAAATAAAACTGACTCTTTTCTATTGCTTTTATGTTAGCTTATACTGCAAGGCTCACATACTCTATCCCTCTGTCCTTACATTTCTAAATATGTCATCTGTGGAAGAAGACTATGCAATTCTTTTTTCTAGTTCTCATGTCCTATTGAACTCCACCTCCTCCTCCCACATTTCCATGCTTCCATAAGGGATCATTTTCCTCTGTGTGAAGAACCCTCTTAAGGATTTCTTTTACTTTAGGTCTGTTGGCAGCAAACTGTCTCAGGTGTCGTTCTGTCTGAAAATACATTTATTCTACCTTCTTTTCCAAACTACCTGTTGAAGTATAAAACAGGCATAGAAAAGTGTACATATCGTAGTTTTGTTGTTGCAAGAATTTTCTTCAAGCTGAACCAATAACCACATGAAATATTCCCATAATGCGTCTTCTCCCAAGAGTAATTATGATTCTGACTTTAACAGTTTAGTTTTCTCTGTTGAAATTTTACATAAAAGTAATGTATGTATTTCTTTGTGTGGGTTGTCTCCAGTGGGACAATGGGGCCGCAGCGGGGGAGGCTGCCCGGAGGCTTCCACTCGGCGGGTCCCACATACAGGAGAACTTCTGGGGTTCCAGAAGCTGGAACCTTTGGCAACGGCAGGCCTGACAGGTCCGGCAGGCCCCAATGATACGAGGAAGTCCTTGGTTCCAAAAGGGTTTATTGTCATGGCAGATGGTGGATGGATCTGGATGTACCCCCCCCCCAAACTCAGGGCAGACTTCAGTTAAGTAGGGAGGGAGAAAGTAAGAGGTTCTGGGGAGGAATGCTTAATTGGCTCCGCCCTCTGACCTTCATTAGTATGTAAATCTCTAGGGCCTGAGGCCTGTAGTCATGTCCTCTACCTGTGCACTTTGGGAGGGGTTGTAATGACCTACATGACTGAACAATGTAGGTCTATAGAGATTGGACTGCTTGTTAGGACCCTGAGTTCTGGGGACGTGGCCGAACTCCTGCTGTTTCTCCCTTGGAGTCTCGGGTTCTAGGCCCATGCCCAGCCAAGAACCAGGATACCCTTACACAGTCCCACAGTTTCCTTTACCAAAATTTTGCTTTTGATATCCATCAATACTGCTGCATGCAAATATATTTCATCTCTTTGCTCTTTCGTCTCCTTTTGTGTGTGTTCTGGTAGTTTCCATGTTTTGACTATTCAAATAGTGCAGGAATGAACAATAATTACATTTGAATCTTTTCATGGCTGGAAATAGTTACCTTTGTTGGAATTTTTGCTTTGGAATACAGTTGTGGGATTGTGAAATGCGAATCATCGAATTTTTTAAAATGGATTTCCAAAGTGCATTTGTACTGATTTATAAAGTAAATTCTACTAGTGGCAGCAGAATATAAGGATATCAATAACTCTTGGTGCCTTACCCAACTCTGCTTTATATCACCTTTCCCATCTTAGTCATTTTGATGGTTGTATATTCTCATGAGATTGCCATTCTCAAAAATGTTTTTTTTTGGGGGGGGGGTTGAGAGATGCCTTATGTGGGTGCTGGGGACTAAATGTGGATCCTCTGGGAGAGCAGTGCAGACTCTTAACTGCTGAACCACTCTATAGCCCCATGAATGGCCATTTAGTTTTAAATTCCCTGATAGCATATGCAGCAGTGCATCTTTAACATTTTTTTTGTCACTGGAGTTTTCCACTAATTTGTTCTTATGTATTTTTAATGGTTTTTGCTTTTTTTTTTTTAAGGGTTAATGTGATTTTTTTTACTTTAATTTTTTAAATTTTATTTAGTTATTTAAATCACATCGTAATTTACTTATTTACACAGAGGTTATAAACACAAAAGGGCAGGATGTGGTGAAGGGAATGGCACCGGAGCATAGGTGTTCAGGGGAGTACAGATACCTTTCAGAACAGGGTATCAGCTGGGTGTAGGTTCAGGGGACAGGTCACTATGACTCTACCTATGATTCACTTGTCCTTATCTAAGTTAGTACTGTCCACTGAGGCTGCCTATTTATAAGACCTATGACTACTCTGGCTGGTAAATTTCCACAGAAGCTGCCTGTTTACAATAGCTTATAGCCTTCTGTTTCAGTGTTTTTCCACAGAGACCCAAGACTTTGTGTTAGCATGCATGTATGTCAGGCCTATTGCTGACTTTAGGCCTATGGCTGATTTTAGGCCTTTAGTGTATATGCAGGGCTGCTCCTGACATCTCCTCCCTTCTCTAAGTATAGAAGGGCCTTGGCGATTCTATTCTTGCAAAGGCGTGGATAGAGGCCTGACCTCCAATAATTGAAGGGGACCTTGTAATGGCTCCAGTCCTCCTGTCATTGTCCAATGAGGCATGAGGGACATACCCATCCCGATGTCTTTTTCCTGGAGAGGGGATACTTTTGACATCAACCCCTATGCAGTCAGGCTTGTCCCTCAGGGAACCCAGATAGATATTTTTTAAGTTTTATTTATATTCCCTTGCAGTGCTTAGCCTCGCAGCCTAAGCAAGAATTCAGATTGCCAGTCAGAGAGGGTTCTGGGTAGCCCCTCTCTGCTTGGTCTAGGGGAGAAGTCCCCTCTTTTAGGTTGGGTGGAGATGGGTTTGAGGAACACCCTGGATAAAGTAACAACCTCATCTTGAGTCTCATGGTCCTCCATAGCTAACTTATGATAATGTATCTGAATAGGTTTTGCTAACAAATTATCTATCTGTTGTATCACAAAATTAGTCAGCCTATTTAAGGCCCAGGGACCAAAAGAAATCAGCAAAAATAACCCAATTAATGGTCCCAAGATGGGAGGAAGTGGGGTTGACAACCATGGAGAGGTTGAAAACCAGTCCTTGTACCAGCTCTCATCTTTCTCTTTCTCTTTCTCTTTCTCTTTCTCTTTCTCTTTCTCTTTCTCTTTCTCTTTCTCTTTCTCTTTCTCTTTCTCTCTCTGTCTTTTCTCCAGGCCTTCTCTGACCTTTTTCATGTTCTCTTTAACCATCCCTGTCTTGTCTATGTAAGGGCAGCATTCTTCTTTAAGGGCTGTACACAGTCAAGAGCTGTGCACAGTCTTTTCTATTGTAGAAGAGTAAATCAAGTCCAATAACGTCCTTTGCAATTTTTGGAGATCATTTCAGACATCGAAACAAGGGATTTCTTCAGGTTAGTGATGTCAGTCTCTAGCTGTTTGGTGTCCTTGTCAATGGCCCGTCAAAGGTCTGAGTAGTATAAGTCTGGAGGCCAGCATCAGGATTAGAGCTTCTACCAGCAGACATCATGGGTGTTTCATTTTTACCTGAGATACTGCCTGAGTCAGAGCTCCTGGGTGCCCCACTTCTGCCAGGTTTTGTGAGGTTCAGTGCAGCGCTACTGCTCAGGCCTGGGCCCAGACCGGAAGTCCCCGGTCTTTGCTTTTTTTATATATAGCTTTTTATATGTCCTGGATATGTCACATATCAGATATACATATGATAAAATACATTCTCCAACCCTGTGGGATATGGGTACACTCTCTTAGTGCTATACTTTGACAAGTAAAAAAATATTAACTTTACAATTTCAATTTATAATTCTCTTCTTTTGATTAATATATAATATGGATGATTGTTGGTATATAGAAATACATTTGCCTTTTCATATTAGCCCCCTACAATTCTATGGCCTTGTAATTCTTTATAGAAAATATTTTGGTAAGCTGTTTTTTATTTTCTACATATACTACCATATTATATTGAAATAGATAATTCTGCTTATTTCTCTAAATGTGGATACATCTTGTTTTGATACTCTTGCTTTAAATTACTGTCTAAAGCATCTGGGACAATGTTGAAAGAAGAAGACATTCTGGGTTAGGAAGAAGACTGCAGCCTGTCTCCATTAAGAATGACATTAGCTGTACACTGCTAATGATGAGACTTTCCCAGAATCAGCAGAAACAGGAAAAGAATAGGATCATGAGGACCACTGAGATGCTACATTCAAGGAAGCCAACACTTAGAACTACTGTCCCTTGCACATTAATTTTAATACATATCATTTTTACTCACAAATTATTGATGATATTCAGACGGCCTGTTGCTAGGCAAATAAAATATTTGGCTTTAGTTCAGAGAGGAAATACAGAAGTGTTTCATGGTCATTTGAGTGTTTGCTAGAATTTCTGTTTACTGGTTGAGGGCAGTAAAAAAACAAAGAGCTAAATGGTAGATATAACTAGAAAAGAATCAAAAAATGTTCTGAACGTTGTTGGAGGGTATAGAGACAGAGAAAAAGGTAGACAGAGATGAAGAGATCTCCAAGATACAGGTATAGACCTCCAAGGAATAGAAGGAAGCGTACAGTATAGATCAATAGAACAGTGGACTCAGAAACAAACTGAAGAAGCTACATGACTCTTGACAAAAAGACAGGAACCTGTATTGAAAAAAAGGCAGACTCTTTTATAAATAGCTCTGGGGAAACTGGATATTCACACATAAGAGAATGAAACTAGGTCCCTGTCTCTTACTCTATACAAAAATAGATTCAAATGTATCAAACATCTTAATGTAAGATCTGTAATTTTAAAACTGCTAGGGTAAAGTACCCAAGACATACTCATAGAGGCAAAGACTTTCTGAATAGAATTTGAGTAGCTCAGGAAACAACTAGAATTGATGACTGAGACTGTGTCCAATCAAAGACATTCTGTACCCCTTAATTTCCAGAATTTAGCAGGTTTGCAGAAGGGAGATCTTAAATAGTTATTCACCCAATGGGGGACTAATATCTAAAATAAAAAGTTGAAAAATTATACACCAAAAGAACAAACAATAAATGGGACAATGAACTGAACAGACATGTCTAAGAGAAATATAAATGTCCAATAAATACATGAAAATTTTACAACATGCTTAGATATCGGGGAATTGCCAATGGAATGTACATAGATAGTATCATCTCACCTCAATCAGAATAACTGTGATCAAAAACAAAACACAAAAACATTGAAGAGTGTGTGGAGAAAGCAATACCTTTATACACTACTGGCTAGTATGTGGGTTGGCACAACAACTGGAAAGCAGTACAGTGGTTTTGGTTTTTTTAGCTAATGGAAACAGAAGTACCATATTATCCATCTATATTGCTCCTGAGTATGTACCTAAACACTCTAAGTTGATGCATTGTACCTGATTCCTGTACCTGATTACCACAGCCTTTTCACAGTGACTGAGTTGTGAAACCAGCCCAGTGACCATCAATAGATAGATGTATTAAAAATGCTGTACAGATATAATGAAGGTTATTTGACTATAAAGAGTGAGATTATTTTGCTCTCAGATATGGAATCTAGACACTTAAAAAGGCATAAAGATAGAAAGAGGCTGTTTGGGAATAGAAAGTGAACCAGGGGGTGGAGAGAGGGACAAGAGTGGCTAATGGAAGGAGAACATGGTGAAAGTACATTTCATGTGAAAATACCATAATTAATATATTATTGCATAGAATATACACTAGTTATATACATAGATGCCGTAAAGAATGTGGTACACACACTCGTGGACAACACAATGAATTTCTTGAGAGGAAACAGCCCACCAGGTTAGACATCAGTGATCTGCAATTGTTCTGAATTCTAGGAGCCAGAATCCTATAATCACACACACACACACTCCACAGTGGTGTGTAGCACATTTCATCCAGAGAATTGCGAGGCCAGAAATCCTATCTTGGGTCCCCATAAGCACTACCATTTTACTCCCTCTGACCTAATTTTATAAAACTGCAGTTGAAAAATACAAACAAAATCTTCATTTTAAATTATATTTTCACCTTTGAACAACAACACTACAAATGTGGACAAGGCAACATCCATTATTTCTTCTTCAGATAACAGGGACAAGTAAGGTACGTCAGATGCTGTGTTCTGAGCTATCTATAGAAAATACAGGGATGAAACCCAAATAATATGGGTCTATGAGAACACTCAGTGGGTAAAGGTGGTTGCTGCCAAGTATGAATACTCAAATTCAACCCTAAGAACCTATATGATGGAATAAAAGAACATACTCCCACAAGTTGTAGTTTGACTTCCCCATGGTATTATAGTGTTTATGAATACACACATAGATAGATAGATAGATAGATAGATAGATAGATAGATAGATAGATAGATGCAGTGATGAACTTAAAACACAGATAATTAACTATACCATTTAACACTGGTCAAAACAGACATGGAGTTAGAAAGCATTTCCCATGAACTTTCAAATCTACGTTGACCAAGATATGATCCAGTTCTTCTTACTGCATACTTTAATGGGGTCAGTATATATGTTGAACTTTAGATGTGCTTTTTAATGGTTTATTATTTCTCCAACAACCCCATAGAGTGGTCATGTCCTCATCATAGATGAAACTATAACTTACAGAAGCACAGAACTTTCTCCAAAGTACAAATTAAATACTGAAAGCAGGAGGCTCTACTCAGCCAGCCAGACTCCTAAGCAAGCAGACAGATAGTCAGACAGACACACAGACAGACAGACAGACACACAGACAGACAGACACACAGACAGACACACAGACAGACAGACATGTTGATTTGTGTTCTGGAATCATATTCAATTCTCAAATATTTGTAGGTCTGTCCAGGGAAAGAGACTGAAGGTCCACGACTGCACAGAAGTAGGACCGGCATAGACATCCCTATCATGCTCTCTATCCCCTTGCCTCTATCTCCTTTTATGTCCTTTGTTACATTTAGAATAAACAGAATATTAATTTGAGAATCAAAAAATCTCTGGAAGCTCCCAGGTGATGAACTCCCAGGTGAATCAAAGAAAATACACAGGCTGGTCTGAGGCCCTTGTCACGTGTGTCTCAGAGGGCTGACCTATCTGGCCTCAGAGGGAGAGAATGTACCTAGCCTGATTCGGTAGAGATTTGATGCCCCAGGGTAAAGGAATAAAGGGGGCACCCTCTCAGAGGTGAAAGGGAGGGAAGATGGGGGAAGAACTCAGAGAGGGGGAACCAGGAGGGAGGGCAACACTGGGGAATGTAAATAAATAAAATAATTATTTTTTCAAAAGTCAAGGAATCTAATGAAAGGTATATATTATTCAAAAAGTTAGAGGAATTTTATGCCACTTAGCTGCAACCAGGATATGGTCCCACTAACAGTCCCAATTGTGAAGAATTGCATATACCTGCCTTGGTTAACTATGAATTTATATTTAACTTCATCTAATAGGGTGATCTTTCCTTCATTTCTAAGTTCCTAGAAAGCATTGCAGTCAAAGTGCATAGAAAATGATGAAGTCTTATGGGAATGCTAGCTACCACACTTAACTTGTAGCCAGTCTTACTTTGTATTGTGTGGAAAATGGGAAGCTATTGACATGATACAGCTCTGGCTTTGAGGATGCTTGAAATTCAGCAATGGAAACCAAGTGAATGACTTGCAATCAGTAGATATGGTGGAAATACAGATTAGCTACTACGGCTCCTTTTGAATTTCCTTGCTCTTCTTTCACAAGAGGTTATGCCTGCTTATGTTTCCTTAGTTCTTCATTCCCTTTGCTTGGCGTTCCTCTCAGAATTTTCTGAATATTCATTAATTGCCATCTATGCCAGATTCCTCCTGTCTCACAATGTGCTTGCCTGTGAGAAATGCCAAATCACAACAGGGACCCAGGTGGCAAATGGTTTTGGAGAGGAAAGACTTCTTCATTTTCCTGAACTAAAATAAGGTGGGAACGAAATTAATATTTGTTGAGTGCCTGGCTTGTGACAGGCTCAATTCCAGACATTTTAATCTCACCAGTCCCTACATAACTACACATTTCAAGTGCTAACCGCACTTTATTGGAGTGAAACTTGAGATTATCTGGCTAAGGGTTAGCTGTGTGAGTACCACAGCAGAAATCGCATGTGACCCCAATCTGCCACCTGGTTTCTATCTATGTACTGGCTTTACTAGTATCCAGAGTCCTAAACTAGCCTAAAATAACATGAGACAACGCTACAAAAGCTTCTTCTAGTACACTAGACAGTTAAACCCACATAAAAGTGACCAGAATTATCTATCACTCGTAAGCACCTACCCCCAGTCATCTGAATGGTTACAGATGGGAAGCTGCAGTTCGAGCTGTAAACTACAGTACTGAGGTCATTTTAGATGCAATTAGACAACACTGGGTAGAATTCTGTGAATATTCTTGGCGGTACGGCGGAAACTTTACAAAGCAAAGGAAGAGATAGCTTTCAAGTGCCAGCTGCTGCCTTGCTGGGAAGCTGCCTGTCCTGGCCACTTCTCATGAGAGTTTCCCAAAGGGACGCCGCCAACACTGCCAGGGCCAAATCAAAGCTGGATGGTTTCAAGAGCAAACACATCTTTTCATTTCCAGACATTCCTAAACCCCATCAGTGCTGCTGTTTGTCCGAGGCCCCAAGAGATGCTCTCTCTTATGAATATAAGAATAGCATTTCTTTTTACTGTCGTCAAGTATACTGAACTAAGCATACACGATGTGAATGATTCAGAAGTGAAGGAAAGTAATATAAATGTCTGGATTCTGGGAGATGATCTTTGGGAGAGGTGGGAGAACAGTTGTGCAAACAAAGTAGATTTGACATTACATCAGAAGGTGGTGAGTAGCAGGGTGGGGGACACTTATGTCACTCTACATGGCATGAATGGGGATGGAATCCTAGGGATAAAGAATGCTCCAGAAATTAAGGACTTGGAATAGCCAGCCAAAGTAGGCATAAGAAGTCAGTTGAATCTTCCTAATGGTCCTTTCTGCAACAAGGTTGTGGGTGTCAAGGAGCTGAGTGGTTCTGGTTTGTTGGATGCATGGAGGGTTTGGGGGAGCCTCTACATCTGATAGTGTATTAAAGATGAAAGAAGGGACTGTTTTATCTTGAAAACTTGGGAGTTCTTCAGTGTTCACTTGAGAAGATAAAAGTTTGGGGTAGGGAAAAGGGAAACTACTATCAGCTAGTAAAATCTATCGTAAATCTCTTAACAATTAGATTTCAAAATGACATTGTGCTAATCCCAGAACCAATAGATAAGTAAAACAATTTTGACACTCTCCAAATAAGTCCAAGATGCATGAAAACACTATATTCTTGTTCAAGTGTAACACATAGAAACCGTGTTCCTACTCATTGTAACCCAGGACAGCTCTAGCATCCATGTTTTTCTCATGCCTATTCATAGCTAGCACCATGTTCTTAAAGCCATAAGCACTACTCTGTGGTCCCTCACTGTAGGCCCTGAGCTTCCTATGAATGGCTTTATCCACTGTGAACTGGTTACCCTGTTGCCTTTCTTAGGTCTGTGAAGCTTGCAGCTGTAATTTGCATTTATCTTGGCTGTGTATCACAGCTCTCTATGAACATGCTGCAGCTTCCCATCAGGTTATCTGGGTAACTTGTAGTTTGGAACCACTCTACACACACAAGTTTGATATAAACAATTTATTATGCTTTATAGTGCATACCAACGTGTACTCAGGAACGGAACTGTTGGGTCACCGGGAGTTACACATTTTGCTTTAGTAAGTGATAGTTGTCTAGAATCTTTACACTAATTTACACTCTCACTAGAAAACCTTATAAATCCTAGTTGTTTTACATTATCTTAACACTTGTTATTTTCAGGTATCAGTTTACTCATACCAGAGAGTCCCTCTCTATAATGAAGAAACCCAGAGCTAATTGATGATTCCCGCAGCACTTTTTACCAAGAGATAAGCCATTTCCATCATTTATTTATGACCTCTGTTCTACTCCTTGCCCTACACACATTAGAGAGTAAACTCTGCAGTAGCATGCACTCTGATGATGTATTTCCACCTAGAACTGGTAAAAAGCAGTGCTCAAAAAAATTCTGGTGAATGAGTGACTTAGAAAACAATTAAATATCTGACTTCTAGGAAAAAGTGATTCATTCTGTAGCTCTGGCCTTAAAACCTACCATAATGAAAATATTAAAATTTCAGATAAAGGTTTACATAGAGATAACCATAACATTTTATAATATTTATAACATTTTTGTAATCACACTGAATTGGAAAGAGTCTAAATATTGAATGATTAATCATCAACCATTAACACACATTAATGATTAATGCAATGAGGAAATGACGTTCAAAAATATGTGGCTTTTCAATCATTTCTAAGACTATATACCACCCATTGCTATGCACTCCCCAACTACATTAGAATAATACTTTCATATGTGTAAGTAACATGTGTTTAGGAGGAAAAAGAAGACACTAATGTTTATGGAGTAAGAGAGAAAGTGTTAGAAGCCTTTCTGAATGGTAAAATCAAAAAGGATTTTTTTTCCTTATATTTTTCTATGTTTTCTCAAATAAACACAAGTTTTCATTAGAGAAGCAGCATTTTTATGTATAAAATTAACTGGGGCTATAGCAATGGCAGAACAGACCAATTCCTCCTAGAATCCTGTCTCTAACTAAAACTCAACAGATGTAACATAATAAAATAGGAAAATTCTAAAATGCAGACAGATGGTAGATGTTTTTTTGAAAACCTCAGGTTGTAAGGATTGTTGGTGGAATAACCCCACTGGATTTCCCTATTAGTTTCCATTCAGCCCCCAAAATATGGTTCTACAGGCCTCCTTCATTTGGATCTGCCAATGGGCACATATTCAAAAAGATCAGAGCCAGGAATTCTGTTTCTTTTCCCTTCTTGCCCATCTTCACTCCTTGCACCAGACCCGGAAACCCAGGAACACTCTCTATCCAGGACCCCAGTGGCCTCATCTCTCCAGGATCTGGCCTCTCTCACCCTCAGTTCCACAGGCAGCCTCCTTGCAGGTGCCCCTCCTCCACCTTAGCTCCACTCTGTGAGTGAGCTGGTATTAATAGTGAACTTAAAAATGAGTTTAGAAGTGCTACTTTCTCTTCTATTTTTAGAAGAGTTTAGAAAAGATGGGTAGTTGTTCTTTTTATAAATGTTTTATAAAATTCTCCCAGGATAACATCTGGCCTTGGGCTTTTCTCTGATGGGAGTATTTTGATGACTGATTCAGTCTCCTTTCCTGTAATAGACCAAACAGAACTTCTGCTTATTTAGAATTCAATCTGGGTTCAGTGTAAGTTTCTAGAAATGCATCCATTTCTTACAGATCATCCATTTTGGCATATAATTATTCAAAGTAGTGTCACATTTGAATTGTATCTCTGACAGTACCTGTGATGCTGCTTCTTTCAGTTTGAGTTTTATTCATGAATAACCTCTCTCTTTCGTAGTTACTCTAGATTTTTTTTAAAAATTGTCAATTCTCCCTACCTTTAAAATCATTCTTAGTTTTCTTTATATTTTTCTAATTTTATCCTCTCATTTAACTTCTGTTGTAATCTTTGGGGTTTTTTCTTTGTTTTACTAACTATGCGGTTAGCTTCTTTTTCTTTTCGGGTTTCCTGAGGTGTATAGTTATGTTGCTCACTTGAGATTTTTTTTTTTCTTCGTGTGTGTATTTGTAATGCGACCTGAATAACAACGTGATTGAATTTAGGGTCTTTAGGTCTGTCCGGGGTTGGGGGATTTCCAGAGTGCATAACTCGGAGAGGGAGATTCATTCCAATGTCCAGCACCAACAAATGACTCAGATACAAAGTCCAAAGAAAGGCATCACAAGTCTGCCTTTGCTTCTCTTTGAGTGCATCTGCCGTTGTTGCCACCATCATTTGCCAACAGAACACTCCAGCATCCATGCCCTTTCAGTGTTTACTGCATACTGTAGCAATGCAGGCATCCAGCTTCATGGATAAGCTGCTCCCAGGTTACAGCCTCTCTAGCACTCTGGCAGCCATTATTGGTCTAGTCAGGTAAGCTGATCTAATAAACACCCTATGAGTTCCGTTCCTCTACACAGCGCTACCTCATATAGCGTTCAGCAGTATAAAAATTCTTCTTAGAACTGCTTTAGTTGCATCCATATATTCCGTTGTGTTCTGCTTCCATTTTTGTCTCAAGGCATTTATTAATTTGCTTTTAAAGGATAAAAGCCAAAAGCTTACACCCAACATCATAGTTGATAATGGGAATCTCAGGCTCGCATCTTAGATTAGGAACAAAACAAGGCTCCCACTTCCTCCTCTTGCTCGGCAGGTATTGGAAGCCCTGGCTGGAGTAACTAGATAAGAGAAAGAGGCAGAACGTATTGAAATTTGAAAGAGAAGACAAACAGCTCATACTTTGCAGATTAGAAAAAAACCTAAAGATTTCCCCCCTTGAAGAATAAATGAGCTTTGCAAAACACAGAATACAAAGTCAAAGTATTTCTGTGTGACCTGTCCAAAAAAATCACTGTTTACTTGAAATCACTTGGTAATATTACTCTTGACTGCATCATCATAATGAAAGTTGATGTGGCAGATGCCTATGAATGATACATCAAGTAAGCTGCAAAGACCAAAGTCTTCTAAACGTGTAAAAAATGAAAGAAAAAAACCAAACAACCCACAAAGATAGAAGAATGTAGGCACAAACCCCAGCCATACCTATAAAAAGGACTACAAATAATAACAATTACTGTTTGCAAAATGTAGGGGCAAATGGATAGATACATATCTACTGTGAATTTTTAAAAAGTGTATCCAGGGTTGGGGAGAGGACTCACCATTGTAACAAAACACATGAAATGTACTCAAAGGTTCTTTGTATCATTTCTTACAACTGCATTTTTGTATGTGCTTATCTCAAAATAAAAATAAATTTAAATCACGTACTCAAAGAGGAAACAGAAGAATGGCGTTAGCAGTGAGGAAGGAGAAATCTGTTCCAGCCGTGCTTCTGGCTGTAGCATCCCCAGCCCCTGACAGGCTAAACTATGGGGCTGGCTCCAGCACTGTGGAACACACACTCTTTCTCTGGAGTCTGCCTCACTTCCTTGCAAGTTAGCCCAAGAATGTTGGCAGTATTAAGGAAGACACAAGAGTTGACAGATGGAGTTATAGAAAAAAAAAAAAAAAAACCTCATAAGCCCAAATATCTGGCAAGGATAGACTATCACAACCAAACTCAGAATTGTGTTTTAGTGAAACTGGGAGTTTATTTTGCCTGGCACATGAGCGTCTACCTAGGAATTGTGGAATTATACCACAGGAGGTAAACATTCCGGGTAAAGAATCATTGAGGAACTAGAGGAATCACGAGTACCAAGGAGACACAGGAGCGGAAGTGCTGGTCTAGCACGTGCTTGGGGGGGGGGGGCTCTAGAGTAGGACTCCTGAAGGATTCCTTAAATTTGTTAAACTCCAAATGAACTTAGAAGCATTTTCACAACTTTATTTCTAGAGGAGGCAAAGAACATACAATTATCTCCCAAAACAAAACAAAATGCTAATGTGGCCTTGTAAAATTTCCCCCATTCACACTAGCCATAAATAGACTCCATATCTTTTATCATATGTGTGTGTATGTGGTGTGTGTGTGTGTGTGTGTGGTATGTACATATGTACATATGTATGCACATGCAAAAATTATCATTTAAGAAGTTGTGAATTTGAGAGAGAGTAAGGAAGGCCATGGGGAAGTGTTGAAGAGAGGAGAGGCAGGGGGAGAAATGATGTAAATATAGTACTTATATTTGAAAGTCTCAAAATTGATTGAAAATACGAATGAAAACAATATGATATTTTTAAAGATCAAACTTACTAAAAATAAAACTGTTACACCAAATTATAAGAACATTGAGATTTATTTTTTTTACATTGGTATAGTTTAAGCTGTGTAAAGTCATTTTAATAATTATCTTACCAGATTTGAACAAATTCTACATAATTGTCATGTTTTAAAGATCAGAAATAGAAAACAGACAAGCAGCTTGAGACAGGGCGTCACTACTTGACCCAGCTCACCTAGAACTCACTATGTAGACCAAGCTAGCCTTGAACGGAGATCCACCCGCCTCTGCCTCTTGAGTGCTGGAAGGTGTATACCACAACACCCAGTGCACTTTCATCTTCGCATGTACATTTTGATCCTCATAGTCATATAGAAACAAAAACTCTAAATTATCAGCCTATCACTCTATGTAACCTTCATAGACAATCCTAACAAGTCCCTTTGCCAAAATGTTTAAACACTAAAATATCAGACAAATGTCCTACTTTACTTTTGACAGGGACCTTTTAGAAACAGCACTGACTGTCTGCTGAACTGTTAGATTTATGACTCACGGCTACTCATTTTCTATAAGAATGATAACAGCCTGTAGTAAAAAAGTGTGAAAAGACATTAAGGAAATGAGAAAACACTTTATCCTGGCAACTTTGACACCTTTCCAGAATTTTAAAGAAAGCTGTGAATAAACTCCCTGCTTAGAAATCATGCTCACTCCATCCTGCTTGCAGGTGAATAACAGCAATAGTTGGGAACAGAAGAATAATACTTCATTAAAGCAAGGTACAGAAACAACTCAGAAGTTAAACAGTTTCACCTCGACTTTACCCTAAAGGGCAAGGGGGGAGGATAACACTAATAAAATAAAATAAGCCATACAGTTAACCATTTGTGGAAAAGAAGCACAAGCACAGACTAAAGATGTCTTCGAGTATTCTCTAAGTTTTAGATAAGTAGTCAATAAATGGATGGATACAGGCAGAATTAAAATTTTTAGTCGTGTACATTAGAATGTACATAGTGTATACTCCCTGCTACACAGTAGTGCAAGTGAATCCACCACCAACATCAAAAAGCTGAAGTCACCTCCAGCTCCAACTTTCTTCTACTTCATTAGCATGCCTTCCTCTCAAAGTTCCTGTAATGATTAGCTTTGTCAACTTGACACAACCTTGAATCTTCTGGAAAGAATTTCAATGAAAGTTTTTCTATAGGGTTGGCATGTGGGCATGTCTTGCAGGGGAGGGGGAGTTCTCAGTTAAGTTTATTGATATGAAGAGACCTAGCTCACTGTGGGTGGTACCATTCCCTAGGCAAGGGCCCTAAACTATGTGAGTTGAGAAACTGAGCTGAGAAGAAGCAAGCAAGAAGTAAGCAAGCAAGCAAGCAAGCAAGCATGCCTTCATACATTCTTTCTGCTCTTGCCTATGGGTGTGACTAGTTGCTTCCTGACACTTTGACTTTCTCACAATAATGGACTACAAACAGGAAAGGTGAGCTAAAATAAACTCTTTCTCCCCTGAGTTGCTTTCTGTCAGAGTATTTTATCACAGACACAGAAATGAACCTACAATAGCACCCACCTGTATTCTGAGCATCTCTTCTCTGCCTGACATTAACTGAGGCTTCTTCATTCAAAGCCATTCAGACTCTTTCCACACCAATCTAGTGTTAGATTTGCTTTTGAGCTCTTGCACTGGGCAATTATCTGAGTATAATGACACTATACAAATGCAAATATTTCACTGTTTATAGTCATCTCCAGTTTGACTTTGCATGACTGGTGTTTGCTCACCTGACCTTCTTTTCTTTAGCTTTACTTCAGCACCATACACATTATGGTCACAGGGGTCTCCACACAACATCCTAAACAGCTATACAGTTTACCTTGGTTTTGATCAGATAGTTTTTCTCCTGCCTCTCTTCCCTTCTTTTCACATTATCTTCTTGTAATCTCCCCATAAATCTTAAGAGTGCAGAGGAGTGCTCTTTTGCAGGTGTCTGATCAGTGCCAACCTAGAAAAGAAACTAGTTCATAAATAAGGGCATGGGAAGTTTCAAAGCTAAGGCTAAAACTGGTGCATATAAATTCCATTATACTAGTTAATATTTAGAATTTAGTCACATGTCAAATCAGGCTTACAAAAGCAATGTTCACTAAAGGAGGGAAAGCTGGACTTGGGTGGATACTCAGTAATTTCTATAATAGCTATGTTTAAATAAAAAATCAGTAGAAGATGCCAAATCATTTACCTCAATTTGAGCACTATAAAGTATACACATGCATTAAAATATCACGTGTTATTTGAGAAACACAATTTCTTATGTACGTTGTAGGCATGTATGGGTATGCATGTTGTGAGTACATGTGTGTATATTTGTGTAAGCACTGGAAGATAAGGACAGCAACAGATGTCATCCTTAGGAATGCCAACCTAACAGGATCTCTCATTGGCTTGGAGATCATAAATTAGGCTACAGTACATAGTCATTGAGCCCAGGGAGCCCCCTACCTCTGCCTCTACAGAACTAGGGTTACCAGTGGGCACTGTCATACCTGGCATTTTGTATGATAACTAAGGACTGAACTCAGTCAGTTCCTCATAGCTGCAAGTCAAACACATTACTAACTGAGCCATCCTTCCAGCTCCAAATATGTAGAATTATATGCATGAATTAAAATTTAAAAGCGAACAAAAATAATTATAGTATCAGCAAGAAGTACAAATGTATAATAAAAAGGAACAAAAAGCTACTTGTACTTACCATAAATACCCACTAGAACCTAAACTGAAGCTAGCATAAAAATGCAAAAAAATGGGTAGTAAGTCTTTAGCTATCTAATTGTCTCAGGATTATGTTGACCTTCTATAGGTTTTATGTAATCATTGTATTTATTAAACTATTTTAGACCACTCTTTTTAATATATAAAATTATAGAACATATTATAGTATTGATATTACATAATGTCATGTAAACAAATCTATGGACTAACATTATTTGAGAAACAACTATGAAATAATCCTGTGAAACACCAGTAAAGAGAATAAACAGAGTACTATTAAAAATGTAACATTGTAGCTGTAATTGGGTTTACTCAAAGAATGTAAAAATGTTAAACACTAGAAATTCCTTGATACAAGTCAGTATAGTAGGGCCTAGGATGTGGTTCAGTGGATATAGGACTTGCCACTGAGTCTGACAACCTAAACTCAATCCCCAGGATCCAAACACTGGAAGGAGAGAACTGACTTCAATCCCCAGGCATGCAAACACTGGAAGGAGAAACTGACTTCCACAAGTTTGTCCCAGCCAGTGCTTGCCCTAGCATATACATGCATGAACACACACACACACACAGAGAGAAGAGAGAGAGAGAGAGAGAGAGAGGCATATACATGCATTAACACACACATGCACAGAGAGAGAGAGAGAGAGAGAGAAACTTTGAAACCTATCTTCTTCACAGTTAAAATCCCGTCAACACAGTTAAGATAAACTGAGTTAAAATAAGCTGAGTTAGAATAAGCGAAAGCCATATCTAACAAAAATAAGTATTGTGCTCAGAAAAGGGTTCACAAAAGGTAAAGAAGATAATTTTCTGCCGGGCGGTGGTGGGCACGCCTTTAATCCCAGCACTTGGAGCAGAGGCAGGCAGGCAGATTTCTGAGTTCGAGGCCAGACTGGTCTACAGAGTGAGTTCCAGGACAGCCAGGACTACACAGAGAAACCCTGTCTCGAAAAACCAAAAAAAAAAAAAAAAAAAAAAAAAAAGACAATTTTCTGTCCAAAAAGGCTGACATAAGCTTGAGTAATTTTGAAAGAGGGAGCCTCAATTTAGGGGGACACATTTCTAGTCCATTTTCCTGATTAATATTGTTGTGAGACAGTCCTACTCACTGCAGGTGACACTGCACCTGGACAGGTAGCCTTAGAGGTGTGTAAGAAATCAGGCTGAGCAAGCGATGAGTAGTAAGCCAGTAAGCAGTGATCCTCAGTTCCTACCGCTAGCTTCCTGCTCTGGATTCCCTTCATGATGGTCTAGAAGAGTAAGATGAAATAAATCCTTTTCTCCTCAACTTATTTTTGGTTGTGGTGTTTTATCACAGCAACAGAAACCACAACTGAGACAACAGCTTTTGGGAAAGCATTGTATCTAGGAATCACTGCTTGGGTAAATTTGAAGAAGTAACAAACTTAGTCTTTTTTCTAAGAGAAGCTAAGAGTTCTTGACAGTGCCATGACCCTTAGCTTAAAAACCATGCGGTAGTGCCCACCCCTCCAGCAGCAGAGAGGCCCTCCACTCAGCAATCTGCATTGTCTCGTGCTCCCTGGCAAGCCTTCGTAAAGGTTGCCCTTGGTGACTCCATCTGCCAGAAGATGTAAGTGTGTCTCCTAGCAAACATACCATGACTCTGCAAGGGAGAACAGGTGAATGTGTTAAGGATAGTCTGGTATAAAGCTCCAAGTGGTGGGGCAAAGCTGTGGAGTGCTGAGAAACAGCAGCAGCACACAGTTCCTCTCAGTGGGAAGCTATTAGAGTGGAGGCAGCTGGTCTTGGAGCAGAGGAATCCATCCAAGTGAGGTGGAGACAGTTTTGCTAACACTGGCAGGCTTTCAAAAGGCACTATACCACATAATCAGAGATGAGCTCTGTGTGCTTCAAAAAGAAGGGGCCACAGCTCCTAATGATTCTTACTAACTTTCCTCCACTCCACCCCAGAGCTCAGGTCCAATATCAACCAGAACCAACAATGTGAAAATTAAAAAAAAAAAAAAAAAGAAAGAAAGAAATACACAAAGAACCCCTACATCAGATTCACATTCACAGGAAAGGCTTTATGCATGGTCTGAAACCTTTTTTCAACAGGAAATCAGACTGGAAATTTCCCCCCATGGCACCAACAGCAACCGTGTTGCCCTAGGCTTACCTTTTCTAGTGCTGGTACCACAGATCAATCAAGGATTTTAGAAAGACCCACTCTGGGCCCCAACACAGTGCTGATGCCTAAAAGGACATCAAAGAAGCCTTTAAAAATTATCTCATTGCTAAAATCAATTCAAGGCACATTTAATGCGGGGGAGTGAAATTACACAGAGAAGTGTGTTGTGGTGATGCTTTCTGTGAACAGCAGTACAGAGAAATCCAAGTGAAGAAGTGGGATGTGGGCCCTGGAGGGAGGAAGGGAGGGGAGGACAGGCAGGCAAGGGGAATAGGAACACTGTGGGAGGGAAGAACAGAATGAGTGGAGGCTCAAACATGGAGGGGAGCTGGCATGAAATGAAGGTCACAGCATCTGCTGAGAACTCATAGACCCATTTCTACTGCAAAGATATCTGATGCTGATCATTGGGCTGACAGTCTTTTGTATCCGTTCAACATCAGCCCACTCATATTATATGAACATATCAAGCTAACCTAGGTTACCAATTGTATCTCACCCACTCAGCAAGGGTGACCTACAGTATCCAAGCTGGTTAGACTAACTGGTTCTCCAGATAATCTAATTTCATGGATCTTTTCTCATGGACATCTGTCTTCAGATTTAAATTTAGGAACTTTTCTCCCCAGTGTGACTATTTTGCCAAAGATCATGCTCCATGAGACCGCCACATCCATTAACTTTGTCAATCATAAAGTACTAAATACCAACCATGAAGGAGTCATTTGGGTATTATAATAAATGACATAAAACTCAAAAGAATCATAAAATAGAAAAAAGTTCTTACATTTTTAGTACTAAAATAACAAATACTATTAAATAAATTCTAGATATTATATACTAAGGTAGGATTTGGGAATCCTCACATCCAAAAGAAGATATGAAGAACGAGGTAAAAACATATAGAAAAGCCACTGCACTTCAGAATATGAGAAAAAACGATACTTGTGAGCTCTGAGTATTAGAAATATCAGCTTAGGTTTGTGGCAACGATATCCAGATATCAAGGGCTATTGATGAAGATACTCAGACGTGTGAAGTGGAAACTTTAACTGTTCTTTGGAAAGTCAGTTGCTTTGGATGGTGTTTTGCTGGGGCAAACATGTGAAGTAATGTTTTATTAAAGTAGACACAGGTGTGAAAGGCTAAGGCAGACTCATGAAGGAATGTTTCACTGAAGCAGACACAGGAGAGAGAATGTTCTGCTAAAGCCAGAGCATGAAAGGACACATGATGAAGGGTTATTTGCTAACAACACTCATGTATTGGTCCACATTACATTTTGTAGTTGAGCTCCATTTGTCTGTTCAAACTCTGTGGACTCTGGTGATTAGATGCACGTGTTGAGGCAAGGCACATGGAAGACACATGATATTTGGAGGATATAAATAGGACTCGAAAAATGATGGAGACAGAGCTTAGCTGTGCAATACTTGTAGGTCTCCTGTCTTAGCTGGAGAGAGGCACAGCAGAGAACTTCTCCTGGTTGTCTTTGCTAGGTAACGCCACCAGTGCTGATTGGTGTTTGTTATCCTAAATTAGACTGTTGGTATATCCAAAGTGTTTGAGAGTGGATCAAGCTGCCACTGCCTGCTAACCTGTGAACTGAACTGCTGATTTCCAGACAACACAGACAGGAGTTGCTCCAAAGAATCTTTCTAAATAGGTCCACTCCCCCCACGTCCTTTCTTTTCCACTACCTCTGGTGGGTGGTAAGCTACAAGGGAGGTTAAGCATTTAAAAACCATAATTAAAAATAGGATTTGAAAAAATTAAAGTTACAGACATGAATTTTGTCTATAAAGTGTGCAAGACTGTTCTAGCTAGTTTCATGTCAACTTGACACAAACTAGAGTCATCTGAAAGGAGGGAATCTCAACTGAGAAAATACCTACATAAGATCTAGCTGCAGAGATTTTCTTAATTAATGATTGAAGGGGGAGGGCCCACCTTTATGGGTGGTGCTATCTCTGGGCTGATGGTCCTAGATTCTATAAGAAAGTAGGGTGACGGAGCCATTACAAGGTCCCCTTCAATTATTGGAGGTCAGGCCTCTATCCCCGCCTTCACATGATTAGAATCACCACTGCACTTCTATACTTAGAGAAGGGAGGAGATGCCCGGAGCAGCCCTGCTTATACACTGAAGGCCTAAAATCAGCCATAGGCCTAAAATAAGCAATAGGCCTGAAAATACATGCCTGCTAACACAAAGTCTTGGGTCTCTGTGGAAAAACACTGAAACAGATGGTTATAAGCTTTGTAAACAGGCAGCTTCTGTGGAAATTTACCAGCTAAGTAGTCATAGACCTTGTAAATAGGTAGCCTTGCGTGGACGTACCAACTTAGATAAGGACAAGTGAATCATAGGCAGAGTCATAGTGACCTGTCCCCTGAACCTTCACCCAGCCAATACCCTGTTCTGAAAGATATCTGTACTCCCCCTGAACACCTATGCTCCAGTGTCATCCCCTTCCACAGGTCCTCCTTTTTGTGTTTATAACCCTGTGTGAATAAGTAAAAATTAGATTTGATTTACAAATAAACAAAAGAAAACAAAAACAACAACAACAAAAAAGAAAGTAGATTGAACCAAGCCAGCAGCACCCCTCCTGCCTCCAGGTTCCTGCCCTGTTTGAGTTCCTGTCCTGGCTTCCTTTGTGATGAATTGTGACGTGGAAATATGAGTCAAATAAACCCTTTCTCCCCACATTGTTTTGGGCATGGTCTTTCATCATAACAATAGTAATCCTACGTCAGACAAAGATATAACTAAAAAATGGGAAAAGAAGATAGTGGTAGAAGAAAGATCAAAGACACAGAAAATCAGAACATGATCATTCAGAAAGCTGACAATGTTCATATTAATGAAGCACAGCACTAAAGAGTAGGCTCTTTTAATATATAATAATAATAAATAATAATGTTCTTTAATAATAATAAAAAGAAATTGTTCAGAATACCACAAACCAGACATCAGGGACTTACACACCAAGTCATAGAACCTGATCTTTACCATAGCGGCTCCCGGGACCCACGGAGAAATACAAGACACAAAGCAGAGGATAAGCATGGTGGCTTTTGGACATGTACAGGGTCTTGGATGCAATGGCCAGTATCACACATGTGCCCACACATGAGTGACCACAAAGAAAACTCTGATCAAGTATTTCAAATTTAGGTAAATTTCTGAGAAGTGTTAAAATCCTTAAATACCACAATCCAAGATAAAGTTTTCAGTGACTAAATAAAAGAATACATTAAAAAGAACTGGCATTCAGAAAAGAATAAGAGGGGCTTAGGAGACTGCTTAGTCAGTGAAATGATGCCTTACAAGCATGAGGCCTGAGTTAGATTCACAGAAGCCATACCAGGCATGGTAGCATATACTCATAATTCACTTACTAGGAAGGCAGAGACAGGCAGATCCCTGGGAGGTTCCTGGCTAGCTAGCCTCACATAACTTTTAAGCTCTAGCCCAGTGAGAGAGCCTGTCTCAAAACATAAGGTGAATGGTAACTGAGGAATAGTATCCAACGTTGTCCTCTGGCCTGCACATGCACATGTGTACCTGACTCACAAACTCACACACCCATGCACATAGATGTACATGCACAAGAGATCAGAATTTTTTTTAAATAAAAACTAAATTGAAGTAAAACAAGATAGCCTAGGAAGAAAGCAGATTAGATGAACAGCTTATAGAAAGGAATAATATCAAAGCAGCCAAAACTTCCCAAATATTTTAAGACAATTCAAATAAAAGTGATAGATATAAATATGCAGAAGAAACAATGGATGTCAATGATTTAAAAAAAGGGGGGGATAAGATAAATTCTTTAAAATTAAGGACATTTTCATTAATCAAAGTAAAATTTCAACCTATATATTTGAAGAACATATTGCTTCCATGGAAAATAAAAAGTCTACACAGAGATGTTAGCTATACTATAAGCTATATTATATATATATAATTAATATATTATATATTTATTATATATTATAATTATTATATATTATATAATATATATTATTATATATTGTATAGATATAAGGATCCATGGGAAGTCTCCACTTCTCTAAGGAGAAAGAGAGGGGATTTGGGGGAATGGAGAGGAGAGAGACTGAGAGGAGAGGAGGAAGGGGGAGCTGTGATCTGGATGTAAATTAAATAAATTAATAGAGAGTAAGAAATATCTAAGTCAAGTCGTTTACCCACAAGAATTCCACATCTTGACAGCCAAAGTTCACACTAGAATGCAATGTAGCACCTTTAACATAGACAAAAAAAAAAGTGTAAACTAAGACTTAAATCTACCCACAACTTATTTCAGCATAAGGGTTAGAGATGTGGCCGACTTAGGCAACATACTTTCCAAGGGCCTGTGTTAACCAATTTACCAAGAAGCAGCTTTATCAAAAAGTAGCTGGAAAGATTTCAACAATTTCAGGATTCAGAACTTAGTGTATTTACCTACAGAAATAAAACTAAAGGATTGAGATGATTATACTAAAACAATATCAAGTAGCAGCCACAGTAGCCAGCTGTCTTCTAAGGTGTTTCTTGGAAGGACGTCCACTACAAGTAGACAAAATCATAATTTAGGCTGCAGAAAAGAATCGTAAAATGGTCAGCATGCAGAAGTGCTGGGTGTGTGTGTGTGTGTGTGTGTGTGTGTGTGGTGTGTGTGTAGTGTAGTGTAGTATATTTCCTTGGGCACACATGAATGCATACAGGTACACATGTGTGTTACTGTGGAGGCCAGATGTCTTCTTTTATCACTCTTTACCTTATTTATCATCATTATCACCATCATCATCATCAAAATCATTATCATTATTATCATTATTATTTGGAGATAGGCTCTCTCACTAAGCTCAGCCCCCATTAACTGACTGGACTGGCAGCTCAGCAAGTTACAGGGCTATGCCTGTCTCCAGCTTTTTGTGATAGGGTTGCAGGCAAGTACCACTACATCTAACTTTAAGTGGGTGCCTATATTTAAATGCTCATGCTTGCATTGCAGGCACTTTAATAACAGCAATTTTCTTAGCACTCCCAAATTGGGGATTATTAAGTAAAAATATATTAGTATATAACTAAGGGTGAGAGTGGGTTTCACAAGAAGTTGTCCCGTAATGGGGTGTGTATGTGTGTATGTGTGTGTGTGTGTGTGTGTGTGTGTGAGAGAGAGAGAGAGAGAGAGAGAGAGAGAGAGAGAGACAGAGAGACAGAGAGAGACAGAGAGAGACAGAGACAGAGAGACAGAGAGAGAGAGAGAGAAGAGAGAGAGAGAGAGAGAGAGAGAGAGAGCGTAGTTTCTGTTTTGTTTTCTTTTGTTTATTTGTGAGGTAGGCGCTCTTGAATCCCAGGCTGACTTTAAACTGGTTTATCCAGCTGTGGATGAACCTGAACTCCCGATCCTCCTTGCCTCCACCTTCGAAGTACAATGACACAGACATGAGCAATCTTTTCAGATTGCTTTGGTTGTTCTTGAATTTAACATTGTTCAAAAGACGTAATTTACAACCGGGATGAAAGTATTAAGCAATGTCTTCAAGCTTAAATATAGTCTAACAATGAAGTTTAGCAAGTAAGTGGGTTATTTATTTCTATAAAGAATTTCCTTTTGTGAATTAATCTGTAAGTGGGTTTCTGAGTTGTGGTATCTCTAGTTATGGTAAGGTGAAATTACAAGTTTTCACACACATTGACCTTAAGTGTCTATTACTATTGGGTCTATTTACTGCGTTACACAGTATTGTCTGAACTTCCAGAGAAGAGAGTTCTGTTCTTGTAGTCAAACTTCACAGCAGCCTGAAGTTTGACAGATGTGCTCCAAGTGCTTGACCTCCAGCCAAAAACCAGAAACTAGATCCACTTGTGAGAGACTTCCTTCCCTTCACATATTCCCTGAATGTCTCCATCTTTCCATCCCACCTCAGCACACGCTGTAGTGGGGAGCTGAAATGACAGAATCTGGACAAAGACAGAGACAGTGAATAGGAAGTAAAACCTGCTTGTTGGTCAAGGCATAGGGGGGACCTGGAAGGGGGAAAACATTTGAAATGTAAATAAATAAAATAACCAATAAAAACTTAAAACAAAAAACACAAAATATATAAAGAACTCAAGAAGTTAAACTCCAATAAAACAAATAACCTAATTTAAAAAAAAAAAAGACATAGGTATTAACAGGCATATATGTCTATACTCCCAAGCATATAAGTCAATAAATGTCAATATTAACGTTCTTAAAACTAAAAAAAACCTGTTGCTAATTAGCAAACAAAACTGGACTACAAAAGAGCAATGGAAGAAAGGAGAAATGTTTTTAGTTAATCTCAGTGTTGGTCATCAGAGGAAATAAGTAGGTTATTCCTAATATGATGTTAATAGAAAAGTAAAAATGTGTCTGTTACTGTGTCTGTTACTGTCTGTTTCCTTGGCTTGTGTGTGTGTGTGTGTGTGTGTGTGTGTGTGTGTGTGTAATGGTGTATATATGTATATCCCTGTGTGCATGCTTGTGTGCTTGTATGTGTGTAGAGGTCACAAGACAATCTCCCGTGTTGGCTCTTGCCTGCTACCTTCTTTGAGGCAAGGTCTCTTTGATATTTGTCCCTACATATGCCAGGCTAACTGGCCAATGCTTCCAGGCATTCTTCTGTCTCTGTCTCCTATCCACTGCAGAAGCACTAGAATCAGAGACACATGGTATTGCGTCCACCTTTACACTGTGCTTGTGATTTTAATTAAGGTCCTCATGATTCTGTGACAATCACTTGACCCACGGAGCCAAATCCCCAACTCTAGAAATGTCTTTTTTAACAACAAGTAAGTTTTGAAACAACAGGAAAAAGTATTTACACAAAGGAAAAAATGCACAAGTTTAAAATAAATAAAGTATAAAAAAGCAATACCAAATGTAATCATCATGTCAATAAGCTTAAACCAAAAAATTATTCTCATGCTAACTTCATTTTAGCCTGTTTTAGTTTCTCTTATGTTTTTTGTTTTTGTTTTTGGTGTTTTGTTTTGTTTTTTGATATTTTTATTTATTTACATTTCAAATGTTATTCCCTTTCCCAGTTTCCCCTCTGAGAACTTCCTATCCCATCCTCCCTCCCCCTGCTCCTATGAGGGTGCTCACCCATCTACCCACCAACTCCCACCTCCTCGCCCTGGTATTACCCTACACAGGTGCATTGTGCCTTCCCAGGACCAAGGCCTCTCCTCCCGTTGATATCAGACAAGGCCATCCTCTACTCCATAAGCAGCTAGAGCCCTGGGTTCCTCCACATGTTCTCTCTGGTTGATGGTTTAGTTCCTGGGAGCTCTGGGGGGTCTGGTTGGTCGATATTGTTTTTCTTTGGGGTTGCAAACCCCCTCAGTTCTTTCAGTCCTTTCTCTAACTCCTCCATTGCGAACCTCGTGGTTAGTCCAATGGTTGGTTGAGAGCATCCACCTCTATATTTGTCAGGCATTGGCAGAGCCTCTCAGGAGAGAGCTATATCAGGTTCCTGTCAGCACACACTTCTTGGCATCCACAATAGTGTCTGGCTTTAGTGTCTGTATATGGGATGGACCCCCCAGGTGGGGCAGTCTCTGGATGGCCGTTCCTTCACTCTCTGTTCCACACTTTGTCTCAGAATTTCCTCCCTTGAATATTTTGCTCTGCCTCCTAAGAAAGACTGAAGCATCCACACTTTGGTCTTCCTTCTTCTTCAGCTTCATGTGGTCTGTGAGTTGTATCTTGGGTATTTCCAGCATTTTGCCTAATATCCACTTATGAGTGTGTACATACCATGTGTGTTCTTTTGTGAGTCGCTTGACACACTCAGAATGATATTTTCAAGATCCATCCATTTGCCTGTGAATTTCACGAAGTCATTGTTTTTAATAGCTGTAATTGTGTAAACTACCACATTTTCTGTATCCATTCCTCTGTTGAAGGACATCTGGGTTGTTTCCAGCTTCTGGCTAATATAAATAAGGCTGCTATGAACATAATGGAGCATGTGTCCTTGTTACATGTTGGAGCATCTTTTAGGTATATGCCCAGGAGTGGTATACCTGGGTCCTCAGGTAGTACTATGTCCAATTTTCTGAGGAACCACCAGACTGATTTCCACAATGGTTGTACCAGCTTGTAATCCCACCAACAATGGAAGAGTGTTCCCCTTTCTCCACATCCTCACCAGCATCTGCTGTCACCTGAGTTTTTGATCTTAGCCATTCTGACTGGTGTGAGGAGAAATCTCAGGGTTGTTTTGATTTGCATTTCCCTGATGACTAAAGACATTGAACATTTCTTTAGGTACTTCTCAGCATTCAGTATTCCTCAGTTGAGACTTCTTTGTTTAGCTCTGTACTCCATTTTTTAACAGGGTTATTTGGTTCTCTGGAGTCTAACTTCTTGAGTTCTTTGTGTATATTGGATATTAGCCCTCTATTGGATATAGGATTGGTAAAGATCTTTCCCCAATCTGTTGGTTGCTGTTTTGTTCTATTGACAGTGTCCTTTGCCTTACAGAAGCTTTGCAATTTTATGAGATCCCATTTGTCTATAGTTGATCTTAGAGCCTGGGCCATTGGTGTTCTGTTCAGGAAATTTTCCCCTGTGCTGATGTGTTCAAGACTCTTTCCCAGTTTACCTTCTATTAGTTTCAGTGTATCTGGTTTTATGTGGAAGTCCTTGATCCACTTGTACTTCAGCTTTGTACAAGGAGATAAGAATGGATCGATTTGCATTCTTCTACATGCTAACCTCCAGTTGAACCAGCACCATTTGTTGAAAATGCTGTCTTTTCTCCACAGGATGGTTTTAGCTCTTTTGTCAAAGTTACTATGATTAAAAAGTATTCTGCAAAATGCTTAAGGGAGAAAGGGATAATTTTAGGTCCATGAGAAAATGTGGACTACTTAAAAATGAATAATATATTAAGCCACAAAAAGTTAAAAGAAATAATAATTTCCATAAAAACTAAAACTAAAATGGTATATTTTATCATGGAAAAGTAAAACCAGAAGTATAAACCCCTTCTTCCTGGAAATACAAAGTCCACACACAAAACCTCATTCAAATCTCGTGACAAGAAGATATATAATATAGAAAATATAAAAAGTAACTGCAAAATTTCTGAGAACTGAAATAAATAAATTCAGTGCTTTACAGAGAGATGATATGAATAAATTAAATGCTCAAATAAAAGCACTGAACTTCCAAGTTTTTCTTATCAGTGAGAATGGCAAGTGGATGAGATACCAGCTCCAATGTGAAGAAAAATGATAGCTATCCAAAAGAAAGAAATAATGGACTGGGAGTTGGCTCATCCAGTACAGCTGCCATGCAAGCATGAAGGCTTGAGTCCCCTGAAACCACACTGAGCATTGGAAGGATGTGCTCATAATCACAGCACTGGGAAGTACTGAAATTTCCCAAGGGCTGACTGTCTAGCAGTTTGGCCTATCTAAAAAGTTCTAGGCCAATGAGTGGCTCTGTCTCAAAGGGAGAAAAAGGAGAGTGCCTAAGGAACAAGATTATCCTCTGGCATACACTGAGTCTAATAGAAGATAAACTGGGAAAGAGTCTTGAACACATCCGCCCAGGGGAACATTTCCTGAACAGAACACCAATGGCCCAGGCTCTAAGATCAACTATAGACAAATGGGATCTCATAAAATTGCAAAGCTTCTGTAAGGCAAAGGACACTGTCAATAGAACAAAACAGCAACCAACAGATTGGGGAAAGATCTTTACCAATCCTATATCCAATAGAGGGCTAATATCCAATATACACAAAGAACTCAAGAAGTTAGACTCCAGAGAACCCTATTAAAAATGGAGTACAGTGCTAAACAAAGAAGTCTTAACTGAGGAATTCTGAATGGCTGAGAAGCACCTAAAGAAACATTCAATGTCTTTAGTCGTAAGGGAAATGCAAATCAAAACAACCCTGAGATTTCTCCTCACACCAGTCAGAATGACTAAGATCAAAAACTCAGGTAACAGCAGATGCTAGTGAGGATGTGGAGAAAGGGGAACACTCTTCCATTGTTGGTGGGATTGCAAACTGGTACAACCATTGTGGAAATCAGTCTGGTGGTTCCTCAGAAAATTGGACATGAGGACCCAGGTATACCATTCCTGGGCATATACCTAAAAGATGCTCCAACATGTAACAAGGACACATGCTCCATTATGTTCATAGCAGCCTTATTTATATTAGCCAGAAGCTGGAAACAACCCAGATGTCCTTCAACAGAGGAATGGATACAGAAAATGTGGTACGTTTACACAATTACAGCTATTAAAAGCAATGACTCCGTGAAATTCACAGGTAAATGGATGGATCTTGAAAATATCATTCTGAGTGCAGCAAGCGACTCACAAAAGAACACACATGGTATGTACACATAAGTGGATATTAGGCAAAATGCTGGGAATACCCAAGATACAACTCACAGACCATATGAAGCTCAAGAAGAAGGAAGACCATAGTGCAGATCCTTCAGTCCTACTTAGAAGGAAGAACAAAATAATCAAGGGAGGTAGAGGGATGGAGAGACTTGGGAAGAAGAGAGAAAAGGGAGGGGGAAGGGAGTAGGGTCAATTGTGGGAGGAGATGGGAGAGATGTACAAAGTGTCAGGAAATTGAAGAGAGTGTGTAGCAGTGAGGGATGGGAAACTGGGGGTAGCCACAAGAAAGTCACAGATGCCAGGAAAGCAAGAGACTCCTAAGACCCAATGGGGATGACATTAGTTGAAATAGCCCACAAAGGGGAAAGAGAACCTATAGAGAACATATCCAGATGTTAGGCACAGCCTCCTGGTTGAGGGATGAGGCCACCCACCCATCTCAAAAACATTAACCCAAAATTGCTCCTGTCTAAAGAAAATACAGGGACAAAGAGTGGAGCAGAGACTGAAGGAAAGGCCATCCAGAGACTGCCCCACCTGGGGATCCAACCCGTATGCAGTCACCAAATCCAGACATTATTGCTGATGCCAAGAAGTGCTTGCTGACAGGAGGCTGATACAGCTGTCTCCTGAGAGGCTCTGCCAGAACCTGACCAATACAGATGTGGACACTCAAAGCCAACCATTGTACTAAGCACAGACCACAATGGAGGAGTTAGGGGAAGGACTAAAGAAGCTGAAGGGGTTTGCAACTTCATAGGAAGAACAACAATATCAACCAACCAGACCCCTCAGAGCTCCCAGGGACTAATAAACCATCCAAGGAGTACACATGAAGGGACCCATGGCTCTAACTGCATATATAGCAGAGGATGGCCTTATCTGTCATCAGTGAAGGGAGAGGCCCTTGGTTCTGTGAAGGCTTGATGCCCCACCATGGGGGAATGCTAGGGCAGTGAGGCAGGAGTTGGTAGGTGGGTGAGGGAGCACCCTCATAGAAGCAGGGAGGAATGGGGATGGGACAGGAGGTTTGCGGAGGGGAAACAGGGAAGGAAGATAACATTTGAAATGTAAATAAATAAATTAACCAATAAAAACACCTCTGGCTTACACACACACATACACACAATTTGTTCCTTCGAATAACATTAGTAACATGGGGAAACCTAGTAAACCTATTTTCCTTTCTAATAAACACACTAAGTAGCATATATATACACAAAAATATGACCAAAAATGCCATCAAAGTAATTTTAATATACATAATTAAAATGTAAGAGTTTCATGAAATCACTTTTTAAAACCTTGATGAAACAGATAACTTAAGTCAATTAAAAAGGATGTCTCTAATTGTCACAAAAAAATACTATAAAATATAGGTGAAATCTATAGCAGAATCTTTTGCAGTGCTGAAAATCCATAACTTTATGTTGAGGTTTGGTCTTTTGCTGTGTATTTTAATGCTAAGTGTAGACCCACAAGATCTGGTTGCCCCAGAGATGAGAGAGTCTGCAGGTAGACCCAAAAGTGATACTATGTGTCCTTGCCCGCAAGTTATTTCTGATTGGTGAATAAACATGCCTACAGCCTATAGCTGGGCAAAATTTAGATAGGTGGGGCTTGGTGTTCCCTGCCATGAAGTCAGAAGAGACCACAAGGAGAGAGAGTTGAAGGTAAGAAGGAAGAGAAAGTAGCCACGAGTTAGGCGTCAACAAAACATATCTGGCCAATAGGAATTAAGAGCAGCCCAGATGAAACATAGTAAGTAATAAGTAGGAGTTATTGATAGAAAAGTAGATTCTAACAGAAGCATAGAGGGTAGGTATTTGCCCAGCTCATGTGCTGTTTAAGGCTTGTAATTATAAAGATTCTGTGTGTCTTTTATCTGGGAACTAAATTCTCAAAGGCAGGGTAGAAACCCTGAATTGGGATTAAAATTTTCTGCAACAACTTTATTCTTGGGATGCTAAATGATTGAATATGAGCAAATCATTCCACAAATTATCATAGCAGTATGCCAAAGCCTTTTCAACTGTGACAAACATTTTTTAATCAACATTTATTTTTAGTCATATACACATTTATGCATACATATTCATTCATTAAAATAAGAACCAATTAATGAATGTCAAAACACTAAGGGCATTCCATTGAGATAAGAAACAATGAAAGTTGCTCAGTGTATCCATTATTCTTGGATGTGATATTTCTGTAGCCAGCCAAAGGAATTAGACAGAATAAATCACTTGGGCACTACTACTGAACCAATACATACATTAAAAAAATTTAAGATAACAAAAAGTGTTCTGAAGATAAGAGAATTGGCAGATTAACAAGCTATAAAATTATGTGGGAATTAAGACTTTCCACATACATGGAGCTTCCACATAAATAAATGCCAACGGTTATGAAAAACAAAAGAAAGGAACACACTACACTTTGAAAAGACTAAACAAAAACATCTAACAGCAATGACAAACATTAGGGCCTACCTACAGAAATATTTAAACACTATTGAAACACAAAAAATATCTTGAAGTAAGAAAAATCTCCTCTCTTAGATATAGGCTCAAAGAAGCAGATAAATCCATGGGTCAAAGCCTTCTTTCTGTAAGTCAAAGACATGATTAAAGGAGGGTAAGGAAGCTGAGGATACATCTCAGTCAGTACAATGTTTATTGCACAAGTATGAGGATATGAGTTCATGTTTTAAAAAAAAAAGTGGAGGAGTAAGGGGAGCCTAAGTAACACACACTGTAATCCCAGACTGGAGAGACAGAGAGAGGAGAGTCCTGGAGTTTGGTGGTCAGGTATTCAAGTGCAGTGAGAGACCCTGCCTCAAAAAATAAGAAGCACAATAGAGAAAGACACCTGACATTGACTTTTGGCTTCCACACGCGCGCGCGCGTGCACACATACACACACATTCACATGCTAGGGAGAAACATTCATCTAAATTAAAGAAAATGTAAGGGATAACGCACTTAACTGGACAGTCTGGTGTCGATGTTAATTAAACTAGGGTCTAGGGTTCTATGCAGTGGTAAAGTGTTGCGGACCTGCATTGGGCCCAGTAACTACTGCTTGTCTGATTTTTCTCTCCTTCAAGAAATATTTCCCCATATAGATATGTGATGGATTGGGAGTTATATTGAATGTACTCCATTTGAAAAAACAAGTAAGTCTCAAAATTTAGGTCTTTAATTATTAATAAGGGTATATTGTCTTTTTCCCTGTTGTTTATGTTTTTGTGATGGCATCTGAAGTTAGACTGTTAGTTGTTGTCTTTTGGTGTGGCTATTATATCCACTTCCGTTGAGTGTGGGCTTGGGTCTCTATTGGATGGTATCCAAACTTGGCATATATTTGATCCTGGATGGTACTTGATGCTCATCCTGAATCCACTTGTGGTGATATATGATTGGGAAATCAGAAGTGCTCTAGCTCAGCTAGGGCAAAGTGCAGCTTCTGACCACAAGAGCAAACCCCTGAAGGACTAGTGCGATCTGCATGTAGCTCAGAGTACAGATCCTTTCTTGTTATTAGTAGTAAAGTATAGTGACAAATCTCACAAATGATTGACAGGAGTATGAAACAATATTGAGGTTAGGAAATAATCCTAGTATGTTTATTCTCCAAATACCTCCTTATAATTTAATTGAATTAAGCCCTCAGGTTTTCTAATTCTTTCTTTCATAAATACAAGATACTCCCAATAAGTTTTCATCTCTTTGAGAGGAAGAATCAAATTTTGTGAATTTTTTTTTTAACATTCCAAAGCACCCAGAATGTTCCTGGGGCATAGAGATCAATTAGTAGGCATGATCTGAATAGAAACTGAATGACTAGTGAAATCACAGAGTAAGAGAAGTTAATATTAATAGCAGGGCAGGACTTTCCTCTTTATGAATTTGTCATCAAGCCTGCAAGCTACTTAAGAACACATAGGAAAAAATCAGAGCCCACAGTCCAAGTGGGGCGTATGCTTTGTTGCTGGGCTTGCATTGTCCTGTGTCTTCTCAGAAAGGATACCAGTGGGAAAGACATTTTTTCTGGAGCCATGAGTATGGAATTAGAAGCACCTAATGACTTGGTTGAGTTTCTGTTTTGCTAGTACATTCTAGCAGGGTGCCTGTGTTTGCCAAAATAAGATCTTATTACATGTCACCCAGACCTAACTCCATTAACATGTAAATAAAATTGTGTCTGCGCATTGCAAACACAAATATTTGGCTAGCAATATAACTCATTTTTGTTTGTAAAATGAAAAGGAAAAGGATAACTAATGCAAATTTCTCAATATGGATTTCTAAGATAAAAAAGTAACATATCTATCCACCTGAGCAAGGCTTAAAAAGCTAAATATTGGAGAAAGAACACTCAAGTAAATATGACTAAGGACATTCTGAAAGCTTAAGGGGAAGACACAGCATAGTCACCATTGAGACCACTGCCATCAAAAGGCTCTTATCTTTTAAATCTCAGCAGCCACAGCTTCATTCTTAGAACTTCCTGGCAGGGATGTGAAGAGCGTGGGATCTGCAGCCAGACACACAGTCTGTTGTATGGGGAGAGAAGCCTTTTCTTCTAGTTGTATGATAGGCCATAATCTTCCTAATGGGTAGAAATTGCTGTGTGATCTATGACTGCAGTATATGAACATACTGAAGGGGACAAATATACCAGCCCAAAGAGCTGGCCCTGCCATCTCTTTGCACAATAGATCACTGATCCAATGGACTTTTCTATAGACAAACTAGCTAGATCTATTTCTCCACCTGAGTGCTACTAACAAGGGAATTTCCTCATTCACATCCTGGAGGATGTAATTAGGGTTCATGTTCAAACCCCAGAGGAGAAAGGAAGAAGCTGATGTTGAGCAGTATTAGAGCATTGCTGGTCACAAGTCATAACAATTAATGACATCATAACTCAAATTCAAATTCACTGTTTCTGTTTCCTGAAGCACTGTGTTCTAGGTGATTCTAAAGACTTCTGTAATCTGGAAGTCTTTACACCTGAATATATATCAGACACTGAGGAAGTAGCCATTCCTTTGTCTAAAACTCAGGACCTGTGATTTGTCACAGGAGGCTTCCACCTGAGTACTTGTCATACACTGCCACCTCTGGTCACTTGATATTCAGCTGAGCTTCTACACAGCACAAGCTCCAGGTTTAGGAGGACTGCATGTTTCCACTGGGACCCCAGATGGGATAGGAGTCTGCAGGACCTAAAACTCAGGCCTCCTTCATTACCAATTTTACTACTATTCACTTCAGAAAAGAGAGGGAAGGAAAGTTCTTGGTATGATACTGAAATGGGCTCCTTTTACCATTGGCAATTTCTTCTGGTCAGAAAGCACATTTTGTTGAAGTTTAATACTGCCAGGCTTCTTATTCATCTTGAGAAAAACAGAGATGAAAATACAGGCCAAAGCTGAGCAGAGGAGGAATAATCTAGTTTATACTCAAGGAGCAAGATAAATGATAAGACAAGCTATACAGTGAAGCTGTGTGTAAAGTCTGAATAGATCAAAGCTGGGCCTTTACTTCAAAGAAAAGCACCAACATAGTGAGTTTGATTCCATTTTGTTAGAAATTTTCTTATTTCCTTTCAACCACTTTGTAAACAGCCATCTTCCAACCTCAGGTCTCATGTTTGAATGCAAATCTCAAAGGAGAATCCTAGAGATGATCCAAGCTTTTATCTTCTGCTGGGGATTCTTCCTAACCAGAATGATTTCATTATAAACTCGTGATGAGTTCCTTAAAAGGAAAATGAGAATCCCAAGAGAAACACTTCAATTGCTACAGCACACACGCTCAGGCTGACATCAATTGAGTTGCAGCCCCCATGTATTTTCCTGAGAACTAAACCATCACCCAGAGCAAAGGAGATTTCAAGCCACCTGAATTCAGTCAACCCACAAGAAACTCTATCCCAGGCAGGAGTATAGCAGGCCTTCAGTGAATCAGTCTGAAGGTGGATTATTTGTAGAGGAATTTTAATCCAGCAACCTGGCTGCTCAGATCACATCAAAAGACCTATGTTTGTGTGATCTGGCTGGAATACAGACATGCCACACACCTTTAATCCCTCAGACTGGAATATAGACTTACCCTCAATACACACTTTAATCCCAAACAATGAAGGTAGAGTTAGTTTGTAGAAGGAAGCAGCCATGTTTGAAAGTGATGTCTAATTGAGATCAGACAAAGTGACAAATCAGAGAAAGGTTTGACATAATGAGTCAGAGATAGAATATGTCAAACTCTCATTAAAACACCTCAGGAAATAGAGGACTCAGGAGAGCAATGCAGGGGGAGAGGCAGTTTTACTAGACAGTTTTACAGAGACTGGTTGCAGGTGAAGTCAGAAAGAACCAGAAAATAAGAAGGGCCAGAAGATTAGAGCGGAGTTAGTTTGAGACCAAGCAGAACAATTCAGTCAGAAGTCTAGAGAAGCCAGTGTGAATCAGTCAGAGTGGAAAGGAATTTGGGTCCAGAACAGCTGAGTTGAACCAGCCAGCCAGAGTTCAGAAAGAAATGGAAAGAGTGAGCTATTCAGCAGAAGCCTCTGAGACACAATTACATCTAGCAAATAAAAGTTATTTGTCTTGAAAATTATCTTCAAGCTGACCATAGAGCACTGCCCCTCTAGATCAGCATAAATGCAGTGTTCTATCTGTGGCAGAAACAGTAATCCAAGATGATAATTTCTACTCCATCTCCCATTCACTTTCTAAAGACATTAATCTCACCTTTTGACCCCAACTCTCAATATAACATCTCCTTTATTCATAGATATGTATCTGGGCATGGCTGTGCACCTAAGACATCTAATCTACTGTAGGATGTAGCTTCTACTACCCTACTTTAAGCTCTGGGTGGTCAGACTGCACTATCAGCCCCCACCAGGAGCCATCCCGGATCCACAGATGAAGCACACAAGCACACAACACACACTGCACACACACACACACACATATTAACTTATTTTTAATATGCTTTTTGCTCAATGGCAGGCTCTTCTAAGCCTCTCTCATCTAGCTGCCCTTTGCTTCACTTCCAGCTCAACACTTCTAAGTCTTCTCTCAATTTAGTTTCTCAGTTAGCTTTAGTCCTAGCTCAGCACCCTAAATCTGCCCTCAGCTTAGTTGTATTTCTAATCTCCTGCCTGCTACCCTTGTCTCAGTTGGGGAAGCAGCCAATGGCCATTCCACCCAAGATCTCACATGGCTATTGGCTCCCTCCAAAGCATGGCAAATCTCTTTCCTCCTGTGTCTGCTAGCCTGCCTGTGGGAAACTGGAAGTCCCACCTCTTCTGCCCAGCTATTGGCCCCTAGAATCTTTATTGATTGATCAAGAACCAAATGGGGAACAGGATCTTCAGCATTCATTCCAAATCAGAGCATCAGAACCACCCCCTACAATGTACCCAAAGTTACATGCCCTGAAAATTGTGTGGGGTTTTTTTTTCTGGACAAATTTTCCCTCATATCACAGATGCTCCAGTCCACAGAATAACACCCAAAAGGCTAGATCATAAAACAAAACAACAACAATAACTAAAAATTTAACTAAAGTTTCCTAAAGGAAAGAGATGAAATAGGTGTGTCTCAGATAACCAAAAGCTCAGAAACATTCTTCATGGACTCAGAGTAGAATGGATTGCTGGATGTAAGCCAAAAAAGAGCAAGAAGCCTGTTCCAACACAGATTGCAGTATTCTTGGCTTCAGAATTTGAACCCAAAATTACATTTGCAAAAGCTTGCCTACCTCTGTGTATTTGCATGTGCATAATGCACTGAAAATTCTCTTGTTCTTCATTTCTCCTTAATTTTCTCATGTTACATTTTATCCCAGGCCATGAAGAATGCAAGGAAAGGGGAGAAAGAAGAAGAAAAGGCACAACCTGCCTACCATGTGAAGATGGTGTCTACTAAAACACAAACCAATAAACAATATAAACCAGAGTCTAAATCCTCCAGTTAATAAGCCAGCTGTCAGATCACTCTACAGTTGGCAAAGAAAAAAAAAAGAATACAGTAGAAAAAATAGCACAGAGAACCTGTTAATCACCAGCAGTTGGTTTTAAATTGCTACTGCCTTGCCATTGTCCTGGGGGCTCGTGCAATTGTCTCAAGATAATCTCAGGCTGTGCCTTTTATCCAAAAGTGCCATCCAATCACTGAGGCATACAATAAGAGGAAGAAGGATTTTTTTCAACCTTACTAAATTAGATTAAGTGGGTTGATCTGGCCCTATCTACCAAGAGGCTGCATTCAGTAAAAATTCACATTATCACATTTTTTGATGTAAACTTTCAAGCAATTCTTTACTGATATAAATTAATAGGCAAAGGAAACCAAGACCAGAAATCTGGATTGCATTTCATTTTGTGTTTTTAAGATTCTGAAAGCATTGTTCTGCTTTCAAGTTATTGTATTTTAGTGAAAGGTTGTTTTGTTGTTATTATTGTTGTTGTTTTTAAACTGCTGCCCTTGAGTCAAGTCCATACACAACATGATAATATTCTCAAATCACACAACAGAGATTTCTGAAAATATCCCTTGTGCTCAGAGAAAGCCATCACCATATCCTAATGCCATTTAACAATACACAATACAGTCATGTGCATGCTATTAAAACAAACTAGGTCATTGCAAATCACTCACCAAATGCTCAGATGAAAAGATCATTATCATCAAGGAACTGGGGAAGAAATGGTATCAGTTTTGCAGGATCCAATCCATGAGTCAAGGGTATATTGAGAAAAGAATTTGTCTAGGAAATTGGGTTGCTTTAAGCACCTTAGAGAGTTCCTTCTCCCTGGCTCGAGGCTAAAATCCAGGAAGCAATGGTAATCAATGTTGAGAGCCCTCCATCCACTGGGCCTACAGTGCTTTCCATCCTTGTCTTATCATTTGATTTCTGGCACAAGCTCTGCTTCTGCCTGGCTGATTCCTATCCGGAAGCCTGTCTGCAAGTGTACTATGTGACCTGTAAGTTAAAAGAACTTGGTTTTCATGAAATTTAATTTCCTTGACATTCCAAATATCAACATAAATATAACACAAATGTTCTACTTCTTCTCTCTTCTATTTTGGTTTTATGAAAATGTTCTCCATAGGCATGTAAAGGATGCAGAACAGGGCCACAGATAGCAGGAAGATAAGGGTAAAAGTATCAAGTGGGAATTGCAAAATTGGGATGCAAATAGAACCTTCTCACATAGTTTTTAAAACATATTTAGTGCACTTAAAAACAAAGAAAAGCAAATTATTCTTCTCTTTCCCAAAAGTAAGACTGCTCTTGTCCAAACCAGCAGACTTCGAGATAAAGGACTCACCAGTGTTAAGTATCAGCAGTACCTGAGCAAGAGCTCAGATGATCTGGAACACATTGGATCTCCATGTTCCAGAGTTCAAGCCTAAGAAACAACTGACTGAACAAAATGAGACTGAAGCTAACCTGAGACTGATACTGAAGTTCAGATGTGGTTTATTATTATTAGCTAGAAAAATCAGGACAGAGCAGAACACCTGTACTAGCTGCACTGGCTTGGGTACTGCATGATCCCAGACCCAACAAACTGGCCTTATTCTTTTCCTAAAGCTGAAGGAAGTCAGTCCATTCACCTATCTTTCTGCCTCATATCTATGCCTGAGTATCATCAGAAGCATTGACAGCCTTCCCGGCATGGGGTAGAGGATGGGTTCCTATTTTAGGATCCTTTATTGAATCCAAATAGATGCAATTAGTTATTGAATACTGCTACTGAACAGAAAAGAGAGGTTATTGAGGAAATCATTGTATTTTTTTATTTTAATTACAGAAACACAAAAGGTTAAAGAGAAAGCATTGAGACCAGCTCCTTCACATGCTCATTAGTACTGAGCATCTGATTGTGTGCTAGGCATGAATTTGGAAATTTTAAATAACAGTAAAACACAAGCCTCTCTACTTGAGTCTATCCAAAATAAATGACATAAGCTTAATCCATAAGAAAGCTGTACAAAATGCCAGAAAAGAAAATGATGCTTTAGAAATAGAAGGAAAAAAGTAGAATAAATAAAAGCATTAGCAGGTAGGTAGAGAGGATGTACGTATGAGTCTGAATAGAGTAGTCAAGAAAGACATTGTGGGCAGGCTTCCCTTGAACAGAAAATTGAAGATGAAGAAATCAGCCCTGAGGCATCTACATCTGTAAGGAAAGCCTTGCAGCAGAAGGAAAAATCAATGCAAAGGCAAAATGAGCAGCTAGGTAAATGGCTTAATGGGGAAAGTGCTGCTGCCCAAGCACGAGGACCTGAGTTGGATCTTCAGTATCCGTATAAACCACAAGCATAGTAGCAAGTGTTCATAACTCTAGAACAGGTGTCTGAGAAGGTGGTAGTGTAGCAGTAGAACCCCAAGGGCTGACTAGACAGCCATGGATCCAAAACGGCAAGCTTTCGTTCAGTGTGAGACTTTTCTTATAAAATAAAATTAGGTGGACAAGTGAATTGAGGATGTCTATTCCTCACACACTTGTGCACACACATGTAAGCTACACACACAAATACACATGCACATACTATATACATACACACAGAGAAAGATCAAGGAACACCAAAAAGGTAATATTGCTAAGGTCCTATGAGAAGTAGAGGGACTACAGGACTCTGGAAGAGTGATGTCTTATAGACCCTGTGGAACAGAAACTTCCATTCTAAGTGAGCCACAGTTTAGAGTTTTAAGCAGGAAAGTGCAATGACTGGATTTCCTTCCATGTTAATAGATGGCCTGACTTAGCTACTGATAACAGATGTAGACATGAATTCCAGGTCTTACAGGAACCAGATGAGAAGAAAGAAGCCTAACTAGATAGACAGGGAGTGGCAGAATTCGGAATCCCTGTGCACGAAAGATCCAATCAAAACAGTTGATGTATCTAGTGTGAGGATCAAGAAGGGCTCCAATCCAATGAAAGGATGGATCATCTTTCAGACTCCTTCAGAAGACCTTTATCCTTGAATGTGAGTGGCAACTAGGGAGTTTGCTTTTTCACCTCAATCTTCTCTTTAGGGAAATGGCAGACAGTGCAAACTCAACTTAACTTTCCTTGTTACTGAGGTTACAAAGCAGCCCTGAGTATCGTCTTTTTTGGTGTCTTAATCATTCCTTGTGTCACCTTATACTTTTACTCCTTTCTCTCTTGTCTGAGAAGAGTATGTAAGGTCCATGTGAACATTATTTCATGAAAATAAACCTGGTAAAAGGTAGGATTGGCCCCTGGAAGCCCAACTCAACCTAGATATAGGTTCTGTCAAGGGACACTCCAACAATGTATATAAGAGGAAAACTGATCCCCATCCAATCTATCTGAGGCTTGCCCAAGGTCAACAAAGGTCAACAACCAACCTGCTACTAGAATTTAGCTCCCTTAATTCTCTATCCAAACAGCATAAACTCTCTGGGGCAAAAAACACAGAAACTTTTTTAAGATTTAAATATCTTATTGTTTAAAATGCTTCAGTATTATCTGTGACAAATGTCGTATTTATCCCAGGAAAAGAAAATACTTCTTCTAGAGAAATATTTTTTTTCTGCCTAGTGACTAAATTCCATCTTTTGTTATGAATTAGCTCAGAGGCACATCCCTAAGCCCTCAAATGGATTATCCATAGAAGTAGGAGTAGAGTGGGCTGTCTGACAGAATCCCTCTCAAGCGCACAGGTGAGAGGGTGTGGGGTTCACGCCCGTAGAGTGAAGTGCAAAACAGCACATTTCCAAGGCTTATGTAACAGCTTTTCAGAGGTTAAAAACTGCTCCCCCTGGCATTTTACGAATTCTTGTAGTCAGCTCAGCTGCTGTGGCTGTGGTTTTCACTTACAAGGGTCCTCAGAAAGACTGTTATTATTTTATTCTTTGTACTTCAGAGCTAAATCATCTTGCATTGCACACAAGTCAGCAAGACTGTTTTCTACCAAACTGCGAACAGTTTCTTCCGGCAGCCATTGTTCTGTGATTTTCCGTCTGTAGAGACAATAGGTTCCAGTTTCAAACCTTATGCATAAATATGGCAGCCATCATTACAATAGGCTGACTCTCTAGCTGCAAGTCAGGAAGACACTTAGATTGAGGGCATTGTGCTGCTCAGATTCAGGACAGAAAAAAATGACAGCTTGAAATAACAGCAGAATAGAGTGTGGAGCATCTGACTGAGCAGAGCCCTGTGAGAAGGCATTCTATAGGTCTCTAGATTCTCAATCATTTCTTAGAGAAGGCATGGATGGGCAAGCAGGCAAAGTGAAGAGAGAATGGCAGAAGACAGGGGCTAAAAGAAATGGACCCTGGATCACTTGTTCCTTTTTGCTTCTTTTGTGTCTTCTTACTCCATGGAAGAATAAAATGGCCAAAAATGTTTAATTTCATATAGACATTCTGCTTGCTGACTAGGTGTAACTCCATTTATGCAAGGCAGTGTTAGACTTGATTTTCAATGGCACCATTGCAACAATTTTCCTCTCAATGATGAGGACCCTTAAATACTAAACATAGAAGAGGTCTGTTTGACTCGGATGCATAGATGACACTCAGGTGCCTGGGAGGACCCTATGCCTAGGGACACACACCAGAAGAATTTGTCACTACTGAACTCTTCACACATTGACTTTAAAACATGGCTTACCTCATGTCAGTCAGTCATGTAACATGAATCAAGACCATCAAAGAGTTCCAACTTCTGGGGATGTGTCCTTATCAGTCTCCAGGGTATCTGAAATTTCACTTATGGAGAAGAACATGAAGATGAGAAGGTTTTCAGGAAGAAAACAATCAAAAGTCACATGAACTCTAACAAGCGACTTCTCATGGCAGAGTCTGTGCACTCACTGCATCTGGAAAGAGGTGTTTTGTATACAAAGCAAACCCCTTGGAGGTATGCATGGGAGGTAATCTGTGCACTGGACCCTTCAAACAGCATCCTCAGCTTCCCACCTCACTGGTTTCTAAGGTCCAACCTACATGCTGTGGGTGTCTGCATCTATAACTATTGTAGAAGTAAGTGCCTTCATAGCCTTCTACTTCATAAAACTCATTAATTTCTATATACTGGGTCTGGGCTCTGTGTCATCTATTGACATGGAAGACCCGGCATCACCTGCCAGGACGCTGCAAACAAAGAGAGAGACATAGAAGGTGGTTGCAGTGACAGGAGGCTGATGGGTCAGCAGAGAGGATCAAATATTTTGAATACCATGGGTTGATTAGAAAAGGCCAAAAGTTCCTCCATGGAAAGAGCATAGTTTATAACTCTGATCATTTATACATGGGCTCACTTTCCCTGGGTAATTATAGATTATTATCCAGCTAATTACAGTACACAGCTTTAAAAGATCTAGAATTTATTAGCCCAATCTGGAAATTACTATGAAACGTGATTTGAAAAGAAAAAGTTCTGGGAAAGTAGTTCCAGTCTTGCCAGGGTTACACAGTGCAATAGCCTCGTGATTTCTTCCTGCCTGAGAGGGGTTTGTAGTGCCAAACACCCTGCAGATTGTCCTAGCAAGGGGATTTCAGCATCTCACTTTCAAATGACTTTTCTCTGTAAGAGAAGGTACCAGATTTACAAAAGAAGGGAGGAGCAGATGTCAGTTTAATTTGAATTTTAGATGCCTATTAAATCAACTTAGCCCTCAAATGTTGCAAAAGGAATACTTACACTAAAAATTATTCATCGTATAATTAAAATTCAAATTTAACCCAGCATCCTGTGTTTAATCTGACAAAAGAGATCTGAAAGTACATTTGAAGAATAATGCTAAGCAGAGATTGTAAAGGCACAGGCTTACTAAGCAGTACCTGGTGTCCAAAAAAGGAGGAGTCAGTCTTCATATGTGTATTCAATAAGACAATGTTTAGAACTTAAAACTGGAGGGAAATGTTAATGAAAGTTCCCAAGTATGGGCTTTTACTTCCAGGTTAAAATGATCTGGTCCTCCTTTATCATCGTTGATGCTATCTATGAAGAACCTCCTCAATGAATACTGAAGGAGGAAAAACAAAACAATTTGAGGAACACACTCGTGATAGGAAACCCACATCTGCTTTCACGTGCACCTGCCTCTTCTCCTGATTCTCTGAAGCGTCACCAGGATAGATGGCCACTCTCAACCTTCCATTTTATGTCATACCAGAAGCTCACCCACTGGATGAAGGAATAGGAAGAGGCAGAAAAAAGCAATGTTCTGATTAATAAAGGTATCAGCACTCATTTCAACAAAGGCTTACTCCATACCTAATGTGTTAGACACTTCATTGCAGCTATTGAAGTGTAGCTAGTAAGACAGGTAAAATCCTAATCTTGAAGTACTTATGGTACAGGAGTGAGGGAGGAAGGGAAGAACCAGGAAAATACAAGAAATAAACAGTAATAAAGAAATAAAATGAACAATAAAGGCACAGATAAAGTAACTGAGTCTTGGGGCAGAATCAAGGGCTCTGGAGGAAATAAAACAGCCCCAGGTCTAGATAAGACCATTGGTTTCCCAAAACTATCTCTAAATACTAAAATTCAAGGTTGAGGACTCCAGCATTCTCTTGTTCACTGCCAGTTCAGTTTTGCAAAGTTCGTCCAGCTTATAGAAGGGCTCACCTAATCATTCTGTGAGTCCATAAAAGCATGAAATACAGCCCCCTTCATGATTCATATTCTCTCTCCGCCTCCCTTTCTCCTCTGCTTCTTATACATATAACCTTTGTATGTACAGCAGACTTTACTGAGGTTTGTAGGGAATAGCAAGAGAATTTACTCACCACAAATACTTGTCATTTAAATTAGTTGTCTCCAGAGCCTGAGAACACTCTATGACTTTGGTCCTTTCCTGGCTCTGGCATTCCCATACTGTTCTTTTCATTTCTACTGATAAGCTTTGCACAGCACTTACTAGTTTAGCCCCTACTAAACCATCAACTTGGTATCTTGTTTTTATTTTATAAGCCCCTTAACAAGGTATTACCTAAAAAGACAACTTCCGCCTTAAGAGAAACTCAGAAGCCAGCTGTTACAATAATCACTATTTCAACAGCCACATGAAACAGTCAGAAATCTATACTTTGTTACATAGTGTGTATCAATTGTTAAAAAAAAAAAATTCTTTGATTTTCAGTAACTAAAAGTTTGCATGAGACCCAGGCGCTTTCCTGTAGTCAGTTTTCCACATTCGTTTAGTATCCCACAGACTGTGTGTGGTGCACAGTAGGCCCTCAATACATGTTTGATGGATTTAATTTAATGTACTACAGCCTACACAAGCACCGTGGTGAGTACAAAGCACACATCTGGCAGCTCAATGCTGGTTTATTAGTGGCAGTTTGGCAGCAGCAGCACTTAGCTGCAGATTGTTTCCACGCTGTTTCTTGATCTCCTCATTAGAAAATGGTACTCCTGAGGTACCTTTTGAAGTGAGCACAGGGAGAACGCATCCCTGTAGTCTAAGATTTCACACTTAAAGATACAATACAACAGATTGTCCCAAGGAAAGCAGGTAATAGGATGATGTAATTAAGCTAGTGATGTCCAGGTTCATCTAGGACTTAGGTCCTAACAGTACTGAAGACACACTGCCACAAAGGTGACTTAATATCCCCATTGCCTTTGGACTGCTAGCTTCTTCAATTCATAATTGACCTCATAGGTTATCTTTGACTTTTGAAGTGATTTTTTTCCATCTGGTGAACATGTTTTTAGTTCATATCAACTTGAGGGCACGCTCCAGCTAGAAATATTAACTCCAACCAGGCCACATCCAGTCCGAGCTCTGAGTTATCACATTTGTCTTTGAGTCATCTGCTTCCCACCTACGGGGCAACTTGTTATCTTCTAATACTACAACACTATGCTAAATTTTACTCATTGTCAGCATCTCTCATTGGATTATAGGCTTTCAGAAAGGTGATATAACACCTTTCACCGTTTTAAAGCTTTAGTGTATAACACAAAGGTTGGAGATAGGTTTTATTTGGTTAATAAATATTTACTGATTGAATCACTCTCTTCTCGTTCTAAGGTGGATAACTGTTAGGAGTGGGAAGAAAATAAACCATTTAGACTTCTACCTACTGTCTAATGCATACGTATTCTGTAATATGCCCTAATCTAATATCTAAATTAGAATTTGTGATGTGCTGTTTAACTCATGAATTGCCCACTTCACCAGAGCAAAGTGGTTTTTCTCTAACTTGTAGAATTTATAATGGTAAATTCAGTGGTTTGGTGCTAGATTTACTTAGTCCATTCTTAGTCTGTGTTCTTAATTCTTTATCATGGAAAAGAGAGTTGGAAGGATAAAATGCAAGAAATTTGTCCAAACTGTATGTTATGTAATAAATGTTTTCCATTTATGCTGCATAACTAACACACATCCATCTTGCTTTTCCATTGATCTTGGGACCCATAGATGGATCTGATTAACCAATTAATATGATGGGAACTAATTTAGAACCTTCTTCTTTGCTACATGTATTAGTTGAAATCCTTCTGGAAGGAAGAGTTGTCTCTATGTTTCTTATTCATCATTGGTATGTACGTAAATACATTTATTTTATTCTTTGTGTTACAAACTACTGTTATTTCTTTTGTTAGTTGGGACCATTCACCAACTCATTGGAGTTATCTCTGTGCCCTTTTAAACCATCTGTATCTTTTTGAAAAATTATTTGATTTGTGGCATCACAAGATGCCATAGCCAATTGTTTCTCTAAGGACAGACCTCCCCATTTCCTTTTCATTTACTTGTTTTGTGGGTAAACTTAATTTTCTTAAATGAAGGGTCCTTTGTCCATTTGAAAGATGGTTCTTAAGCAACTGCTGAACAACAGAGATACAACTGTGGTTGGGACAGACCCAGACCCAGACCTTCACTTCCTGGATCCAAGGCCTAAAACAAGCAGAATACCCTGAGAAAATGCAGAGATGACAGATTGCTGCTTTGCACACTTTGGCAGAAAAGAAATAACTCTAGCATATGTTTGTGGTCCTTATTAATCACATTGAGGAAACGCTATGTTATCATCCAAGGAAAACTGCTACCCCCATCCTTTCCTCTATTATCATCTCCCAGGAATTTATTACCCATTGAGAGAATTGTTTGCTAAGCAAGTAAGTGCTAAACTTATGAAGACTATAATTCAGGTGGTGACTCCTTAGAGAATAGCATTAGTTTATGAGGTCTACTTAATGTTTCCCTGGGCTATGCTGACTTTCATTATTCAAGGGAACTGAGAAATATCTTGGGGAAGAGCAATAATTGGCTGTATCTATTCATGTTTCTGTATAATCACTATGCTGGATCCATGTAAACAAAGTTCAGTGTTTGTATATTTCAAATAGGATGGATCCAAAATTAAGTGCATAACAGAAAGGGATGACTTCCCTTCAAGAGTACAGAAAAATTATTCACTGTAGAAATTCACAACAGAAATTAACATAAGAAGCAAACTATCAGATAACCTATGGATTCCTTCTGTGAGGCTAGAACAAGCTATTTTCTCCATCCATCCATCCATCCATCCCTCCTCCTCCTCCTCCTCCTCCTCCTCCTCCTCCTCTCCTCCTCCTCTCCTCCCCTTCCCTCCTCTTTCCTTTTGTTTGCTGGAGACGGGGTCTTATTTTGTAGCTGACTTCAAATTCAATAAGCTTTCTGCCTTGGCCTCCCAAGTGCTAGGATTACAGCTCTGAGCCACCAGCGACAGGCTACAAAATGCTCCTTGTATATGAGACAATATTTAGACATTAAATGTAAGATATTTCCAAACTACTTCCAAATTAATCTACACCATGAACAACAAAATGAAACAGACTTGTAACACTACTTCTGAGCATGCTTAGGTCTCCTGTACTTTAATGTCAGCTTAAATTATATGTCCTATACCTAAACTTAGTACTAGAGAATGATCTGGCAATTTATGAAACAAAGTCTTTCTTGCTCTTGAGTAAGGCTAATACTTATGAAGAAGAGGATGAGCCAGTCTAAAAAAAGTAATTATTGTACCCTCAGAAAACACTATTCTGAATTTCATGAGGTTTCCTCTCAGATAACTATTACCCAACAGAACACATGTTATTTTGAAAGCAGGGGATCTAAGCTCAATCTAGTAAACACCTACCTGTGTAGCTGGTAAAAATGAAGAATGAGGCCTCAGCCATACCAAAGCCATCTGTAATTTTTAAGAAGATAATCCCTTTATTTGACAAAATTTGAGGACTACAGAAAATTGGCAAATACTTCTGACTTTCACCTTCATCTAGAATAGGAGTATATAAACAAATATGATGTTGAAAAATTGATACCAGAAATAAAATTATTTTTCATTTATAAAACCTTTCTTTTTTTTTTTTTTTTCTTTTTTTTTTGTTTGCATCAGCATTGTCTTTATTAAAAAACAAATTACAAAGGATGAGACCATTATGAAGTCTGCTCCATCTTTTTTTTTTTTTGTATATTTAATTTACAGATGTGATCCCCTTTCCCCATGTCCCCCCATCCAGAATCCCTTATCCCATCCCCCTCCTATTTCTATGAGGATGTGCGCCACCCACCCACCCACTCCTACCTCCCCACCATGAATTTCCCCACACTGGGGTATCCAGCCTTCACTGGACCAAGGACTTCCTCTCTCACCTATGCCCAACAAGCCATCCTCTCTACCTATACAGCTAGTGCCATGGGTCCTCCCTATGTGCTCCCAGGCTGGTAGTTTAGGCCCTGGGAACTCTAGTTGGTTGGTATTGTTGCTCTCCCATGGGGCCAAACCCTTTCAGCTCCTTCAGTCTTCTCTCTCACTCCTCCATTGGGAACCCCATGATCAGTTCAATGTTACTGTGAGCATCCACTCTGTATATTTCAGGCTTTGGCAGACCTCTAAGGAGACAGCTATATCAGGATCCTGTCAGCATGCACTTCCTGGCATCCACATCAGCATCTACCTTCGGTGACTGCACATGGGATGGATACCCAGGTGGAACCGTCTCCAGACAATCCCTCCTTTAGTTTCTGTCCTATGCTTTGTCTCCATATTTGCTCCCATGAGTATTTTGTTACTCTTTCTAAGAAGGATGGAACACCCACAATTTGGTCTTCCTTCTTCATGAGCTTCATGTGGTCTGTGAGTTGTATCTTGGGTATTCAGAGCTTTTGGGCTAATATCCAACTATCAGTGAGTGCATACCATGTATGTTCTTTTGTGATTGGGTTATCTCACTCAGGATGATATTTTCTGGTTCCATACATTTGCTTAAGAATTTCTCGAATTCATTGTTTTTAATAGCTGAGTAATACTCCATTGTGTAAATGTACCACATTTTCTGTATTCATTCCTTGTTGAAGGACATCTGGGTTCAATTGGAGGTCAGCATGTAGAAGAATGCAAATCAGTCCATTCTTATCTCCTTTTAGAAAGCTCAAGTTCAAATGGATAAAGGACCTTCACATAAAAACAGACAACTGAAAATAATAGAAGAGAAGGTAGAAAGAACCTCGAATACTTGGGCACAGGAGAAAAGTTCCTGAACAGAACACCAATGGCTTATGCTCTAAGATCAAGAATTGACAAATGGACCTCATAAAATTGCAAAGCTTTTGTAAGGCAAAGGACACTGTCTATAGGACAAAACTGCAACAAACAGATTGGGAAAAGATCTTTACCAATCCCACATCCGATAGAGGGCTAATATCCAATATATACAAGAACTCAAGCAATTAGACTCCAGACAACCAAATAACCCTATTAAAAAATGCAGTACAGAGCTAAACAAAGAATTCTCAACTAAGGAAATTCGAATGGCTGAGAAGCACCTAAAGAAATGTTCATATCCTTAATCATCAGGGAATGCAAATCAAAACAACCCTGAGATTCCACCTCACCCCAGTCAGAATGACTAAGATCAAAAACTCAGGTGACAGCAGATCTGGCAAGGATGTGGAGAAAGAGGAAAGTCCTCCATTGTTGGTGGGATTACAAGCTGGTACAACCACTGTGGAAATCAGTCTGGGCTTCCTTAGAAAATAAGACATAGCATTACCTGACGACCCAGCTATACCACTCCTGGGCATATACCCAGAAGATGCTCCAACATATAAAAGGACATATGCTCCACTATGTTCATAGCAGCCATATTTATAAAACCTTTTAACAACTGATTCTGAAAGCTTGGCAGACTAGTTCCTTTACTACACACTGTACGAAACTGGAGCAATATGGGAGACCAGCATTCTCACAGATCAGCGTGAGAGCCATGGGAAAGAGTCCCAGAGAGATGAGGGGATAAAAGATTTGAGGAGATACTTTCTAGAAAACAGGACAAGAGCAGCCATCACATAGGAGACTGCTCGCTCTGCCAAGCTGAACATTTGAGACCAGGTGATGGCATCCAAAAGCCTTTGTGAGACTGGAACCTCAGATCACAGTTTAGAGGTTTCTGTCAAGTCCTTGTCCAAAGATGGGGCAGTGTATGTACACACTGCTGAGCAGACAGGTTTGGGAAGACTAAGAAATGAAGGAAGATAACAAAGGCTGGAAGAGTCTTCTCCTCAGTACCTAGTATATCCATTTGGAAGGCCAGAATCCCTTAAGAAGAAAGATGTACCTTACAATGACAATCAGGGAGATCTTCCAGTACTTTAGTTATCTACCCAAACAAAATTTAAAATTAATTTTTAAAGAAGTAACAGTCAAGACTCTTTCAATATAGATCTTCAAAATATATCTTCAAAAAAGAGACAGTAAAGTAGTTCACTGTCAGGAGAAACAGAAGTCAGAGGGGAAAAGCCATTGAGAAAGAAAATGAGACTGGCATTAGCAGATAAGAAGTCAAAAACAGCTATGTGCAAGGGCTGGAGAGATGGTTCAGCAGTTAAGAGTGCTTTCTGCTCCTGCAGAGGACTGGAGTTCAGTGCTTAGCACCCATATCAGGCAGCTCTCTCTACCATTTGTAGCTCCAGCTCCAGGCGATCCAACGCCCCCTTCTGGTCTCCTTGAACAACAGTCATGAATGTGCAATAGGGCATATAGTGAACAGCCTTGAAACCATATATATACAAAATAAAACACACTCACTCACTTAGTATATTGTATTTTATACAATATTTGTGCATATATATACAACACATGCATATGTGCACATGCATATATCCACCAAATATAATTAAGGTAAAAGAAGCCATCATCTTGAGAATTCAGGAGAAATGGGTAACTTTCAGGGGAGAGTAGCTGATAGAGAATTTGGGAGAGGAAAAGAAAAAAAAGGAGCGCTGTAACTACATCAATTAAAAATTCAAAAAAATAAAATAAATCTTTGAACAATATCAAAATACATTCATACTTAAAGAAAAGGTGGCTATTGCTTGAACAGATGGAAAATCTAAACAAAAAAGTAGAAACTATTTTTGAAATAACCAAATAAAAATCTATAATTGAAAATTATATTTAAATGAAATTATATTAAAATGAAAAAGTCACCAAATGGAGAAAAGCTGTGAGGAGGAGTGATAGAGGGTGGGAGGAAGATAGGCAAGGCTAAGGGCAGAGCAAGCAGAATCACCATATACACGTATGAAATTATCAAAGAATACTCAATTCATCTATCAGATTTTTCATCAAAAGAGCTTAAAACAACTTACATTATACAGAATAAAGGGTAAATGAACAGAAATCAAAATGATAGAAATTATACTGAAGAGAACAAATTTTAATTAAAGAGCCATCCTTTTGATTACATTTAGAAAAAATAAGTGATCTAACCTATGTAAAATTGAAATATCTGAGAGGAAAGCGGAAAAGAGTGAGACAGGGAAGTGATTCAGAGAAATCGTGATCAGAACGATTAGAATCACATTGTACAGAATTCATAATGTATGCCCAAGTGAAATAGATGGCAATCGTAAGACAATGTAGAAACGAAGAGGATACATGACCAATGTCCTTTTGTTTTACATACTGCAGTAAAAGATGCATAATGGAGTTTGGCATCCTAAGCATCTTCATGTGCACAGCCCAGTAGCAGTAAGTGTACATGAAGTGTACATGAGCAGCCATCACAACTGTTATTCCCAGAGCTCTTGGATCTTCCTTGAGTGACTCTCTATCCATTAAACACATATTCCTTGTTTCCTCCTTTCTGTGAGCCTCAGCAGCCGTCATGCTACAGACTATATTTTGCCTCTCTATCACCTCATAGAGATGAAACATATAGCATTTGTCTTTAATGATTGGCATTTTTCATTTAGCTCAATACCCTTCAGATGCACCATGCTATACCATATTAGAATCCCTCCATTTCCAAAGGATAGATAATAGTCTATGCTTTATGTATGTCATATTTTTTAAACATTCATTTATTTTATTCTCTGTACTGAGAATGTTGTGATTTTGGTTTCTTTTAAAAACACAAAAATATTATGAGAATATACTTTTGTTTTAATCCCAGGTATGGGATATGGGGCTGCTTCACAGCAGGTGACTATGATTTGCCATGTACTCTAGCAGGGGTGTGATTTTTCCAGCTTCAGATACTTTTTGCAAGTGTGTGATGTTTGGAATTCTGGGGCATTTTCAGACATTTCATATAAAATGCTAGAGTCCCTAGTTGTCAGGTTGGTTGGTTGTGGTTTGTTAAAGAGTATTGCACAAAGAAGAAATGAGAGAAGGAAGAAATAAGATATCCTGACTGCTAAATATCAAACTTGCCCTAATCAACAGGAGGTGGGATAACATCACCCCCTTAATATGTCCCCTCTATATTTTTCCTCTCTTATCTAGTTTTAGGGGTTGAAAGGGTGAAAGAACAGGGGTAGAAACAGTGGAGGAAAGAAGAACCCACAAGTAGCAAAAGCCTGGCTACATCTCTCTGTAACACTTGTATACCTGATGCCCTAAGAAGACAGAACAGAATGACAGATTCCCAAGGAGTGAATTTCCAGACAGTTGTGAGCTTCCATGTAGGAATCAAACTTGAGCCCTTAACTGCTGAGCCATATCTTCAGCTTCCTACCCATTGACACATTTTGTTCATTCATTCATCTAGCTGTGGACACTATATTGTTTCCACCTTTGGCTACAGTAAATATTGATTCTATGAATATTCATGTGTAAATATCTCTTCATATTCCTGCTTTCTTGGCTTTTGAATTTACACCTAGAAATGAAATTTTACATTTCTTAATGAAAAGTACCAAGGTGTTCCTAATTATGAGGGTCTCACTGGGTATTTCCATCCATTGCTCAGCATAGGAGCTTGCACAGCACACATAAGGCCCTATGTCTAATGTGCATCTAGCAAAAGTGAAAAAACAAATGAAAGGTTTTCAACAGACACACCCCAAACCATCTTTAGAACTGATAAACTGAGCAAAATTTTTATAAACAAATAGAATATTTTAATAAAATAACCAACCTCTTTGCCTGATTTCTATCCCAACATATGCAAAATAAATATTACTTTCAAGTACACACCGATGTTCCCTGAGATACACTATATGGTGTACTGTTCTGGTTTGAAACTATGTCTCTGCACAGGGTCATTTTTGAAATCTTGGTCCTTAATGGTGGTGTTTCTTAGGGAACCTGTGAGACCTTTAAGGGGTAGGGCATAGCTGAGGTCACTAGGAGTGGGCCTTTGATGGTTATACCAAGCCTCTGGTTCCTGCCTTGTTGTTTCCTGATCTGCCATGGTGTGAACAGCCTCTGCCAGATACTTCCACTGATGACCCGAGCTGCCTGCCTATGGTTTTCCCACCATAATGAACCCAAGTTCTGAAACTGTGAGCCAAATACATCACTCCCCAAGTTTCTTCTATTGGATATTACATTCGTGGCAATGTAAAAACAAACAAACAAAAAACAATAAACATACCATATGCCTCAGCAGATCCCAGAAAACTAAAATCACGCGTGGTAGAGTTTCTACACACCGCAGAAATAAATTAGGAATCAATAAAAGAATATTAAAATTAAGTAACACACTTTTATATAATCCTTAAGTGAAAGAAGAAATCACAAGGCAAAATTTAAATCACTGTGAACTTAATGAATATGAACACATACTAAAAATGTAAAGGCTACATCTAAATGAATGCTTAACTGCAAGGGAGAGAATGTGAGTTGAAACTGTTATATTTAAAGGAGGAGCTTTAACACTGATTAGCCTGGGGACCAGAGAGATAGCTGAGCCTGGTGGCCTAAGTTCAATCCGTGGAATCCATGAAAAGGTAGAAGGACAGAACACACACATCAAGTGTGCACATGCATGCATGCACACACACAGACACACAAACACAACACACATATCAGCAGCATTATTATATAATGTTTAAGCCTGATTACCTAAATATTACCATTTGAATCATAACGTTTAAAAACAAGATCAATGAAATAGAAACTAAGCAAACTATAAATCACAGTAGAATCAAAGCCTCTCGGCCTGAGAGACTGTGTTGGTGGCTAAGAGCCTTGTAACACAAGCATGAAGACCTACGTCTAAATTCCCACCTAATTGTGAGAGCCTGGTATGATTGAACGTGCCCATAACTCAGAGTTGTCGGAGGGGCAGTGACAGGAGGGTCACTCAGATTTGAGGGTGCCATTTAGCTCCAGTTTAAGTGAGATACCCTGTCTCATGGAAATAATGTGGGTCGTGCTATCTGAACATCCATAGCTTTCTTCTGGCTTCTCACATGGTCATAGCATGTGTATCAGTGCACAAATGTGTCAAACATCACACATACTAGCACACATAAACACAAATATATGGCTGATAACATTGTAAAACACCCAAGAAATAAACTGAGAAAGAGAAAAAATAAACTAACAAGTTTGGAATAAAAGAAAAAGTCATATTTCATTTCAGGCATCGTGAAGCTAGTATCAACAATGGCCCACAGGCTTAATCTGGCTACTATTTCTGTATATCTTGCAGGCTAAGAATAATTGTCTTATACTTTGAGATAAGGAAAAAGAATGCTTTGTGATGTATGAGAACTTTATGAAATGCAAACACCAGAGTCCACAGTTTCATTCGCATACAGCCATACTTACTCTCTTCTCTATTGTCCCTGCTCACTTTCTCATACAATGGGGTTCAGTGACTGTGACAGAGACTGTGTTTCCAAATCCCAACCTAAAAAGGAGAATCTCTCAATAAAACCCACTATTTTGTGTAGTTCATATATGCTAAGGATACCTTAAAAGGAGCTGGGGAGATGCTCAGTGGGTAGGAGCACCTATTGCTCTTGTAATGCCCTAGCTGGGTTCCAGCCTCCCACATGGAAACTAACATCTCTAACTCTGTTTCCAGAGGTCCCAACACCCTCTTATGGCCTCCACAGGCACTACATGCACATAGTACATAGGCCTACATGCAGAGAAAACGCATGCACACATTAAAGGAAATAAATCTTTTCAAAAAGAAAGTAAGAATAAGAAAGAAATATCACCACAAGCTTTGTGTTATCTAATAAATTTAAAAATTGGGCTAAGTCTGGGTGTGACTAGACACATTTGTAATGCCATCATTAGGAAGGGAAAAGCAGGAGTTCAAAGTCCTGGAAACCATGACCACAAGTGAGTTGGAAGTCAATCTACGTGAGACTATGGATAGAGAGAGAGGAAGAAGGAGAGGGAAAGAGAGGGAGAGGATTAAGGTAAAATAAATGCATTGCTTGGAAAGCACAATTAACAAATGTGACTCACACAAAAAAAATATGAATATGAGTCAGATTTTTATTTGTAATGTAAAACTTTCCCAGAGAAAACCCTAAGCACTTTAATCCACTAAATTCAATTATAGAAGGACCACAACCTAAAGATGAAGGGCACTGTGAGAGAAGAAACATCAGAGGACAGTTTTGAGATTAGAAAAGTTTCTAACCAGGACATTAAAAAGTAGCAACAGAGGTGGACCACACAGATAAGGTAGCCTATTCCAATTAAAAGTCTCTGTTCTTCAGAAGGTCCCATCAAGAGAGTGAAAAGGCCAGCCACAGATGGGAAGATGTCTGCAGCACTTATCACTGACAAACATTGCTATCTAAAGTACAAAAAAAGCCAGAAATAATATGGAGATTTTTTTTTTTTACAAATGAGGAAAAGCATTGAACAGTCACCTCACACAAAAGGGGCAAGCCGATAAACATGAAAATTGATCTCTGTCATTATCAGGGAACACGAATTAAACCCACAGTGGGAAACACCTGCCGTTTGCAAATTAGCTTCGCCTCTTGTCCTTTGAGGAGTGCCAAATTTCCTCTGTCTACAATTTTCCATTTGAAACCCACCTCTTAGCTATTCTCAACCATGTAGCTTGGTCCAGCCTGAGTTCTAGGAAGGGAGGTAACTGACCCAAGCTGACAAACACACCTCATTTTCCATGGCTGCAGGGTTTGCTGTGAACATGAAATATCAGATCCATCAAAACATGAAGCTATCCCTGCAGCTTCAAGTAAGGAAGTTCTCCTTTCAACTAGAAATAGCTGAAGGGCCTTTTTCTTTGGTTTTTCCTGTGATAGAAAGTGACACTCTGTGATCTAGAACTACATGGCAAGAAACACCAAATTCTTTCGGATGGACAGCAGAGAGAACAATTTTCCAAGGTGTCTCTATTGAGCAGGTATGTGGCATCTCACCTGAAACCTCTCCCACCGATGATATATTCAGCTGTAGGCTGGCCAGTAAGTTTCTCCATAGGGAGAGCCTTTGAGTTAGACTTTTCATGCCTTCAAAATGCTGTCCTCCCAAGGAAGGTGACTGGACCAGTAAGGACTTTTACTACCAAACCTAAGCCCTGCACAGAGAGAATCAACTTCTGAGAATTGTGCTGTCTCCACATATATGTCATGAAACACATATGGCCAGATGAATAATCAGACACACACAAACACACACACACACACACACACACACAATGAATAAATGCTTTTGAACAATAAGACTTTTTAAAATGCTGTCCTAATTGATGAGTATTTTGGCATACATTAGTGTTTTTTAATATGCCTGAGAACTTGGTAGGTACTCTTTATTCATGACATCTGAGCTTTAAAATACCATGATATGTTTAGAGGAAGAATATGGATGCCTTTAAAATACCTACCAAGTAGTGATGGTTGTTGTTGTTTTAACTAAAGATAAACAGCTCATCCTTTGCTATTTAATTTAATGGTCTAATAAGATGCTACTGGGTTTATTTTTAAAGACTCTGCAGGAGGTGCACATAGCCAAGCAACCCTGATTAAAATGGTGTCCCACCTAACATCACTGCTAAGCTCCAGCCTCTCCTGCAGGGTGAGGATTTGTCAGATATTTGTGAAATCTCTTTCAAGGGATAGGCTCCTCTTATTGGCACAAGGACCCTGTCAGTCTCCTGCCAATACTGAAGAATGTGGTACATCTACTCTGCTATTAAAAACAAAGACATCATAAATTTTGCAGGCAAATGGATGAAACGAGACTATCATCCTGAGTGAGGTAATAGGTAAAAGGGTGGGTGTTAGCATTCTGTCTAAACTCCACCTCCACAGTTACCTGGCAACAGCCAGGTATGCTCCTCCACACTATTATAAAAGGGGCTGTCTGGCTCCTCCTCTCTCTCTTGCCCCTTGACCCCTGCGCCTGCAGGTTGTATCTGACTCTTCCCCCTTCTCTTCCCCCTCTCTCCACGTGGTCGTGGCTGGCCTCTACTCCTCTACCACTCTGCTCTCCCTCTCCTCTCTTCCCTCTGCCTAAATAAATATTCCCTTCGTGGAACCCTCTGCCCTGGCGTCTTCTGTTCCAAGCTCCTGCGTCTTAATATCAACAGTGGGGACAATGGGGGAAGTTTGTAAGGTTAGGACTGGGAAGAAAGAAGGGAAGGGACCTTCATAAGATGTAAAGTGAATTAAAAAAATAAAATTAAAACAAAGTAAAAAAACAAATAAATAGAAATACTGAAGAAATTCCATTTTCTCGGAGCACATTGTTGCATTCTTTGATCGCCAAAGCAAAGGGCACAAGCACGTCTTTATGATCATTTCTCCTGGGCAGGATTGTAGCTCCATGCTGGCCGGGGTGCAGACCAGCACTGCTCCGGTTCTTTAATGTTTTATAAATTATAGAAATAACAGTTTTATCATTGAAAACCCAAACAATAAAATGTGTCTCGGTTCTAGGTTAGTCCTGTGATCTCTACGTAACTCTTTCTCTGTTTCCATATATCACTTAGCCCCTTTCCATCTCACTAACACGTCTCTAAAGATTAGGCCAGCTGCTAGATATGTTGTGATGATACACTCAACCAACCTCCTGTTTGGCATTCAGACCATTCCCAAATTTTAAACCCTTCTATGTTGAACATTTCATTCTTCTCTTTCATTTTAAAGCTTTTGGTGTGTATCAGTATTCACTTTCCGTGTTTTGTTTTTTAAACTGGGCTGTAGAGATAGACAGCTCAGTAGCTAAAGCACTTGTCTTTGAATGAGTACCTGACTTCAGATTCCCTGAATCCACATAAAGCCAGACACTGTAGTGCATATCTGTATTTTCAACACTCCTACCATGAGTTGGAAGGCTGAGTCAGGACAATCCCTGGAAGCTTGCAGACTAGCTAGAGAAGCACAGAGAAGATAAAGAAACACTAACTCAAACAGCATGAAGGTGAAGATCAATACTCAAGATTGTTTGCTGACCTTCACACACACAGTCTGGCATGTGTATACCTGTACTCAAACATGAACACACACAAACACATAACACAAGTGCACGTGAGCACACACAGATTACGCAAATTGACACTTAGAGACTCAATCTTAGTGTTGAATCTTGTAGTTTGGCAAGCCACTCCTTGTCCTGAAACCCCTTTTTCCTTAGGGAGCCTCTATAATTTCCAGTTTTCCTTAATTCCTAAGTGAGAACAAAAGGGGAAGGGGAATGACAGTAAGCTCTTTAACTTATAGACAAACCTGACTATCAGAACCACATATTTGCATAAGGGACTGTCTCTACATTCCATGATTTTCTTTTAAAGCAAAACCCTACATTTATTGAATGCCTTTAAGTATAAAATATGTCTGCAACACAACAAATTCCTAATAAATATTTATGAATAAATGAAAACATCCAAAATTTAAGCTAGATCTGTTCTCATCCCAGGGTCATCATCGCAGACATCTCATGAGGTCTTCCTTTAACTCAGACTGAGGCTCAGTTCCAAAATCAGACTACAATGAATGGAGGAGAGGATGAAGTCCACAACTTCTAGAGCAACCAGATTCTACCCTGGGCATTTGAAGTGTTAATGTTCCATGTTCTCTGAGAAAGATTGCATTAATTCTAGGACTCCAACAGTTTTCCAGCGTTGCTAAGATCTACACGCTGCCCATTTTAGCCCTGACTATGTTTATTGTTTGCAACCAACAAACTGGAAGGTTTACGTAAAACCTGGGTCTTCATCTTCATCAGCAAAACTTCAGGTAACAGCAAGGACTTCGAAAAGTAAAATTAATTCCACTTCATGGCAATGAGTGCTGTCCTTCCTTGGAAGTAGAGACCAGTTGCTCATGGCAGACTGCTGAGAGCAAGGTCCCAGGTGTCTTGCCAGACACTCCATGAGAGTGTGGGCATATAATTGCGTAAATCTCAGACATCTCAGAGGAATGGCTTTCATTGTTCTTTCTCCATATGTTACAAGAGAACAGTCTGGGGTGCTCTGCATGTATGGCAAGCCACAACAGTGGCTATGTGAATTTTCCTATCAGAAAGTTAAACTTATTTTTTAAAAATACTCCAGGTAGAGCTCATACCTTCTGGAAACTAATTATGAGAACTAGCTGTCCTTGAATAAACCTGCCAGAAGAAAAAAGACCTACGGCTATTTTTAAAAATATTTTATGACTTTTTTTAATGGCTTCAGGTTTATGAAAAAGGCAATTCAAACCATTGGAAGCAAAAGAAGGAGATCATTTAGTGTGAAAACAACCTTAAATAAATGTATTTAATTTATACGTTCCATCTTACACAGCTTCCCCTTCAAAACATCTCTGTGCTACTCTTAGTCTTCCATCTAATCTTTCCACCCAGTTTGTATCATCCACTCCCTGAATCAGGGTTCCAAGTACCGCTCTGCAGTGTATTCTCTCTGCAATCCACCTTCACAACTGTGCCAGCCCAACCCTTTGTCCAAAAAGCTACCACTGTGTGCAGTAAGAAATGCCTGATCATTAGAGCCAAGAACAAAGTCTTCATTCCCTGTTCCACCAGCTAGCAGCAATCTGAATTTACAATCATTTGTGGTATAATGACAGAGCTGCATTCTTAGCCACGCATCATTAAGCAGTTTCAGCACCATGTGAACGCCACGGAGTGAACTTCACACACCTGCACTGGCACACCTACCACACACCTGGGCTATATTACCATATTATGAAACCACTGTGGTAAATGGAGTCCACCATTGATCAAAGAGTCCTAGGTACATGAGTATACCGAGCCTTAACATCTCTGAGCCTTAATGTATATCTGCAAATTGGAGATCATGAATCCCCTGAAGGATGCTGCAAATAAATGGTACTTCATTTGCTTTACTTGCCCCCTATTGAGTTCTTACAAAATCATTCAGAACATCCCGTGTCCTAGCAAGGCCCTTCATGTCCAACAGCTTGTCTTCACCAAATGAAATCCATTCCCCTGCCAGGCTTCATTCTCAGCTTGTCCAGTTTGTACCTCTCCTTTGTCCATGGTATATGCTGACTTCTCCCAACCTGCCCACTGTCAGCTCCTGCCCATGCTGCTAATCCTTTTAAAATCCAGCATAAGTCCCTCTTGCCCTACTCCTTAGTCATAATGACTTCACCATGTTCTGACATATACCATGGGCACAAAATCCCAGACCACAATCTCAGACGTCTAGGAATGGAATGCTCTTCAGGTTTCTGTAGTTACGTGTGATTTCTAGGATCCAAGGTCCAACTCTAATTAGAGATGGTTACTCAGTCTTAGTCAAGTTAGTTTTCCCTTGGTCAGACTAGGCTTTGCTGGGTCTCTTCTGGATTTTTGGCTTCCTCTTCTAAGAACTGTAGCTCATTTATAGCAATAAGGTTCACGGGGAAAGGTGCTCGCAACCAAGCCTAATGACATGAACTAGATCCCCAGGCAAAGGTGAGAACAAATTCCTATAAATTGTCCTCTGATTCTCCACACACACTAAAGCATTTGACCCCCCACAAACACACAGATATATAATCCATAAACAAATGTAATTTAAATTTTTAAAAATAAAAAGAAATTGTAGTTCAATTTTAAAGTAGCTAACCAAATGCATGGACCAGGCTAGTAGACAAGAATATTAACACCTTTCTTTCTTTCTCTCTCTCTCTCTCTCTCTCTCTCTCTCTCTCTCTCTCTCTCTCTCTCTCTCTCTCTCTCTCTCTCTCCTGGCCCTAATGGCATCATCAGTGACTCCCCATTTGCATCTGCTTTGGGTCTTAAGATCTTAGGAAGGCTCTGACTCCAGATCCTGGTGAATCTCATTTTCAAGCCAAATCACCTCCATTGATTTACACTTGACTTCACTGATATGGAAGCCCCATGTTGAGTCAGAACCCTTTGTCCAGATGGCACCCACAACCATCCCCATCCTTAAATGCCTTCTCGGATCAAACCTACAATTGACAGGACTCCAGACAAGAAAGCAGGGCTCAGCTCTCCCTCCAATTTACATGGTAGAGTGTAGCTCAGGAAACAAAACCCAACAATATACCACTTTAAACTTCAAACTGAGAGCTTCAACTGTTGGGAGGGACTTTCCCCTGTCTATTTGAAAGTCAAATATTTTAACAGTCAGTGTCTAGACTCTCTTCCCAGAAGACTCATTAGTCAGGGCAAACTGGTGTGTCTGGCAGAAGATAAGATTTGACATGACACTCTTGTGAGCCTTGTCCTAGGCCAATTCACTGTCCCTAAAAAAATTTACTTTTCTTCTAGAAGTATCTCTATCTCCTATTACTTCCTCCCTGTGAAGAAGGAATGGGCATCTCTAAGTCTCACTGGATCATGTTCACACAGTGATGCATTGGGCAGCAAATAAATTTGGGTGCCTTTTTCCCTGTAGATTCATCTATTTCCCATTTCAAGAGATTCTCCTATCAGACCTTCAGAAGGTAAGTTTCCTGTACCCCAAAGGTGCCTATTGTCCCCACCTAAGCAAGACTCTATACAGGGAGTTGTTCAAACCATTCCTGACTCTACTGTCAACTCTCATCTACTTTTCCAGAAACACTTTGTACCTTCTCATTTGGAAAAACTGTCTCTGACATGTCTGTAGTCTAACAATTCTACATTCTGAGTCTAAGTCTTTCAGGGTCAACTTTTGAGACTGGAAAAAGAAAGGCTTTTGCAGGTTCTACTGTGAGTTTTCAATATCTGATTTAGAACACAGAAGCTGTATATTATCCATCTCCTCCCTGAAGCCATAAGTCCAGGCTGTCCGAGCTGCCACCTGAAATGGATGGATGGGTTACAGTACTGAGGAAACATCAATAATTGGGGAGGAAAAAAAAGCATGAAATGAACTCGAGGCTTCAGTACAGTAAAGATGAATCAGGAACAAAAATAACACTGATTGATGCCAAACACCATTCCTACCATATTGGTCTGGAGTCCCCCCTTCTTCCAGGTTCATGCCCCCTTGCTCCTCCTGGTTAGCTAATGTAAATTGTTAGTGTTATGCTTGCCCATCACTTCCTTTGAGAAGCTTACAGCTCCATCCTTCCATTCCAGCCCCAAAGTAAGTGAATTGCTCATCCTAGAGTCTGGCAGAATCCTAAAATGACCTCCAGTGATACTTTTCTATGTTTTTCTTCCCTGATTTGTGCAATATAAGACACCACTACTGCTACTTTGCTAAATTATGAGGCACAAAGATTTTTGTCAGTGTAATTAAAGTTGTTAATTAGTTTACTTGGAGTTAATCAGAAGAGAAAGCATTCATGCAGGTCTGACCTTATCACAGGCGCTCTTTAGAAGTTTTCCTTCACTGGTTTCAGAAAAGGAAGTAGGAGATAGGAAACGTGGTGTGGGCTTGATGTGCCCTCACTGGGGACAATGGAAATAAACATGCTCTGAGAGATGAAATAGTATGATGCCAGCATCTAGCAAGAAAATGGAGACCTCAATTCCACAATCTCAAGGAAACTGATTCTTCCAGGAATGAGGAAGCTTCAGAAAAGAATACTGAGCCTCACGAGACACTCTCTGGCTGACACCTGCTTTTCAGTCTGGTGAGACTGCAGGCAGAGGATATGGTGATACTATGCCCTGATTGAGACTAGAAGAAGCTGTGAGATAATAAATGTGTGTTCCTTTAAACCAGTAGTAAGTCTCCAGTGATTTGCTATATCCCTACCATCTTGTGAGAACCCATTACTGTGTCAAGATTGCCTTGGGTCACTACTGTATCATGATTGCCTTGGAATTTCTATGTCAAATATAAAAGAAACAAAAGAAGGGAGGGAGAGAGAGAGAGAGAGAGAAGCAAAATTATATACCTATTTTTGTCTACATTTGTATTAAAACACTGTTGCTTGAGTTAGATTCATTAAGTATGCTAAAGGAGATATTATAATAAAATATAATAGTGACTAGCATATATGATTTAGCTGTTATCGTTACTGTGGCCAAGAACTATTAAAGTGGTTGCCAAGTCAATGTATTAACACAAGAAATGTTGACAAGTATCTGGATGTATGAGCTCATTTTAGAGAATTCCCATTGCATTTGCAATCAATATCATGGCACGCCTCAGATTTAGAAGGCAGAGGTGGGTGTGGGGGAGCAAAGTGGAAGGGAAGACATAAAAGCTAAATGAGAAAGGACCAGGCATGAAAGCATTCGACAAGTCCATTTGGCTTCAACAGATTTCTCTAGAGGAGAGTCAAATTGGAAAGTGTATTGGCTACATTATGGAAGATGTTGAATGCCACACTCTGAAGATGATATATGATCATTTAGAAAATAGGAAGTGCTAGTGGAATTGCACAGAGTCACAATCATCTTAAGATGCACTGGACAAGGCAGATTCTGTAGAAAGTGACACCAGTTGAGAAAGCTGCAAGATATTAGAGCCCACGATACATGGGAGCAGTTAGAGACACCAGGGATATAAGCAGAAGACTACAAGAGAGAGACATTAGTACAGAAGGAACAGAGACCCCATCTTGCCATTGTCAACAAAGGTCAAAGCCTTGCAACTCACTCTACATCCTTGAGCAACCCCTTTGGAACATCTCTCAAGAGTTCCTCTTCTGAGAAGGAGAATTCTAGACTTACCTTTATGTAACTTGAGCCTCAAAATGTGAATCAACATTACCAGAAGGTCCTCCTGCAGATGTGGATTTGTGACAATGGATAACTCCTTTTTTCTTTTCTTCAGCTTTTCAACATTTGAAAGTAATTGGAACTAATCGAATATGAGTTGACCTGGACTTTCCCAAGGGAGGAAAAAAAAAAGAACTTGGTTGCTAGCTGGCTGTGCTCACTACATGTGAGCAAGCTCCTAGATTTCAGGGGCAGCCCTGCTTATACACTGAAGGACTAAAATCAACCATAGGCCTAAAATAAGCAATAGGCCTGACATACATGCCTGCTAACACAAAGTCTTGGGTCTCTGTGGAAAAACACTGAAACAGATGGCTAGAAGATATTGTAAACAAGCAGCTTTGGTGGAAAATTGCCAGGCTGAATAGTCATAGACCTTGTAGATAGGTAGCCTTGGTGGATAGTACCAACTTAGATAAGGACAAGTGAATCATAGGCAGAGTTATAGTGATCTGCCCCCTGAACCTTCACCCAGCTGACACTCTGTTCTGGAAGATATCTATACTCCCCCTGAACACCTACGTTCCTGTGTCATCCCCTTCCCCACATCCTGCCTTTTTGTGTATATAACCCCTGTTTGAAAAAAATTAAAATTACGGTTTAATCAGCCTATAGACAAGCTGCGTTTCTTTGTGTTTGCCCGTTTTTTTCCCCCATTCTCTCTTAGTGATCTCCCTGGACCCTGCTGATTTAATGCCCTGCTGTACAGGACACCTAGAAATCCCATTGTCTGCACCCTTTGGCTAGAATAGGGTGCACCACTCCCTCTAGGAAGGAATCTACCCAAGCTTCAGTTGGATCCTCCAAGGTATATGAGCTCTGAAATCCTGAGTGAGGATTCTGAGAGTGGAACAATCCTTCCTCCTGCCCAGGTAAACAAGGATAGACATTTCATACTTCTTTCCCTAAAAGCTACTGGAGTCTTATGTCATAAAGCAAACTGACAAGAGTCAATTTATAGTCAAAAGAGCTGGGCTTGAGCTCTAGCTAGGACTCTAAGTAACCTACTGAATACCTCTGAGTGTCAATTTTCCCTGAGCCCAAGTTGAGCTGGATATTCAGGTATCAACAGACCAGAATCAAGCTAGATGGGTTCTGGCAATACTATCTAGTGCTGGGCATTAATTAGCTGTTAAATCATGGGGAGATCCCTAAAGTTTGAGATGGGGGAAAAAGAAGTAGTGACTGTTTAGTAACTAAAAGTTTGAAAATGTTTTAACATTTTAATAAAAATACATTTACAAGGGGCCGTGTAGCACCATTCCTGTCCCAGCACTTCCTATATGGAGAGCAGAGTAACTTCTCCATACTCCTGAGACTTCCTCAAGTGGAAGATATGAACTCTTGATTATCTAGTTTGGTTGGAGGATTAAACGGGGCAATATCTGTATGAGGAGGCTGTGGCATATCTAAGACAAACAGGGATTTGCTAAATGGAATCTGTTAATATTGACTGTCAACTTGACAGGATCTAGTATCACCTAGGAGACAAACCTCTAGGCATGTCTAGATTAGGTTCGCTGATGCAGGAAGAACCACCTTAATGTGGGCAATGCCATTCCATGACTACATCTCTGACTGAATAAAGAGGATGGAGCAAGCTGAGTACTACCTCCTATGCCCCTCTTCCTCTCTCTCTCTTTCTCTTCCCCCTCCCTCTCTCTCCTCCATTTCTCCCCTTCTCCCTCCTCCTTGCCTTTCTCCTCTTCTCCCTCTCCCTTTCCCCCTCTCTCCTCCTCCCTCTCTTCTTCCTCTTCTCCCTCTCCTCTCCTCATCTCTCCCTATCTCCTCCCCCTTTGTTTCTCTCCTCTCTTCCCTCTCTTTTCCTTTCTTCCCTCTCTCTTCCTCCCTTCCTCTCCTCCCCCATTTTCTCTCTCTCCTCTTTTCTTCTCTCTCCTCCCCCTCCCTCTTTCTTGCCCCTCTCTTTTCCCTCCCTCCCTCTCTTTTCTCTTTCCTCTTCCTCCTCTCTCCTCTTCCTCCTCTCTTCTTTCCCTCCCCCTCTCCTGTACCTCCTCTCTCTCCCATCCCTCCCTCCTTCCCTCTCCTTTACTCCTCTCTTTCTCCTCCCCTCCCTTCCTCCCTTTCATCTCTCCCTCTCCTATCCCCTACCTCTACTCTCCTCTGTTCTCCTTCCCTCTCTCTCTTCTCTTTTTCTCTCCTCTACTCTTTTCTCCTTTATCTCCTCCCCTTCCTCCCTTTCTTTCTCTTCTCTCCTTTCCCTCCCTCCCTCTTTCTTCCCCCCTCTCTCTTTCTCCCTCCTTCTCTCTCCTCTTTCCGTCCCCTTATCTCCACCTCCTCTCCCTCCTCCCTCCCTCCCTTTCCTTTATTTCTCCCTTTCTCCTCCCCTCCCTTCTTCCTTCCCCTCTTTCCTCTCACCTCTCTCCCTCCCTCCCTTTTCTCCTCCCCACTATGGATGCACTGTAATCAGCCACCTCATGCTCTTGCCACCATCCCTTCCTCACTATGAGAAAACTATGTACCCTCAAACTGTGAGCCAGAATAGCTCTTCCTTCCTTACATGCTTCTGACAGGTGTTTTGTCACAGCAGTGAGAAGAGTAACTAATAGAGCAGCTGATTGTGACATGGAAAAAGAATCTTCTTCTTTCTCAAAACGTAACGTTTTTAGAATGAATTGAAATGCTCAACATGAGAACTGTTTAACTGTCAGTCATATGGGTCTGCAAGCTCTGCTTGTTTTGAACAACCTGCTGTTAACACACATCAGAACTACACCACTGCCTCCTAAACTGTCAGTAGTTACCCCTGGAGAACGTCACCATGTCAGCCTAGACCCCAAACTTTTCAAAGGCAGACGTTGCTGTCCTGGTTAGGGATCTAAGCTTCCAGGCATCTTTGGTGCTCTCATTGCCACAGTGCTCCACGTTTGAGAGCCACTTGGTAGAATGTTTGGACACTCTTCTTCTTCTCCCAGACTCTGTACCCAGTAAAAGGATTGATGACCTTCTCAAAATCCAAAATCTAGCATTCTGACTGCCACCAGGAAGGTTGAGAAAGTGCTCATTGACATAGATGTTTCCACCAGCAAAGGCAGATGAATCCTCTATTAGAGAGTAAACTCACTGGGCACTTGAACATGCTCACCTATTAGCCAGGTAAATTACCGTAATTTAACTATACTTCACCAATTGCCAAATGGAAAAGCAATTTAACATCAAAAAAGTCTATAGATATTTAACAGATGGGTAAGCTGAGACCACCAAAGAGGCATTATATTGCTATTAAGTGGTTGATGGACTTGGCCAGAGAGAGCCCTAACTCGTCCCAGAATGCCAGAAACTCTCTCACACCCGAGGTATTAGAAAACAGATGCAGTGAGCAGGTGATTAAACATAAGAGAGACTAGCTACATGCTGTTGGGGCAATATTCCATAAAAATCCTGTGTTTTCAGGTAAAATATAGTATTGCTAAAAAGTAAGGCTACAGGGACTCCTATGCCTGACTGAGCCTTTGCAGAAATGGCAAACTCAACGTGATGCATTAAAAAACCAAAACTGGACACTGTGTACCAAAGAACACCACAGAAAAAAAGTAAGCTTTTGCTGCAGCAGTCTGGTGTGTGTGTGAAATCATATGATAAAAATGCCCAGTCTCCAGCATTCATTTGTCTCTCCCAGGGCAGGTGGCCCTGTGCCTTTCTTTGAGATACTGAAGAGTTCTTAAATGGCAACAGATAATAAACAGAGCAGCTGAACATATGGCTCCTTGTTGGAGCACCCCTCCCCCCAAAAAAGGAAAAGAAACAATAGGTATTCACTCTTGTTCTTTCTTTCTGAAAGATAGTTTCATGGTCTTCCACATTGCTTGATCCAATTCTCTATTCCACATCTCCTCTTCAAAGATGGCATTTGAGAGGACCCTATTTTAAAAAAAAAAAAAATTCTCTGTAATACTCATTACTAGCATTAACTTACAGATTCATATGTGTACTCTCAGTCACCACTATTGTATAAGGCCAGGGGAGGAGGGCCTTCATCATCCTCATTGACAGCTATGTCTATGTGCTTCTGCCTAGAACAATGTCTAGTTAATAGTGGAAATAATGGAAAATAAGTACATATTTTTTGAATAAGAAAAAAATTGACCTTACCAGCATATACAACTACACATATGCAAAGGCAGAAACATCATATAGACCTCCCCCTCCCAAAAAATGACAAATGCCTTAGAATTTTAAAGATCATATTCTTTATAGAATCCTGTCTGTGAAGTAGATATTTTATATGTATAGTGACATTCTGTAAACATATTTTAGGAGTCAACTACCTCATTACCCTCTTACCTCATGCCTCTGTAGACCTAATGGACAATTTCCATATTCAACTTGACTGGGTTAAAAAAACATAGGTCAAAGGCAAATGAGGGGAGTCAGTTGGTAAAGTATTATCATGAAAACATGATAGTTCTGACTCCTAGAGTCATGCAAAAGCTGGCCACAGTAGCACCTGTCTGTGACCCCAGCACAATAATGTAAGGGGAGATATCTTCCTCACATGGTCACTGTTAGTATATACAATGTACTTATATAATGCCTGACATAGCGGCTGGCCAGTGTGTACAGGCTAAAAGCTGCCACAGACATGAGGACACATTGCAATTGAACCTGTTCCTCTAGTCTTTCCTGCCACTTGATCTCAGTGACCCACTGGAAAAAGTATAGCCATAATCACAAACTCTTTTAATTTCCAACTTTTATCACTTCTCAGCCTTTTGACAAAGACCCAGTGTAATCTCCAACTATCACAAAGAATGTGCAGGGACATGATGTATTTGCTGCTGACTCTGAGATCTGACTGACCATCTCTTTCCCTCCAGTAGTCCACTTGACAGTTTACTCAATTTTGCAGTACTAGTTTGCCTGCCAAGATAAGAGTCCACGTACCCTCCCCTTCCATCAGCTCTTCCATAACTTGAATACAATGTTACTATGTACCCATCCGATTCTAAGATGGTGAAGACATAGACATGAAAAAGATTCATCCCTGATCCTATATGGTTTAGACCAGCTAGGAAAAGACGAATGTGGCACGAGAATTAGGAGAAAAAAGTACTTTAGGGAGAGAAAAGAAGGAATCCAAAGCCAGTATTGTAATCTGTCTTCAGTCCCAAGGATTAACATCTGTAGTCACCTATAAAATGACATTAAAATACACAGGATCAAAAGCCACTGAGATTCCTATTCTAATCATAGTACATCAGCAACACGGTCCCATATAGAGGCTCTCTCAAGGTCCCTGGCCAAGATCTGTACCATTAACACACAGCAGAACTGTGTGAGTCCTACAGAGTGTTTCTGATACATATAGAAAATGGAGCAAAGGAGGAAAGGAGCTATAGATGCCCCACTTAGGGCTGAACACTCCGTGCTCTTCTAGTCCCTGTGCCTTGATCACTTGTAGAAATCCATATTCATCACCATTTACTGAAAAATGAAGCTTCTCTGATGGATGTTGAGAGATATGCTAATAATCTATAGGTAAACTGATAAGTCATCAAGGACTCCGTTTAATACTATATGGAATCATCAAGGAAGAAGGAAGGGGCTAAAAGATTTTTAAGAGCTAGAGACAATTGATGACTTCAAGTGAAAAGTGTCTTCAGAATACAACTGGGTAGTTGCACCTGTAAACTGACAGAAGCTGTGACAGCTTACACAAGATCTACTCAAACCAGACCAAATATCACCATGGAGGAGGGAGAAGGGCATGAAGTCCTACATACAACTATACAACTACAGAGTTATTGACAACTGCCAGCTTCCACAAGAGGGAGAGTAGATTTTCCTTAAAAGTGTGACTCATAGGAGGGCAACTGTACTCTACAGGATGACCCTACATCCAAGAGTACATGAGCAGTCCAAATAGGATTCAATAATTTTTTAAATTAATTAATTTGTTTGTTTACATCCCAAACACTGCTCCACCTCCTGGTCCCTCCCTCACTGTGTCCCTGCCCCATCCCTGTCCTCTTCTCCTCTGAGAGGGTGAGAACCCCCCTGGGTATCCCCCAACACTGGCACATCAAGACTTTGCCAGATTAGGTGCATCCTCTCCCACTGAGGCCAGATAAGGCAGCCATGAAAACTGACCTGCCTGTCTGCTACATATGTGGGGGGGGGGAGTGGGGGGTGCTTATTCCACACCATGTAAGTTCTTTGGTTGGTGGCTTATGTTTTGAAAGCTCTCAGAATCCAGGTTTGTTGACACTGTTGGTCTTCCTGTAGACTTCCCTTCTACTTCTAGTCCTTCAATCCTTCCCCTAACTCTTATGTAAGTGTCCCCAACCTCTGTCTAATGTTTGGTTATGGGTACCTGCTGCTGATTCCATCTGCTGCTGGGTATAGCCTCTCATAAGACACTTATGACAGGCTCTTGTCTGCAAGCATAACAGAGTATCATTAATAATATCAGGGATTGGTATCTACCCATGGGATGGGTTTCAAGTTGGGCCAGTTATTGGTTGGCCTTTCCTTCAGTCCCTATTCTATCCTTGCATTTCTTTTAGATTAGAACTCTTTTGAGTTGCAAGTTTAGTGGGTGTGTTAGTATCTCTATCCTTCCACTGAGGGTCCTGCCTGACTTGAAGAGGTGGCCTCTTCAAATTCCATGTGCATAGTGGCTAAGGTTACCGATATTGACTTCTGGGAGCCTCCCCCATCCCAAGTCTCTGGTACTTCCTAGAGATTCTCCCCTCCCTTCCATCTCAGGCAACTTCAGATTTCCATTCATTCTCCTGGCCAACTGGGCCTCTCTCCTGTCTCTCCCTGCACCTGAAACTGTCTCTCTCACCCCTCCCATTTCTCTCTCTCTCTCTCTCTCTCTCTCTCTCTCTCTCTCTCTCTCTCTCTCTCTCTCTCTTCTCTTTCTCTCTCTCTTCCTCTCTGCCATGACTATTTTGATTCCCCTTCTAAGTGTGATTCAAGCATCCTTACTTGGGCTTTCCTTCTTATTTAACTTCTTTGGATCTGTGGGGTATATCATGGGTAGTCTGTAGTTTATGGCTGATATTCACTTATCAGTGAGTACATACTATACCTGTCCTTTTGGGTCTGGTTACCTCACTCAGGATGATATTTTCTAGTTCCATCTATTTGCCTGCAAAATTCATGATGTCCTTGTTTTTAATAGCTGTATAGCCCATGGTGTAAATCAACTACATTTTTTATATCCATTCTTCAGTTGAGGGACATCTGAGTTGTTTCTAGTTTCAGGCTATTAAAAAAAAACGCTGCTATGAAGATAGTAGAGCACATGTTCTTGTGATACAGTGGGGCATCTTTTGGGTATATGCCCATGAGTGCTAATCTGGGTCTTCAGGTAGAACTATTTCCAATTTTCTGAGAAACCACCAGATTGATTTCCAGAGTGGTTGTACAAGTCTGCATTCCCACCAACAATGGTGGACTGTTCCCCCTTTCTCCATATCCTTGCAAGCAAGAGCTGTCCCTTGAGTTTTTTATCTTAGCCACTCTAACTGGTGCAAAGTGGAATCTCGGGGTTGTTTTGGTTTTCATCTCCCTGATGACTAAGGATGTTGAGCATTTCTTTAAGTGCTTCTCAAACATTCAAGATTCCTCTGTTGTAAATTCTCTGTTTAGTTCTATGCCCCATTTTTTAATTGAGTTATTTGGTTTGTTGGAGTTTAACTTCTTGAGTTCTTTAAATATTTTGGATACTAGCCCTTTGTCAGATGTAGGGTTAGTGAAGATCTTTTCCCAATCTGTAGCCTGCTGTTTTGTCCTGTTGACAGTGTCCTTTGCCTTACAGAAGTTTCTCAGTTTCATGAGGTCCCATTTATCAATTGTTGATCTTAGGGCCTGAGTCATTGATACTCTGTTGAGGAAACTGTCTCCTGTGCCAATGCGTTCAAGGCTCTTTCCCACTTTCTTTTCTGTTATGTTTAGTGTGTCTGGTTTTATGTTGAGGTTCTTGATCCACCTGGACTTGAGTTTTGTGTAGGGGAATAAATATGGGTTTATTTGCATTCTTCTACATGCAGACATTCAATTAGACAAGCACTATTTGTTGAAGATGCTTTTTTTCATTCATTATATGGTTTTGGCTTCTTTGTCGAAAATCAAGAGTCCATAGGTGTGTGGGTTTATTTCTAAGTCTTTGATTCTATTCTATTGATCAATCTATCTGTTTCTGTACCAATACCATGAAGTTTTTATTATCATTGCTCTATAGGACAGCTTGAGGTCTGGAATAGTCACTTCTCTGGAGGTTCTTTTATTGTTCAGGATTATTTTAGTTATTCTGAGTATTTTTGTTTTTCCATATGAAGTTTAGAATTATTCTTTCAAGCTCTATAAAAATTGTGTTAGAATTTTGATGGGGGTTACATTTAATCTGTAGATTGCTTTTGGTAGGGCGGCAGTTTTCATTATGAGCATAGGAGATATTTCCATTTTCTGATATCTTCTTCAATTTCTTTCTTCAGAGTCTTGAAGTTCTTGTTGTACAGACCTTTAACTTGCTTGGTTAGAGTTACGCTTGGATATTTTATATTATTTGTGGCTATTATGAAGGGTGTTGTTTCTCTAATTTCTTTTTCTGCCTGTTTATCATTTGTATAAAGGAGGGCTACTGATTTTTTTTTAGTTAATTTTATATCTAACCATTTTGCTGAAGTTGTTTATCAGCTTTAGGAGTTCTCTGGTATAATTTTAGGAATCATTTATGTATAGTATCATATCATTTGAGAATAGTGATACCTTGACTTCTTCCTTTCCAATTTGTGTTCCTTTGATCTATTTTTGTTGTCTTATTGCTCTAGCTAGAACTTCAAGAACTATATTGAATAAATAAAAGGACAGTGGCCAGTCTTGTCTTGTCCCTAATTTTAATGAATTGCTTTAAGTTTCTCTCCATTTAATTTTATGTTGGCTATTGGCTTGCTGTATATTTCTTTTATTGTATTTAAGTATGTGTCTTGAATCCTTGATCTCTCCAAGACTTTTAACATGAAGGAGTGTTGGATTTTGTCAGAAATTTTTCACCATCTAATGAGATGATGGTCATGTGAATTTTGTCTTTCAGTTTGTTTATATGGTAGATTATATTGATGGATGTTTGTATATTGAACCATCCCTGCATCCCTATGATGAAGCCTACTTGATCATGTGAATAATGTTTTTAATGTGTTCTTGGATTTGGTCAGGCAAGAATTTTTATTGAGTATTTTTGCAACAATGTTCATAAGTGAAATTGGTGTGATGTTCTCTTTCTTTGTTGAATCCTTGTGTGGTTTTGGTATCAAGGTAACTGTGGCCTCATAGAATGAGTTAGGTACAGTTCCTTCAGTTTATATTTTGTAGAATAGTTTAAGAAGTGTTGCTATTAGCTCTTCTTTGAATGTTGTGTAGAACTCTGCCCTAAAACCATCTGGTCCTGGCTCCTTTTGGTTGGGAGACTTTTAATTACTGTTTCTATTTCTTTAGGGGTTATGGGACTGTTTACATAGCTTATCTGATCTTCATTCAACTTTGATATGTAGTATCTGTCTAGAAATTAATTCATTTCATTTAGATTTCCCAGTTTTTTTTAGTACAGGCTTTTGAAGTAAGACCTAATGACTTTTTGGATTTCCTCAGTTTCTGTTGTTATGTTCCCCCTTTCATTTCTGATTTTGTTAATTTGAGTACTGTCTCTGTGCCTTTTCCTTAGTTTAGCTAAGGGTTTGTCTATCTTGTTGACTTTCTCAAAGAACCAGCTCTTAGTTTTGTTGATTCTTCATATTATTCTTTTTGCTTCTATTTATTTGATTTCAGCCCAGAATTTGACTATTTCCTGCCATTTACTCTTCGTGGATGTGTTTCCTTCTCTTTGTTCTAGAGCTTTCGGGTGTGTTGTTGTTAGTATGAGATCTCTCCAACTTCTTTATGAAGGCATTTAGTGCTATGAATTTTCCTCTTAGCACTGCCTTTCATTGTGTCCCATAAGTTTGGGTATATTGTGCTTTCACTTTCATTGAATTCTAGAAAGTCTTTAACTTCTATCTTTATTTCTTTCCTGACCAAGTTATCATTTAGTAGAGAGTTGTCCAGTTCCCATGAGTATGTGACCTTTCAGTTGTGTCTGAAATTCAGTTGTTGTAATCCAGCCTTAACCCATATCAATTTGATAGGTGCGAGGGATTATTTCAATCTTCTTGTATCTGTTGAGGCTTGCTTTGTGCCTAATTATATGGTCAGTTTTGAAGAAGGTTCCATTGAGGTGCTGAGAAGGTATATTCTTTTGATTCTGGGTGAAATGTTCTGTAGGTATCTGTTAAATCCATTTGGTTCATAACATCTATTAATTTCAGTGTCTCTCTGTTTATTTTCTGTGTTGATGACCTAACAATTGGTGAGAATGATGTGTTGAAGTCTCCCACTATTATTGTGTGGGGTTCAATGTGTGATTTGAGCTTTAGTAATGTTTCTTTTACAAATGTGGGTACCCTTACATTTGGGGCATAGAAGTTCAGAATTGATACATCATCTTGGTAGATTTTTCCTTTGATGAATATGAAGTGCCCTTCCGCATCTTTTTTCCTTACTTTTGGTTGAAAGTCTATTTTATTAGATATAAGAATGACTACTCCAGCTTGTTTCTTGGATTCATTTGCTTGAAAAACCTTTTTCCAGTCCTTTACTCTGAGGTAGTATCTGTTGGGTTGTAGTGTGCATGGGACCTGTTGTTGGGTTGATGTGTGGGTCCTGCATCTGTCTCACCACATGGCTACGTTCTCTTGTGGGAACAGAAGCAAGGGAATTTGTGCACACTCCATGCTGGCACTGGGCAGACATCAGGCTATGTGAAGCCCCAGGACTCTGCTCTGGGGATGAGGGAGCACAGTCTGAGGTCCAGCAGGGAGCCGGAGCTCTTGGCTTGGGGGTCCCTGTGTGAAAAGGCAGCTGGGAACTGGCTGGTCCTCACGCCCTTGGGCTTCCAGGCACCGCTGGGGGGGGGGCATGGAAGGGCCAAGAACGAAGTGGGGGCGTAGAGGCTAGATTTGCCTGAAATCGAAGGGGGGAGAGGGAGAAACTCTGGCTGTGTCTCATGGGGAAGAGAGTTCTTGGCAGCTCACTTGGTTTGGGTGGCTGGATTGGTGGTTTCTGGCAGTTGGGAATGCAGAGAGTTTTACTGGAGATTAGACAGTGGCTTTGTGGATGAAGACCTGCTCCATTGTTCCCCACAGCAGGTCCCAAAGAAGAGAAATAGTCCATGGTCTTAAGATGTTTATTATCATGGCGGAAAATAGATGAAAACTATACCCCTGTATTTTTAGGGTGAGCCTAAGGTTAAACACCTTTTGCAAAGAGGAAGGTCTGGAAGGAATGTTTAATTGGCTACACCCCTCTGGCCTTTAGGTATCTCATTAATATGGAGATCTGTCTTGAGGCTCTGTGGCCTGTAGTCATGCCCTCTACCTGTGGAGGGGCTAGTGGGTGTTGTCCTACATGATTGAAGGACCCCACTCTGTGGAGGTCTTCGGCCTCATGTCAGGATCCTGAAGTCTGAGAGCATGGCAAAATACATGCCATCCCTTAAGATCACCTGGGGTCTCCAGCAATGGATCTTGTTTACATATCCAGTCTGTTAGCCTGTGTCTTTTTATTGGTGAATTGAGTTCATTGATGTTGGAGACATTACTGAGAATGTGTGATTCTCTTCTTTTGGTTTTGCTATGAGTTGATTAATTTTTGTGTTCTCTTAGGTATAGTTATCCTCTTTGTGTCAGAGTTTTCCTTCTATTATACTCTGTAAGGTTGGATTAGTTGAAAGATATTGTTTTAATTTGTTTTTTTTTTCATGGAATATCTTAGTTTCTCCATCTATGGCGATTGAGAGTTTTGCTGGGTATGGTAGTCTGGAATGACATCTATGGTCTCTTACGGTCTGAAAGACATCTGTGCAGAATCTTCTGGCTTTTAGTGTCTCTGTTGAAAAATCAGGTATAATTCTGAGAGGTCTACCTCTATATGTTACCTGACCTTTTCCCCTTGCAGCTTTTAATACTCTTTCTTTGTCTGTACAATGAATGTTTTGATTATTATTTGGCAAGAAGATTTTCTGGTCCAATCTATTTGATGTTCTGTAAGCTTCTTGTACATCTAGGGCCATCTCTTTCTTTAGGTTTGGGAAATTTTCTTCTATGACTTTGTTGAAGATGTTTTCTGGCCCTTTGTACTGGGAATCTTTACTCTCTTCTATTCCTATTATTCGTATGTTTTGTCTTTTCATAGTGTCCCAAATTTCCTGGATATTTTGAGTTAGGAACTTTTTACATTTGGCATTTTTCTTTGATCAATGTATCCATTCTTTCTATGGAATCGTCTATGGTTTAAATTCTCCTTTCCATCTCTTGTATTCTGTTGGTGATGCTTTTGTCTGTAGTTACTGTTCTCTTTCACAGGTTTTCCATCTCCAAGTTTGTCTCCATTTGTGTTTTCTTTATAGCTTCTATTTACATTTTAGGTCTTGGACTGTTTTATTCATTTCCTTTATCTGTTTGGTTATATTTTCCTGTATTTTTTTAAGGGAATTATTTATCATCTTTAAAGGCCTCTAACATCTTCATGAGATGGGATTTAAGGTCACAGTTTTGCTCTTCGGGTGTGTTAGGGTATCGAGGGCTTGCTGTAGTATGAGAGCTGGGTTCTTGTGGTGCCATATTGTATTGGCTTCTATTGATTATGTTCTTGTGCATGCCTTTCACCATTTAATTGTCTCTGGGTGTTGGTTGGTGTGAGTGTCCTGAATTAGAGTAGGCCTCCTGGGAGGCAGGTGGAGCTGTGTGGTTGGATGTGATGTGCTGATCTATGACTGCTGTGTGTGTCCAGTAACAGTTGGCCTCTTGGGAGGTAGGCAGAGCTGTGGGGTGGGGCACAGTGCACTGCTCCATGACTGCCACTGGTATAGCTGTGGATGGGAAAGAAAATAGAGCTCTAACAGGGCAGGACAGAGCCCAGGACTGCTAAGCTTCTTGGGGTCCTCAAGGCAGAGGTATTGGGGTGGGAAGGGGGTGGAGGTGTCTTGCCTGTATGTGTTGAGTTAGGGACTGTCCCTTAGAAACGATGTTTTAAGAGAGAGAACAGAGTTGGATGGGTACAAAAGCAGGTGGATCTAGGAGGAATTGAGAGAAGAGAGGTGTATATGATTAAAATACTGTATGAAATATCAAATAATCAACAAATTAATATATTATATTATATATATATATATATAATATATATACTGGAGCAAACTTTTATAATTGGCACAATTCTGGGAAGAAGTGGAACAACTCTGGCCACTCAGGATGGAGAAACATTCACTAAGACTTTACAAAGATTTGGAAGTAAGTACTACACCATAATAAGGGCTATTGTCAATTTACATGGAGAAATACAATAGTGTTAACTACATGCAGCAACAACTTTAAACTTAAATTAATTAAAATTTAATATTTAGAATTGCCAATGAGAGAGCATCCACAGGATGGACCTAGGCCCTCTGCACAAATGTTGTGCAGTTGAGTCTTCATATGGGACTCTTAAAGTGGGAGCAGGGGCTGTCTCTGGCTATGTTGTCTGCCTTTGGATCCCTTTTCCCTAACTGGGCTGCCTCTAGCCTCAATAGAAGAAGATGCAAAGGCTTATTGCAACTTGATATGACAAGGCTTGTTGATATCTATGGGAGGCCTCCCCTTTTCTAAGGAGAAGGGGAAGAGAGTGGATGGGGGTAGGGGAGGTAAGAAGGAGGGATTGAAAGGAAGAGGAGGGAGGGGAATATGCAATCAGAATGTAAAGTACATAGATTAATAAAAAAGAAATGTACAAAAAATTAAGTAATATTTAAAACTCACTCCCTCAGTCTCATGAGCTATTTTTCAAAGGTTCTCTAGTTAAATGTGACTAATTGTAACTACATTAGCTAATAGACACAGCATATTTTAATCAATGAAAGAGGTGATTATTAGATATCAACTCTGCTCTGATTCCTCTGGAAATTCTATTAACAATAATGCCACTGCTTCTGAAGTAAAAGGCTGTCATATTTACATAAACATCTTATCCAGAATCTACTCCACATTTAGCCATTGGTTAGTCCTAAAGAGCTTTCATTAAAGTGAACTCTCAGGTGACCCCTGCTACCCTGGCTACCACCATCAAAGCCCAATACTCAAGCGAATCATCCTGGCAACACTAACTTTGAGTCAGGACATTCTTTGACACTGTTGTACAGCAGTTTTTCAGTCCTGACTCAGAAATAGGTGATGTTAATGAAGTCAGCTGATAAAGGACATTCAGCATTGTGTAAGAAAACACAACGATGTAACAAGCAAAATAAATGCTGGTGTGACTCACACAGAGGTGGGCCCCATCAAGTGAAGTTGTAAAAGGGCATCCTTACTGTACTCACCTCTTGGGGTAGACTATATTCACAAGGTACCTGAGCACATTTTAGGCCTCTGTTATAGTGATTTGGTAATAGCATGACTATAATGCATATACACTTATAGCCAATTACTGTTTTTATCGCCTAAGCTCTTCATTATAATTCTGAAGAAACTATTTGGTTTAAAAAATGCATTAAGTAGAAATAATCAAGAAATAAAAATGATCTATATAAAAGACATGAAAAAGTATTTGAGTAAGACTTAGTAAATATTTCTATGTGGACCATATCTATCTCCAGCAAGTGACTAAGGTTACCCAATCATGACTGGATAAAAACTAAGAAACAAAAGAGAACCTACATAAGCTAAAGTATAAGATTAATTGTATAACCCATGTGACAAACGTTGAAAATGCCCCACTGTTAAAGAATCAAAGGCATTTAGAAGATACAAAAAACAATCACAGTACAATGTCATCTGTGACATAAGAAGAGAGGAAAAAACTAGATGAACTAGCAAATATTAACACTCCCTTTTACTTTATATCAATTTTAAACAACTATTTTTAAAATATTGATTTAAAGAGTCACCAGATTATATAAGCCTTTATCGATTCACTGTCTTGGCTAGCTCTCACCTCACTCACTGCCCACTACAAGAATAGTGCCAACTTCCGGTGAGTTTGTGAGAAGTCACTTTTGCCTCCTCTTTCTGTCTTTGGACCAGTCTACTGAAAGACATATCTGCTGTCTTTGGGCTGTAAAGTCTGTAGGCTTTGGTGGTCTATGCTGGTCCAGCTCTGCCCATGAGCATGGGACTAAATGATGGCTGGCATAAGAAAGATCACATGGTCACCATACCACATTACCAGTTGAGGCAGGATTACAATTCTTTTTATCTTCATCTGTCTGACTTCCATGTTCTTCTCTTTGTGCTGATGTTCAGTGAAGACTAGAATAAGCCAGACCCTGGGGTAGCATAGGACTACAATGTTATAGGCATCAAAGGAGAATCTTGGGAAAGGTTCCCCAAGTCACTCATTGTCGCAATGTTGGAAGGTGGCAAAGGTGAATCATGCTTTGGTAGGGAACAATGACTCCCACATATACACAGGTCACCTACCTCCAGGGATATCAAGGACATGTTTCAAAATTATGCAAGCAATGATGGTGCAGGCTCAGGTAGCTATGTGGATAGGGGTGTGGCAGATCTCCTCAAAGCTGCCATCCAGGATGTCTGAAAACAAAATGGTTATCTGCGGGATATCTACAAGAGGAAGCTGGGAATTTAAAGGGCCACATGTAGAAGCAGACGATGCATGTTTTGTTGATGTTTGCTGATGAGGCACTTGTGTCATGCAGTTTGCAAAGGAAGACGTGTGGATTTTAAACACTGGGTAACATTAAGTTTAGATCTCATGAAGGGAAAATCACCTACATCCAGATGAAGATCGATGGGCCCAGAAGTCCAAGTTGGGGAAGTTCTGTATCTTGGAATGAAATTACACAGACAACATTGCAGAGGCAACAGAAGGAGTAGCACCTACTACATTAGGAGGGGCGAACTTACCACACGGTTCTCATCACAGCAAATCTTTCTCTCTCACATACGATGATCAGTGACATGTACGTTGTCCTTCATTCATTACCGTCTTTTCATTTTCAAATTCAAGCTGTTTGTTTGGAATAAGCTGGAGTGTTGAGTTGCACTCTTATGTAGCAGCTCTTCATTACTAACACCTCCATGCCCCACTCTGTATCTTTGTAAATTGTATCTTATGTGATATCACAGACAGGATTGCTTGAATTTCCATATCTTCCAGTTCAGTCTCATGAGAAAAATTTTCTTTTAATATACCTTAATCATATTCCCATTGTTTTATCTCTTTACTCCTGTTCTGGTAGTGGTTTGAAATATAGCCATCAAACTATTTTTATTCCTTGTTAATTTCCTGGGCTAATTTGATTTAGAGAAACTGAGAATTCCAGATCTAATTCTCTTAAACCTTTGGGATCTGAAATCATTCCATCAAGATCGTTTCCTACTGTGGTTCCATTTGATAACACACTTTCTGCAGAGTAGGGACTCTGGGCACTTGTTTATTCTCAAATATCTGTTATTTTATGGGTCTCAAAAATCTGAAGTCTTGGAGTTTATACAACTAATACACTATAGCAGGATATCTTGGGGCCACCTTGTTGGATTTCGATACAACACAAGTGGGTAGTTTCTCATGTCTTTCTCAAATCCTGGGGCTTCTCTGATTCAGAACTCCATAATACTTCAACCCTTTAACACAGTTCCTCATGTTATGGTGACCACAGCCATAAAATTATTTTTGGTGCTTCTTCAAAACTGTAATTTTGCTAGTGTTAGGAATCATAATGTAAATATCTGTGTTTTCTGGTGGTCTTAGGTGACCCCTATGAAAGGGTCTTTAGACAGCCCCCACAAAGGGATCTTCAGCCACAGGTTGAGAACCACTAGTCTAAGGCCTCAGGAGACTCAGCCCTCGAACCAAAACAAAAAAAACTGCTCTCATCCTCTAAGGAACAGAAGTCAATAGGGAAGCAGTCCCCTCCTGCTTCAGAGAGCAAGAACATTCATTCAGCCCCTTGAGGAGCTTGCTTACACTGAGGCCCAGCTCTATAAACCCTTTTTTTCCCTCCCTCCTCCACTTTCCTTGTTCACTTGCTCCTTCCTTTCTTTAGCTTCTAGAGCTTTCTAAGTCATTTTCCTTCTCAAAGGTGAAACAACTCGCCCTCCTCCCCACCACGGCTTGTACACAACCCAGCACACAGCTCAGCTCCTGTAGAAAGCCTTATAAGGCACAAAACAAAAAGTACATGAGACCTCATAATGGGACAGGGTTAGAGGACCCCCTCTTAAGGCAACATATACTACTAGAGAAGGTCTGTTCCCTCCCTTGCCCCTTAGTGCAGCTAATGGAGTTTGGGGCCGCCAGTTCAGTAATGGACTACTTAGGACTGGCATTAGCAATTTATAGCTAGAAACTTCACACACTCCAGTGAATTCAGAGGCAAATGCAGCTGTCTTCATGGACCGGGATGAGCAGCACAGTAAGAGAAACAGAAAACTGTTAGAGCCCACACACACGTTTCAGTTCCAGTGAAAACACACCTTCCTTTTGAACTGTGGGTCTCAACTTTTCTAACCCTTTAATAGTTCCTCATGTTGTGCTGACCCCTAAACAAAATTATTTTCATTACTTCTTCATAACTCTAATTTTGCTACTGTTATAAATTGTAATGCAAATATCTGATATGCAAGGTATCTGATATGTGCGTCCCATGGCATTTGAAGCTCAGAATTCTTTCTTAACCTTCCCTGCAGTTGTAAGAAACACTGTGGTCTTGTTAATGTCAGCTGCAGCTGACAACCTGACTGGTTCCTGTTAAGATCCACGGAAGAGTACTCTCTGCAGCCCTTCCACACAGAAGCCCCAATATTCTCATATGAAAATATTCTCTCACCTATAAGCAAGCTGCCATAATCTGCACTGACCCAAGATCATTTTCCCGTGTGGCTCACTCATTAAACACATTAGTAAGTCCAGGATTATTAGAAGTCAACTATGCTGCTGCAAAATAAAATGTCCACACAGCACAATACAGAGCTCTTGAAAGCTGCCAAGAAGAAAATGCCTAGTGGCCTCTAATATTAATTAATAATGAAAGCCACAAACCCAGGCTGGACCTAATATTATGAACTGCCCTCAAGATTCTAGGCTCCTTCTTTTAAAATTTCTCAGATCATGCATCAAAAAAGACTTTGGAAGAATCACTAAATTGCACGCACACCCTTTCTGTAGTCAAATATAGAATCTAGAAATCAGGCAGATGGAGAATAAATCATTAATTTTATTACTGAGCTGCAGTGATAACTACTGGTAAAGTGCTTGCCCTATGAAGATGAGGACCTGAGTTTTATTTTGCAGCAGCCCACCACACATACACACACAGGCACACACACTCACAGAGAGAGAGGAGATACACACACATACACACGTCTATGTGTATATGTCTACACACATACACAAACACATATATATATATATATACACACACAAACATATACACAAACACACACATACACACACACACATACACACACACACACACACACACACACACACACACACACCAGGACCCAAGACTTCAAGTGCTTGAGCCTCTGGGGATCATTTCTCATTCAAATCAGTACAGAATAGTAACACATATCAAGTAAATAGAAGGAATACTCTTTCCTAACAGTTTTGCCCTGTGTGCACCAGGCATAGAACCTCACAAACCCCTTTACCCCAGTCATCTGCTTGGATAAAGCTCACCCCACATGTCATGAGCCATTGATCTCATGATGGAGTCTTACTATTGGCCCAGGTGATGAGCTGTGCCAAAAGATACAGCAAAGGACCTTCCTTTCTATGCAGAGACACTAGGAGGGCAAGTACGGGGAGACCCAGCTGGTCTATAAGTAGTTGACTTTCTCCAAGTTGCATGATCCTGTAATGCTTACTTCCATCCCCACTCTGGGCCACCTTGAGTCAGAGCCTCCCTCTTTTATCCCTACCTCTTCCCCTACCCAAACTAAGAGCAGTGTGGTGCCCCAAGCAAGGCCTTCCTCCACTACAGCTGGACCTCAGGAGTCTGTTCTACTCCTGATATTATGGTGTTAGGTCAGGCCCTCATCCTCTGCCACAGGTGACAACCAACACAACCCTCCAGTCCTCAGTCCCCCTGTCTCTAAACAAACTTGCCTTGAACCACCACCTTCTACACCCTTTTCTCACATTCCTCAAGGAACCCAAAAAAAACTCACATTTCTATCATCAGATCTACGTACACCGACATAAAAAACAATTGACTTAAACTTTTTGACCTCCAACTAAAAACAACACAGTGCATCAAAGGCCAGGCAATTTTAAAAGCAGACCTTTCTGAATTGGAAAATGCATGTCTTGACTGCCAGGAGGCCAAGGAAGAGAGGGAGGCCAAAGGAGCATCCTGGATTGCTTTAGGAAAATACAGCTAAAATCACATTTGCACAGCAATTAACCTCACCTCAGAGGCCTGCCCCATGGCCAGGTCTTAGGCAAACTTCCCTAACCACAGTCAAGCAAGATGCGTGGGAGAATAAATTACCTGGGAAAGGAGTCCAATAAAAACAGTTGGAGTCTGTTGAAAAACATTCAGGTCAGTCAATATGGGACCTGAATTTCAAGAGCTGCTTACTGATCACAACCTGACATTAATCCACTTCTTTCCCACATCCAGCACATCTGAGAGCTGTCCTGTAGACCATGTCTCTAAATGCAGAGGAACACAATTTTGTCATTAAAGGGAGCCAGGACAGGGATAGAGACAAGGGGCAAAGCATTCTAATATCTGCCTCTCTGTGTATCAAAGACTTGAGAAACTTTAACAGCAGCATTCTGGGTAAAATAAGCCTTGTGAGGTACAGAGAAAGCTCTGGGTCTGAGTGTATTTGCAGTAGAACTCCAGGACTGCAAACCAGAACAAGCTGCTTCATAATGAAGGCAACTTTGCTCAACCTTGAACCACAGCATTGCGATGACAGGTCTTTGAGATTCCACAGCTGTGCTCAGGGGTTAATCCTCAGGCAAGCCAGCTCTCAGAATCCCATGAAGCCTCAAAACACAGGTTCCTGAAGTGTGGGAGCAGCAATGCCACCACCTGGGATTCTGAGTCCTTACTCTGGTAAGACCGGCTGATTCTGAATCCACATTTTAACAAGACCCCTGGAGATTAACTAACTCCTAGCTCCCAGGGCTGTGATAGAGAGATGTGGAAGGAAAAGAGCAGAAAGAGAATTTAAAAAAAAAAAAAAAAGCTACACAGAGTGCTTCAGGAAGTACATGCTGGGCAGGTAAAGAAGGCCTGGTGAGGTCATGAAACTCATTCTGAGGAGAGGTCACATCTGAATAATCTCCATCTCTGATTCAAAGAACTCCCAAATCTTTGTGTGAATTCTATATGCTAGGATTTCTAGACAGTGATCAAAATATTCTTCTGAGCTCTCGGAAAGCATTTCTAGATAGGAGTCAGTGAAGAAATGGCCGCTCTGAGAATACTGAAGAATTGAACAAACTAGAGCTCTTACTCTGTTCTTAGGAGGCTGCTCTGGCCACCTCTTGTCAGTACCTCAGGCTGCTCACTCAGCTCCTTCATTGTCTTAGCTGAGTGTCCCAGCCCTGATTCCTTTCTAGCTGAGCTGAGGACCACACGGATCACTGTCAGAGTGCAACATTTAATCCTAATTAATAATAAACGAGCTTGCCCATGAACATGTTTCTCAATAAGAGCAGAACACTCTTTGAAAAAGCTCCTGACAGTTAACTTGTATGAGCCCTAGGGGTAGTGAGCAGTTTTAGGGAAGCCAGCCCACACATTTCTTTGATCTCCTCTATCTAAAGCAATCCTTGATATCCTCTTGTGAACATATACCAAGAGAGTCTTTGTTCTCAGTCATTCTGGGTAAGGATTCTGAGTAGCCTCACAGAAAAACTAGGCCTCCAGAGACAAGCTGATGAAGTCAAGATGCACAGTCAATTCTAGGAAGAGCTGAGGGAGGGTCACACAGAGGAAAGGTTGACATGGTGATCCTCCTGGGTGCTTTGCCCACCCAGTCATCTCACAGCTGAGCACATCATGTCCCAGAGTAGAGAGGAGTCACCATAGGCCGGTGCTACAAAGAAGTAAGTGGGAAAACAGAATTATATGTGACTTTTTATTTTATTCCTGGGAATCATGTTTCCTTGTTTTCTCATAAGAAAATATGTATTTCTATTGGCTTGAAGGAGAATGGTCCCCATAGGTTCATACATTTGAAAGCTTGGTCCCTAGTTGGTGAAACTATTTTGAGGATTAGGAGGTGTGGTCTTGTTGGAGGAGGAGGTGTCACTGAAGGTGAGTTTGGGGTTTTAAAAGCCCATGCCAGGCCAAGTCCCCACCCCACCCTCTTCTCTGTCTGCCTTCCAGCCTGCCTCCCACTTGTGAGCTCTCAGCTACTGCTCCAGCAACATGCCTGCCTCCCTGCTCTTTTGCTCCCCGCTTTGATGGTCAAGGACTCACTCTCTGAAACTGTAAGCAAGCTCTCAATTAAATGTTTTCCTTTTTAAGCTGCCTTGATTATGGTATGTCTTCACAACAATAGAAAACTAAATAAGACAGACGCATTGGGCTGGAGAAACAGCTTGGTAGATAAAGAGCATATGCTGTAAAGCAGAGAACCTGAGTTAGAATCCCAGCATTCCTGTAAAACTACAGGCAAGGCTACATGTGCTTTAGCAGCATCATTGGGCCAGGGAGACAAGCATACACCAAGAGCCAGCATAACCACAGGAATATGTTTCTGGTTCATTGAGAGACACTGTCTTAAGACAATAGGGTAGGAGGTGGATAAAGGAAGACTCAACATTCTACTCTGGTTTCCACAGATACACATGCCCACACACTCACATGCCTGCACCACATGTGTACACTGCACACAACACACACTTGCGCAAGCGAAAGGAGCATATGTGTTGCTTTAAAGAAGAGATTTTAAATATTCCTGGGAAAATGCCTAGGCATTTGCTCCAGAAAACTTAGAAGTGAGCGTTCTTCCATCTCCGTTATCTCTCCACATTGAGGAAATCGTTTAACCTTTCTAAGCTCCACTGTCCTCAATTTATAGTTTCTATTTTTAATAACTGCTGCCTTCTCAAGTTCACAGATGTTTTGTGAGGCTCAAATAAGATAATGAGTACTTAGTCCTACAATTCAAAATAACTAAGGACAAAAAAAAAAAAAAAAAAAAGACAGCCTGCCTTCATAAAGCCTGTTCACGGCCTGAGCGCTTCTCCTGAGAGCTGGCCTGCTTGCTGTAGAAAAGGCGAGGGAATGTCACTATGGAGCTGAGAGATCAGGGGCCTTTGAAGCCAGGCACATGGAAATAAACTCAATTCTGGTCATTGGTTTGAGTTTAGGCAAATCATTTCATCTTTCCTAGCCCCAGGTTCTTTGTCTCTAACATAAAGAGAGTATTCATGAAGAGTGAGTATGCAAATGAGGATAAAAGCAGTGCCTTGCCTGGCCCTTTATGAGGCTGTGATGGTTTGTATATGTTCCGCCCAGGGAGTGGCACTATTAGGAGGTGCAGCCCTGTTGGAGTAGGTGTGTCACTGTGGGAGTGGGCTTTAAGACTCTCATCCTAGCAGCCTGGAAGCCAGTCTTCTCCTAGAGGCCTTCAGATGAAGATGTAGAACTCTCAGCTCCTCCTGCCTCGATGCTGCCATGCTCCCACTTTGATGATAATGAACTGAACCTCTGAACCTGTCACCCAGCCCCAATTAAACACTGTCCTTATAAGAGTTGCCTTGGTCATGTGTCTGTTCACAGTAATAAAAATTCTAACTAAAACTCTAAACAGATTCCTTCTGGTGCAACCATAAAGACCCAAACCCTATATTTTCCTATTGAAAGAATATGTAACCTAGATGTGCCTTACATCTGGGATTCAGCTGAATTTTCTCCATTAAATACTCACTGAGCTGGGTGTGGTGGTGCCTGCCTTTGGTCCCAGCACTTGGGAGGCAGAGGCAGTAGGATCTCTTCGAGTTCAAGGCCAGCCTGGTCTACAGAAAGAGTTCTAGGACACCCGGGGCTATGTGGAGAAACCCTGTCTCAAAAACCACTCACTGGTCAGGACAAGGCAGAGTGCTGCCTGCTGCCTCTGCCAGGATGGTCAGCTATAAGCCGAGAACTTGATGTCTAGTAGCACTATTAGGAGGTGCAGCCCTGTTGAAGTAGGCATGTGACTGTGGGAGTGGGCTTTAAGACCCTCATCCTAGCTGCCTGGAAGCCAGTCTTCTCAGATGTCTACCTATGTTATGAGACCATATTTTCTTGGCCCTTAGGACTTACAAAGTAGAGAAACCCAGGAAGATGCAAGTCATTCATAGACATCTTGCTGCTTCACTGTCCACATAACATAGGTGGGAAAGAAGCTTAGATTATAGCGCTTGCCAAGAGGCACAATCTGAGGCCAAAGTTATATGATAAACACCAAAATATTAGCAATGATTGCAATGAGCAAAGCCTCAAAAGGTGACAGGACACAGTCCTCAAGAGAAGGCTGGTATTAGAGATCAGGGACAGAGGCATCGCAAACGTGGTTTAAGGGGAGAGAGCTCAGGTACCTGCCCCCTCTGTCATAATGCGAGCTCAGCCCTTCGATGTGCAGCCTGGAAAGAGTGAATCACCAGGCAGACATACCAAGGCTGAAAAGGTGGTGTACCATCTTGTGAAGAACTGACTGAGAAGAGCATACGGGATTTTCCCGGGAGGACTTGAGGGTTGGTATGGTGGTAGCAGCTGACACATGGAGTGGAAGAGACAGAGGAGAATGCTCAGAAGCCTAACCGGACACAGATTAAACATGGTTGTTGCTATGGTTTAGGTCAGAAAGAGTACACCAAACTCACACATTGAAAGCATGATCCCCAGCTGATGTCACTATTGAGAGGTGATTGTGTAAAGACACTAATGTCAAAGATAGATGGATTCATTGATGAATTTATAGCTGTATTGGCTACCAGAAAGTGAGGCATAGCTGGAAGAAGTTCATAGATCACTAGATGCATAATTGAAGGGTGCATCTTGTCCCTAGATACCCTCACCCTTCTCTTTCCCAATTTCTTGGGCTGTTATGCCCTTCTGCTGTGATGTTTCTGGCTTGCCACAGACCAAAATGCAGTGGAATCAGCTGACCTGAACTGAAACCAGGAACCTAAATAAACATGTACTTTAAGTTGATTCATTCAGACATTTTGTCCTAGGGGTAATAAGTAAGTTTAATAATAAATTTCCTCAAAGATGGGGGAACAGTCATTCTTTGAAACCTTCTCTTCTTATTCTCCCTACAAGAAATCTCATTTATAATTTGAATTGCATACACTCAAGCAAAGTGCAGTGTGAGAGTAAGCCAGGTTTATTGCTGTTATTATGACTAATGGAATTCCAAAGACCCCTCACAATGAACAAAGGACAAAACATTTTTAGAGGCACGAAGAACTTGGGAATCCATCCTAATGAATAAAATGTCATTTACCATCTTGGCTTTTTTTTCCTGATCTTTAGAGGTTTCATAATCTTTCCTGGCATTTCAGTAAAGCCAAGGAACCATACTCTTTTTAAAGCTAATTGCCTGGAAAAAAATTCCTCCTCTCTCCAGTGCAGAATAAAAGTATCTGGCTGTCTAGCAATGACAGAGCCCTAAATATGAGCCACTGCAGACAGGACAGGCACTAATTTGAATCCATCACCAGTTCTACTCTGATTTTCAGATGAAAACTCCTGTACCCAAGGTTGTGGCATTTACTGATATCTTATCTGTATATGGGTTCCATACCATGCATACTGATGGTTATCCGATAACAATCTTCTTCAAGTCGGCAGAGTTGGATTTTGTAAGTTGGATGGAGTTGGGAAACCGTTGTTCTCCGTCTTTGAGGAGATGGAAGAGTAACAGATAAGGAATGAGTGTTTTCTGTCAGTTGGTTGTAACCTGGGTCTTTGGAAAATATTGATAATTAAAAAAGTAAGAAGAAATAAGCCTAGCCTCGGTTTTCTTAATCATACTATCTGTCTCCAAGAAAATGGATGGGAGTGTTGTTTGGTTTGGCTTGGTTTTTAAACTGACTGCATAGTGAATAAAAAGTCCCATGAACTAATAACGCCAAGAAAAGAGTAGTGAATTCAAAGCAAGGGTAGATTGAAGATATATGGGCTATTTAAGCATAATGCAAAAACTCCATATAAGATCCACAGAGAGCAGGGGCAGGACCACACACATCCTTGGGATGTGAAACACATAAAAGTCATGGTCCCTGAGCAAAACTTGTGTTTGAAGCAAGTATCTCAGCAAGGAGGCCTTTGCTATGGCAAACCCTTCTTCCTATGTATGCTACCACCAAAACCAACTGTGCTCACGCTATTCATCCCTTTAAAGCGCACTATGCATCACTTCAACCAGGAAGCCCGTCTTCACCGCCATCCCTCCGTTCTTCTCACGCTGCTTTTTGTTATACCACTACAAGGCTCACATTGGTAATGATTAACTATTTGCTTATCTTTCTTCCCCCCCACACTGTGAGCTCCTGGAGGACATGGAGTTTGACCTTATTTATGATGTATCTCAGTGCCCGTAACACTTAGCATGGTCACGTGGAAGGGAAGAAGGGCGGGAAGGAAGGACGCTAGTAAATTCTTCAGCGGTCTAGGTGTTCAGCCCTTACACAAATGTTTCAACTGAACTTACACAGGGATTTTTGCAAGTGAAACATGCAGTAAACATCCCTCCCCCTCCGGGTCAAGGGCAGGAAGTCAGCCGAGTGTCAGTCAAGTCTCTCTCCCTCAGCTAGAGAGACAAGCCTTGAACAGCTTGCAAGTGTTCCTTGCCTTCAGTGCTGGGGGATTTGGCTATGGGGCTCTTAACAAGATCAAGCTGAATCGCACAGTTTCATCCTGTCAAAATGCATTGGAAATCTTTCTTGGGTGATTTATCATGGAAATACACATGGCAAGGAAGGGGAAGGCAGGGGGATTAGAGAAGCACAGAAAGCCACTCAGCCTGCAGTGCCCCGCTGGCACCATGCCCACGGTGGCCACTGCTGCTGATGGACAAGCCTAGGCCGACACTAGACAGATGGGCTCCTGTGAGAAGGCCACCTCCCGAAAATAAATAATCAAGGCCACTTCAAGAAAAGTGTTAACACGCAGCAGCCACAGCCAATAAATCCTAGACAAGTAGGTTCCAGTGAGGGGAATAGATTCACTCCAAGCACCACCATTGTTTCCCAGCCAGATCAGCTAAAACACAAAACACAGAGTAGCTCAGATCCACCACCCCCCCAAGTCAATAGCAAACCAGCACTAATTTTAAGTAACAGTGTCCACAGTTACCAGAAGCTGCCACCTCAGAGAGAATTGTATAAAGCATAAATAGCCAGGAATTTAAAACTATCACTCTGAACCTTCCCATACCTGTATGTATTCCCCGCCTTTCTCCCAGCTTTGGGAGCTAACCTCAGGCTAATCCTTATTGTTATGGTGTGTATGCGCCACTGCCACTGTAGCAATCCGGACTTCTTGTTAAGAGTAGCATTAACAAATGTGGGCTCAAACACAAAGCAGCTGCCATTTGTCAATGCTGTTTTGTAAAAAGGTGCCAGCTTGCACTGCAGGGCCCTTGAGGGCAGAGACTCGTTGTTCCAAAGCTGAGAGCCTGTTCCTTGCAAGGCAGGATACTGAAAACAAAGAGTAAGAAGACAGAAGGCAAACAGTTCTGCTTCCGACCTCTGCAATCTAGTGGGGGACACAGAAATAGCCCGAGAGGAAAGGCCTGAAAAAAAGATCATTGTACATATGTGTTGTACATGTTGTACATATGTGTTGTACTTTGAAAGAAGCAAGTTTAGCATGTCCTAGGGCAGAGCATGTCTGGCTGAAGAAAGGATTCTGGAAAAGACATGTGTCTAATGTGCAGATAAGCCAAAAGATCTCTCCTTAAAACTATACAGTGTGAATGGTATTTGTGTGTGTGTGTGTGTGTGTGTGTGTGTGTGTGTGTGTGACAGAGACAGAGACAGACAGAGAGACACAGAGAGAGACAGAGGAAAAAAAACATTTGAATCCATATAAGCTTTTCCTTTTCTGTTTCTTCTTTGTTTACATCATTCTAATAGAATCAATTCTTTATGTATTGGTCTAAAGAATTTGAACATTCATTGACAATGACAAAGCACCAAAACCAATGGGGTTCAAATTCAATTTGGTCAAGACCTGTGTGGTGTGTGTGTGTGTTTTCTGTATGTGTGAACATGGATGAAAGAGGGAGAGAGGAAGGGAGGGAGGGAGGGAGGGAGAGAGGATACCATGCCAGCCTTGAACTCATTGGTAGTAGAGGATGACCTTGACCTTGGCCCTCCTGCCTCCGTCCCTGAGGGCTAAGGTCACAGTCATACAGCAGCACATCCTGTTTATGTGGCTCTGGAGATGGAACCAAGACGTCATAGATGCCAGGCAAGACTCCACTGACTCCTCAGTCCATGGTGCTTATAGTTCTGAAAGTTACTTTTTAATAATAATTCTTAAAAGACAAAGAAAGTAGATATTATTTCAAACCCCAAATCCTAGAGCTTCAGCATATAGCAGTTAGATTTCTGGGTTTTAGATCAAATGAGAAAATAAAGGCAATCATACCAAGAACTATTAAAAATCAAAACCCACTGAAAGCAGAAATCACTGTTGCTGAGCTCCAGTGTGAGCTCGCTGGGACTGCAATCACAAACACCCTGAGCTGGGTGACTTAGAACTGTGCTTAGCCTTTCAGTGTGCTGGGAAACAGAAGCAGAAACTGAGTCAGCAGCTCTGGTTCCTATTCTGCAGGTTCTAGAAGGAATCTGTCCTGTGCCTGTGCCTGTGCCTGTGCCTGTGCCTGTGCCTGTGCCTGTGCCTGTGCCTGTGCCTGTGCCTGTGCCTGTGCCTGGGCCTGGGCCTGGGCCTGGGCCTGGGCCTGGCCTGGGCTGGCTTCTGCCAATGTCAGCCGTCCTCGGTATCTCTTGGTAAGTCTCTATTCCTGGCTCTCTGGGCTTCCTCCCAGTGTGAGCCTTTGTGTTTGATTGCCCTCATCTTAAAGAACACTAAACCTTGCAAAAGGCTCCATTGTACTCTAGCCTGTCTCATGTCACCTGGTTATACCTTCAAAGACCCTATTTCTAAATTAGGCCATATTACCAGGCACTGGGATTAAAGTCTCAACATACCTTTCCAGGAGTTGGGTATAGACAAGATTTGGCCCATAGCAAATACACATGAACCTGTTTGCTTTTCAACCACTCCTCTTTTTACCAAAGATCAGCCATACATAATTCCCAAACTCGATGTGTCCAGAGTAATGAGGGAAGGGCAAACAGCAATAAGACCCAGAGACCTCACTGCCAGCTACCTCTGTTGTCTCACTCCTTATCCTGAACCTCTCTAAGAAACACCATAACCACTCAGGGGATATGAATTTACTTACAAACAGAAAAGTGTCTTTTTGAGTTTTTAGCTGAACAACCATGTAGGGTGCCTGGTGTTGTACATAGAAAGTGAATGTGTGCACACGCATGCTCAGGGGGGTTGTGTCTGGGTGTCACACGTCTGAAATGGTTCCATTGTTCCTTTATTTGTGCTCCGTTTGCCTTCTCTGCAGAAGTTTGGCCCCCTAGAAAACAGGGAATTCTGAAAAACACATCCTTTTCTTATTATACTGTGGTAGCTAAGAGGTGAATGGAACACTGAAAGTAATATATAATTTGCTTTTTAATAAATGGCAGGCATGATAGAGCAATCATGTCTTACGAGAGAAAGGCTAATTACAGTGGGGATAAACAGAGCGTGGACCCAATTTTAAGTTTTCATAACAGCAAATGTCACTAACACATCTGGGTGTTTGTTTAGAATTTGTCCCCCTGGTTCATAACTGTAGCTTGAAATAATGACAGTTGAGGAAACTAAGATTGGTAATAAAGTCATTCCAAAGTTTGATGTACAGCCAATCCCCTCCCACTTGGCAAGGGCTCGGAGTCACTGCAGCAGTGAGGAGTCTGGCAGATTTTGCCCTTGAGGTTAAGGTATTAAACAGAATGAAAACTAATCTCACTTCAGTGAAGTGTGGTAGGTACTTAAACATTGAATGTTTGAGTGACGATCTTGTAAAGCATCTCCTTTTAAAATGATTTTATTAGAGTAATTAAACATGTTTTTATGCCATTTTTCCTCTGTTGTGCAAGAGCTTTTTCCTAGTCTCCATCTCTGGAGCTTAATAAATCTATACATAGCCATCTCTGCTATGTACTCCCCTCCTTAGCTCTATATATAGATCTGTAGATAGAATATTCACTGTGAACACAGGTCACGCTATATTCACAGGGGGATTATTTTTTAAAACTGTAAATTCTTTTAATAGTTCACAGAGCCAGCCATGGAAGTAAAAAGTCAGAGGTACTCTTTAGATCCTGTGGCTGCACATTTATTTCCTTAACCATTCAGCAAACCTTTACGCATATTCATCTCTCTCTTTCACACACACACACACCACACACACACACACAAGTCATAAAGAGAGAGAGGAGAGAAGAGACAGAGAGAAAAGAGAGACAGAGAGAAGGACAACAGGAGAGAAAAGAGAGAGGTGAGGGAGGAGGGGAGGGGAAAGAGGAAGGAGAGAGGAGAGGAGGAGGGAGGGAGATACTGATGTGTGATCAACAAACAAAACAACAGCCAAAAGAAAGGGTCTCTGTCCATTAAGACTTTAGAATGATAGAAGCAATACCCCTGCCTTACCAGCCGTTGCAGCAGACAAACCCTTAAAACAAGCAGCATCCGCAACAAGAGAAAGCTTGTAACACACTACATCCTTTGCTCAGCTCCACTACGACAACTCATTCCCTTCATAAACTGCTGTTGCTCTATTTCTCCGCTGTTATTTTGTCACACCTCTTTTCACCGTCGATATCTGCTTTAAGCCAGAAACTGCCCTGTATAGTAGAAGCTAATGGTGACTGGAAGACAAGGGCCCACCAAGACCAAAAACCTATGAGTTTTGAAACCAATCAAAAGGTCACGTGACATCAGTCTTTTCAGGGATTCTTAACCCTGAAGCCCATCAACTTTCAAAGTATTCATAAGAGAATTGTATGATTAGAATAGAAAAAAAAATCACATCTTTATTTTCATGTTAAAATTCTTTTTTGTGTAGAATATAGACAATATATGACTGAAGTTAGAGCAATTACTGCCTTTGCTTACAGAATAAATCATAGATGTTTTGTGCCATATCAAGGTGCTGCAGACACCTTGAAATCATGCCTATGTTCATTATTACTGTTTTGCAATTGTGGGAGTTATTAGACAAATCACTAAACCATATAATTTTAAAATCCTACATAGTGATACATCCATCACACATTTGATTTTTAATATTTTGATAATTATACTTCAATATAGAATTATAATTCATAATACCATATATACTCTATGAACTCAACATATTCCAAAATGTTGCAACTGCTTCACAAGGTTTCAGAAGAAATCAGACATTAGCATTACTGAAAGAACGAGCTAGAAAAAAAGGTAACTTCCAGTAAAGAGAGCCTATTGAGAAAGCCCATCTCTGCTGTAACTAAGATAGGAAAACTAAAGCAAAAGCCTTGGTGCCAGCTGTCACTGAGGAATTTATGACCTAGGGCAGGAGAGATGGCTCAGCAGTTCAGAGCACTTGCTACTCTTTCAGAGTTCAGTTCCCAGGACCCAAGCAGGGCAGCTCACAGCCACTTGTAACTCCAGCTCCTGGGATATCTGAAGATGCTGACTCACATGGCCATCGGCATCTTGTATAAAACCCCATATAAAGGCATACACACGCCCTTGTGCCCAGACCCTGGTCCTTTGGCCTGGTGCGGGCCCGTAGCTGGTCTGCTCCTGTGGAAACACCAGATCCTGAGACATCCGAGAGGGACCCATTGCACACAGAGCAGAGGTCCTCTTGCCTGGGCAGACTCTTAGCTGGTCTGCACCTGTGGAAACCCCGGATCCTGAGACTTCCTAGAGGGACCCACTGAACCCAGAGCAGAGGTCCCTTAGCTGGTCTGCTCTGGTGGAAACACCTGATCCTGAGACACCTAGAGGACATACTGCATCCAGTGCAGAGGACACTTAGCTGGTCTGCGCCTGTGGAAACATCAGATCCTGAGACATCCTAGAAGACCTATTGCATCCAGAGCAGAAGGAGCATAGGATCACAGGAACACAGAGACATCTGGAATCCGAGGAGATCTGACACAAGCAAGATAACTGGAAAGACAGACTCCAGTCAGACACAGTGAGCACAGGTAACACTAGAGTCAACCAGATGGCGAAAGGCAAGCGCAAGAACACAAGCAACAGAAACCAAAGTTACCTGACATCATCAGAACCCAGTTCTCCCACCATAGCAAGCCCTGGATACTCCATCACACAAGAAAAACAGGACTCAGAATTAAAATCACTTCTCATGATGATGATGGAGGATTTTAAGAAGGACATAAGTAACTCCCTTAAAGAAATACAGGAGAACACAGGTAAACAGGTAGAAACCCTCAAAGAGGAAACACAAAAATCCTTTAAAGAATTGAAAGAGAACACAGGTAAACAGGTAGAAGCCCTTAAAGAGGAAACACAAAAATCCTTTAAAGAATTGCAAGAAAACACAACAAAACAGGTAAAGGAATTGAACAAAACCATCCAGGATCTAAAACTGGAAATAGAAACAATAAAGAAATCTCAAGGGGAGACTACTGTGGAGATAGAAAACATAGGAAAGAGATCAGGAGTCATAGATGCAAGCATCACCAACAGAATACAAGAGATAGAAGAGAGAATCTCATGCACGGAAGATACCATGGAAAACCTTGACACAACAGTCAAAGAAAATGCAAAATGCAAAAGGCTCTTAACACAGAACATTCAGGAAATCCAAGATGCAATGAGAAGACCAAACCTAAGGATAAAAGGTATAGATGAGAGTGAAGATTCCCAATCTAAAGGGCCAGTAAATATCTTCAACAAAATTATAGAGGAAAATTTCCCCAATCTAAAGTACGAGACACCCATAAACATACAAGAAGCCTACAGAACACCAAACAGACTAGACCAGAAAAGAAATACCTCCCGTCACATAATAATCAAACACCAAATGCACAAAACAAAGAAAAATACTAAAAGCAGTAAGGGAAAAAGGTCAAGTAACATATAAAGGCAGACCTATAAGAATTACACCAGACTTTTCACCAGAGACTATAAAAAGCCAGAAGATCCTGGTCTGATATCATACAGACCCTAAGGGAACACAAATGCCAGCCCAGACTGCTATACCCAGCAAAACTCTCAATCACTATAGATGGAGAAACCAAGATATTCCATGACAAAACCAAATTTGCACAATATCTTCCCACAAACCCAGCACTTCAAAGGATAATTGACGGAAAACGCCAACACAAGGAAGAAAACTACAACCTAGAAGAAGCATGGAAGTAATCTTCCAACAATCCCCCCAAAAAAAGGTAGCTACACAAACATAATTCCACCTCTAATAACAAAAATAACAGGAAGCAACAATCATTTTTCCTTAATATCCCTTAACATCAATGGACTCAATTCTCCAATAAAAAGACATAGACTATCAGACTGGATACATAAACAGGACCAGAATTTTGTTGCATACAAGAAACGCACCTCAGTGACAAAGACAGACATTACCTCAGAGTAAAAGGCTGGAAAACAATTTTCCAAGCAAATGGTCCAAGAAACAAGCTGGAGTAGCCATTCTAATATCAAATAAAATCGACTTTCAACCAAAAGTAATCAAAAAAGATAAGGAAGGACACTTCATACTCATCAAAGGAAAAATCTACCAAGATGAACTCTCAATTCTGAACATCTACGCTCCAAATGCAAGGGCACCTACATACATAAAAGAAACTTTACTAAAGCTCAAAGCACACATTGCACCTCACACAATAATAGTGGGGGATTTTAACACCCCGCTCTCTCCAATGGACAGATCGTGGAAACAGAAACTAAACAAAGACACACTGAAATTAACAGAAGTTATGGACCAAATGGATTTAACAGATATCTATAGAACATTTCATCCTAAAGCAAAAGAATATACCATTTTCTCAGCACCTCATGGTACCTTCTCCAAAATAGACCATATAATTGGTCACAAAACAGTCCTCAACAGATACAAAAAGATTGAAATAATCCCTGCATCCTATCAGATCACCACGGACTAAGGCTGGTCTTTAATAATGACAGAACCAAGGGAAAACCCACATCCATGTGGAAACTGAACAATGCTCTACTCAATGATGACTTTCTCAAGGAAGAAATAAAGAAAGAAATTAAAGACTTTCTAGAATTTAATGAAAATGAGAAAACATCATACCAGAACTTGTGGGGCTCCATGAAAGCAGTGCTAAGAGGAAAACTCATAGCTCTAAATGCCTACAAAAAGAAATTGGAGAGA
>JAJTUV010002338.1:0-157558 GCA_021653895.1 Mastomys natalensis
TTTTGCCCATGGCCCTGTGGCAACTCTCAGAAGTGGTACTAGAGTGAAGATAATACTGTGACAAACTACTCGGCCCTAAGCAGTCATCAGATGCCGGGTCTCCTGGGAACTGTCAATCCAGGGAAGAATGCTGTGTTTGCAGAATGGAAAACGGGTGGTTTGCATAATGTTTTACAAGGAGGTGGTAGTGAAGGTGTCCATCTCCCTTTGCAAAAACCCATCAGCGCTGACTTCTCTAGTCCTGATGAAAGACGCATCAGCCTGTCACAAAGGACCTCCACCCTCAGCATGCCATGCTTTACATCAGAAACTGGTGGCTGATGCTGCATGTACCAACAGTCTTGTCATGCCAACTCGAACTTCTCAAAACACAGAAACTGGATGTCTTGGGCTAGGAACAAAGTGTCTCAACATCAAGACTGGGAATTTTTATATATCTCTATCTCTATCTCTATCTCTATCTCTATCTCTATCTCTATCTCTATCTCGATCTCTATCTCTATCTCTCTCTTTTGCTCTCTATCTATCTATCTATCTATCTATCTATCTATCTATCAAATTCTGTGTTCATGGATCCACCTTTTGAATATACTGATAGTCATTAAAGATTTTCATGGATCCAAATGAAGTTGATCACTCTCTGAAGCACACAGTTCATGTACCTCCTGCTTCCACAACTTAGTTTGTTTCTTATCTACAGCCTAAAATATTTCTCCTTTGAATCTCCAAATATCCAAATATTAATGGTTATAGGTTGAATTATATACCTTCTAATACACTGTAGTCATAATTCCTAGTACCTGTGAATGTGACTTCACTTAAAAATTGAGTATTCACAAATTATCATATTAAGTTAAGGATACAAAGATATTAAGGTATATCCTAATGTAATATGACCTGTGTCTTCATTAAAAAAAGAAAGAAAGACTCAGAAAGTCACAAAGTGTAGGAGACAGTAGAAAGACACAGGAGAATAGACCTTTAAAATCCAAGGAAAGCCTAGGGTTAGCAGAGGTTAAGAGTGAAACACAGGACAGATTCTTACAGACCTTAAGAGAAATACTTTCGGCTAATGGCTTCATTTCTAACTCTGAGCATCCCAAACTGTGGGACAATAAATTTCTGTTGTTCTGAGCCCCACACTGTGTAGAACTCTGTTATATAAACTCCAGAAACCAATACAATAATCAACTCTCAACATCCTACTACTTCCCGGAGAGGATCTTCGCTGAGTGGAGCCAGAAATTTAATAATCACTCAACTATAATTATTCATCCACTGGCTTACTGTTGGATTTCTCCATGATAGGTACTGAAACCTCCATTAAAATGCCAGTGTGACATGACTTCAACTGTGAGCCTCTTCTAACCTTTGTGCATGCCAACTGTGGGTCTATGTAATCTATGACTTCCTAGATAGATTCAAAATGACAAGTTACAGGAAAGGGGCTATCTCAGGAGAGCTTCATGAAGGGGACAGTAAGGTGTAGGCTAGCAGAGTGGCTTACATACAGAATTTCTCCTTGGCAACATGAAGAACCCTAATTGTAATCTGGATTGTTTCTACCTGTGAAAGCATCTAAGTGGCCATGAAGACCACTCCAGATGCTCACTGTGGAGTCCTTGGATTCTGGGGACAAGCATGAAGACACAACTGAGGAAGTCCCAGGTCCCCTCTCTGGTTTGCTTCCCTTTCTAGACATACTTCTTTAATGCTCACATGAGATTTGCCAAAGCTTAGGCAACGGACCAAGGCACATGGCAGGGAGCAGCTACAGAGTATGTCCCTATGTGTTTTCAGCAATAAAATCTCTCATTAGAGTCTTGGCTGGTAGAGGAGGTGATATAGATCATGGCTAGCCCTCATTTTAATCTAGACCTGAATCCTGGTGATGCCTCTCACCAGGATTTAGGAAGCTTCAACAGTGTTTTCTGGTCCCTTTTCTATCTCTTTATGTTGCCAGTCTCTTGTCCTCCAAACACTCATAACTTTAATATTCTCTCATATGGCCTGTTGATTACATAAAGAGGAAATGATCTCCTCCTCACAACCTTGGGGAATTTACTTGATGAATCTACTTGTCTTTTCTCCTACTCCATTTATCTCCCTTGTTTACTCAGCTATCCATCCATGCCAGAATTTAGTCAATGCTCATGAGCTGATTACACTTTAAGTCCAAGAGTTTTGCTGGTATCTGATTGGGTCTTGGCAAACATTGCAGATGTTGCCCATGGCAATAATCTGATCCTTATTTCACACTTAGAAACCTAGAATTCCACAGGACCATGTACACTTGGAATCCAAAGACCAGCAGATACGCAAGAAGCAGAAACAATTCACTGTGTGAGGGAGGAAGCAGGCAGAGAGAAGGAGGAGTTTCTCCCCTGTGTGTCAACTTTTCAGTAGTAATGCTGCCCACCACAGACCTCATCCTGGACTCCAGTACACCAAGAGGCTCACAGCTGAAGTCATGTCACACTGGTATTTTAATGGAGGTTTCAGTACCTATCATGGAGGAATACACCAAGAAGCATAGGTTTAGAATATTAGTGATGTCCCCTGTAGCTGTCATTGTCATGAAGATAGGCCATAGATAGTCTTTCAGTTAAGCCTACCACTCTATCCATGAAACCATTCAGATAATCTCAAGAGGAGCCAATGTCTCCTCCTGACATTTTAACTTTTCCTTATCACCTATGTTATCATGTCTTGTGTTTTAGTAATATGTTGGTCACAATCTTTAGATGTGAGAGCCTAAGGATAGGAAACACAGCTAGTTCTCTTTTTTAAAGTATTCAATCTCTCCTCTCTCTCTCTCTCTCTCTCTCTCTCTCTCTCTCTTCGTGTGTGTCTCCTGTCTCTGTCTTTCTGTCTGTCTGTCTCTATCTCTGTCTCCTCTGTCTCTCTCTGTCTGTCTCTGTCTCTGTCTCTCTGTCTCTGTCTCTCTGTCTCTCTCTCTCTGTGTATGTGTGTATGCATGTGCATGCATGTGCATGCATGTTCATTGGTATGCTTGTGCTCACGGGTGTGCATATGGGTGGACAAGCTTGAACGTTGAGCACAGGTGGACAGGCTTTCATGGCAGATGCCCTTATCTGCTGAGGCACCTCAATGATGCCAGTTCTTAGTTTTATCATTATAAACACAAGCAGGGTCACATTTGTCTAACAGGGGTCAGCAAGTCAACCAGGAGATGTCTGTTGCTTGTGTTCTTAACAAGTGCCAGGCATTGAGCTGTACTTTGATCAATACTTTAAATAGAAGTGTCAACAGCTATAATAAGTTCCACTTGTACTCTTGACTTCTGTTGCTTTCCAGTCTCTAGTTTGCTACTGTGGCTTACTGATCATATCTGTGGGCCTGTGAACATCTCAGCAAGGGACACATAAGATGCCCCCTGACGGTGGTGGGAGATGCCTCAGTTTATAAGCCTTCTGTTTATGACTCCTTACATTTGTGGTTAAGGTAATTTACTGAGTCCTATTTCTTGTTTTCTCAAATACTTGCTTCCTATTTTCTCACTTATCTTCCTTCTGCTTTGGCTGAATGTGCATGACTTCTATTTCCATACCTGAGTTTTGACCCTGACCCTCCTTTGACTGTCAGTTCCTACATATCCTTGAATCCATCATCCATGCCTACAAAGCTCAGTAGACAGCTTACCTCACTAGCTGTGCTTAGGATTTCTAGTGCCCATGCCTGTGGTATCTGTTATCTTGTTGCTGTGACAACTAGGGGTCAGGATTGGTTTTTGTCTCATAGTTTCATGAGTTCCAGCCTAGAATCACTGGATTAACTGTTGAGCACAACTGCCCAGCCCATGAAAGCCAGGAAAAAGAGCACATCTTTGTGCTGTGGCTTCTTCCTTCTCCATCTTTTACGTCTATGGATCTTCAAGCTATTGAACGCTGCTGCTTGTATTCCGGATGCATCTTTGACTTTTAGATAAGTCTCTCTGGAAATTCTTTCACAGACATTCCCAGGAATGTGCTAAGAGGACAGAGTTAGCTAGAGCCAAGCTGTTCCATGACAGGTAGTTTGGGAGACTAGGCCTAAATTTCTATTTCCTAGAACAGGAAAAGTCTGAAACAAATCAAATCCAGGAAAAGCTACCCCTCATGGGCAGCCAGTCAGGAAGCTGCCCCACCACCTAGCCTGAGACAACCTCACAGGGTTGCAGAACCTCACAGGGTTCGCAGGAGCTGTAGAAGCTGCCCAACCACCAAGCTTGAACTAAGTATAGTTAATCAGCAAAAGTTCCCAAAATACCCCAGAGCCTTAACCAATCACAAGAGCACCTATATCCCTGGGATAGAACCAACCAATCAAAGGAAAAGTTAAAGTCATGCACTCCTATCCTAACAGGCTTAAAATTGACCCTACAAAATCCACACCTCTGTTTTCCATCCTAAAGTGTGGTAGACTCCTGCATGCTGGCTCTCTGCAGAATAAGCACTCTTTGCTACTGCATACTATTTGAGTCTGGGTTATCATTCTTTGCAAATCACAAATCCTTATAGTACCTTACTAATGTAGGTGTTTCTCAGTCTGATCAAGGTTGCAACCAAGACCAACCACCACAATAATGTGTCTGCTCTCAAGTCAGAGAAAAGAAAAACTTGTTAGAATAGATGAGAATTTAAGTGAACTCACCGTTGAAACACTAAACATAATGTCTTGCCAGAAAAGAATTAAAATACTCAGTAAGTAAATTATACATCAAGGTAAAGTAGAATCTCTTGTTCTAAGTTCTTTGTACAATCTACAATGCGAATAAGGCCACTTAGTGGATCTAAATGTACATCAATAAAGTATATGTGGCTTGGTTTGTATGGTTTGGAGGATAGGTATTAAAGGAATATACAGAATGCACAACTTCCTAGCACACAGTATGGTGGTTTGAATGAGAGTGGTCCCTATAGGCTCATATCTTGAATGCTTGGTGCCCAGTTAGTAGAACTGTTTGGGAAGGATTAGGATGTGGGTGGAGCCTTATGGGAGAGGTTACTGCCTTCTTGGAGTCACCAAGGGTGGGCTTTGAGGTTCCATTTCAGGCCCTGTGGTTCTCTCTGCCTGCTACCTGTTGTTGCCTTTAGATGAGTATGTAAAACTTTCAGCTTCTGCTCCAGCACTATGCTCATCTATTTTCTGCCATGATGGTCATTGACTAACCCTCCAAGATTGTAAGAACGCTTCCAATTCAGTGCTTTCTAAGCATTGCCTTGGCATTGGTGTCTTTGCACAGTGTTAGGACTGTGACTAAGACAGATAGAAAACAGGCATAACAAAAGAAAGTGTCTGAATGTAAATGATCCAGGGTAGGAGCTGAAGGGACAGTTCAGTGGTTAAGAGCACTGGCTTCGCTTCTAAAGGTTCTGAGTTCAATTTCCAGCACCCACATGGTAGCTCACAACCATCTTTATCTGTAGTTTCATGGTATCTAATGCCCTCTTCTGCTGTGAAAATGTCCATACAAACAAAACATCCATATACAGAATTTATGTACATAAATACATAAGCCTTTAAAGAAAAAAGATCTGAGGTAAGTGTAAGCATAATCAAGATAGTTAGATTTTAATTGATAATTATTACTAACTACAAAACTTAAGTGGATTAATCTTTCTAGAAATAAAACTGGGAAGAATACCCAGCTGGAAAATGCTTGTTGTGAATCATAAAGATTTAAGTTTGCCTTCCTAGGACCCATTTAAAAGCCAGGTGTGATGGCTCAAGTTAATAACACTAGTATTGGGGTGAATTACTGGGAGCAGAATGATTCCTTGAACTCACTAGATATTTTAGCCAATTGGTAAACTTGGGATTTAGTGAGTACCAGATATCAAAAGACAAAGTGGAGGGTCAGCATTAATCCTTGACCTCCAGATGCTCATGCACAGGTAAACATACCTGCATACCTTGTGAACACACACATACACACATACATATAGACACACACACACACACACACATACACACTGCATTAAATATATATGAATGACATGTGGTAATGCATACTATCATACTCATTTATTCTTACATCTCAACTATTACAGACATAGAGTCCTATGCATGTTATTTTTAAAAGACTTGTATGAAATGTAAGGTTGAGAAAAGTAAAAAAGGTGAAAGGACAGAAAAGCATAGCAGAAAAATATTAATCCACAGATCTCAGAGGGACGCATTAATATCTAACAAAATAGATGAAAACATTCTAAACATAGTTTAGATTTATTAAGAGAAATGCTTAAATTAATAAAGAAAATCACAATTTGACATGAGTACACATAAAAATCCGAAGTTCTAGGATATATAAAATAAATACTGACAGAGCGATAAAATCAAAATGGGAAATTTTTTAATGTATCTCTCTTTACCACAGATAGATTTCTAATAAAAATAGATTTTATCATAGGAGACTTAAACCCAATTAAAACTTTGACTTACAGGGTAGATATAGAGGATTGTACCAAATAATGCTAGAAAACTCATTCCTTCGGGCACATATAAGATTTACAAGATCTAATCGTTCCTGGACTTTGAGTCAGTTTCAACCAATTTTAATAGATGGAAATCAAATCAAGAATGTTCTTCAATAAAAATGCAATTAAGTCCAGAAATAAAAAGCAAAACTTAATTAGAATATACCCACATGATTAGATTTATACATACTTCTTAGTAATCAAAACATGTGCCCCACCCCTTGTTCCCTCACCTCTAATATTGTGTTGCTCAGAACATACTTTGAACTAATCTATGATGAAAACCCCATGTGGTCAATGGTATATGTGAACGGATCCAGATGTACTCTTAAAGAGTCTGTTAGCTATTCAGGAAAACATCCACCCCACTGGTAATGGTGGACAATTCGGGGTCGGGCCAGCCTTGGCAATGACCAGGTCCTGCAGAGGAGATAAGGAGTTGGGGAGGAAGGAGTGAGTCAGGGACTGGGGCTGGGGAGTGGGAATCTTGCAGCCAAACTGACTGAGAGTCAGAGTGCTTCTTTATTCATACAGAACTTAGTAGGCAAGAATAGATTCATGTTGTTTCAAAACATAGTTCATATCATTTTTTTGTCCTGGACACATGTTTTAACTTCCTCTTGGTCATAAGTTTAGTCATCCTTGATAAACAGTGACAGAACAGAGTTACCTTTTACAATCATTATCCCTTATTAACCTCAGAACCCAACTTCTAAGAATCTAGAGTCATAATTTGCCAAAGCATGACAGACCATTCTCAGACTCTTAAGGTTTCAAGGGCACCAGGCAGAAAGAAAATCTCCAAGCTAGCCTGGGCAGATTGTCATGTCCCAAGCAGTGTATTATTAACTTAATGGTCAGAGTGTATAGTAAAAAGAGGCTTTTAATCTGATCTGCTGCCAACTCCGCTAGCCTACCCAATCTTGTTTCCCTTTGTAAGTTTACTTTGCTTGGATTAACTTGTTCCTGAGTAAGTACAGGGGCAGATGCTCCAAGAGTGTCTTGGAGTCAGAGCCTCAGAAAGAGATCTCTGGTGTTTTTATTTGAATCACAACTTCCAGGGCACAAGGATGATCTTCAAGTTGGGCCAGGTAAAGATAGCTCCCTAAAACTGGGGGATAATATGCTCAGGACATTCCTGGGAAAGTGCAGAAACAGTACTCCTGGGATAAGGCATAAATGATTCCTAAGAGAATTTCCATCAATCTGGTATTCCAAGTTGTACAAATACTAAAAGCTCCCGCTCCCCCCTAGCACGTAACACGTGGAGATCAAGACGAAAAGTAGAAGATAACATGACAGGGATTGCATTGCTCAGCTCAGCTTTGCTGGGTTGTCAGGCAGCTGTGTTGGCTTGATGACTTTTGCTGTTCCCATTAGATATGATTGTACCAGTTCTGGATTCACAGATTCTGGAGCCCAGTATGGTAAGTACACACCTGTCATCCCAGCACAGGGAAAGTTGAGGCGGGAGGATGGGGTGTTTCAGTCTAGTCTGGGTCATATGAGGCTCTTTCTCAATTAAATAAATAATAAATAAATAAATAAATAAATAAATAAATAGCAACAAAGAGGAACCAGCGTGGTGTAGGTCTGGACTTTGTTTCCCTTCTTCCTTCACCCCCAACACACATGATTCCTCTAGCAGTATGGGATACATTTAGGAAATTGCACAGAGGAAAGTTTACCAAAAAAAGCAAGGGCAGGGACAATACAAAGCATGTCTCAACTTTAGAAATCACAGAACAGGAAAATATGTAGAAGAGAAGACATGATAAGACAAGATCAATTAATGACACAGAAAACATAGAAAATAAAAAAGTTGGTTAAACAAAGTAAAACCTGTATCTTTAAAAATATGAATAAAGTTTTGGTTCCTTAAAACTAATAAAAGGGTAGAGAGATAACTCAGTTTTAAGAACATTGGCTGCTCTTCCAGAGGACCTGGGTTCAATTCCTAGTACCCATGTGGTGGCTTACACATATCTGTAACTCCAGATCAGGGGATCTCATGCCCTCTTCTGGCCTCCTCAGGCACCCATATGGTGCACAGATATGTATGTGAGTAAAACACTCATAAATATAAAATAAAAACAGAAAGTTAAAAATACATGTGAATAATATTTTATCTCTTAAAATATGAATAAAGTTGGTGGGTTAGTGAGGTGAATAGAGATATGCAAGTAATATCAGGAATGAATAAATAGATATAACATGTGGGGAATGATTGGCTCACAAGTGGGCGTGGGTGTGGATCTCTGTTGGGCAGAGTTGTGTGGGTCCCGCATGTCTTCTGCCCAGGGCAGCTCAGGGAGGCGCGCCTCCGGAGAGAAGCAGAAGCTTGGGATTCTGACTGAGTTGGTTTCGAGAGGCACTAGGCAGTCGCTGGGCTGTGAAAAGTTGCTGGTGAGCCCCAGGCAGGGAGTGAACTCAGCCTGAAGTTCTGGGGGGGGGGGGGGGGGGCGGGGGCGGGGGGGTGGCGCAGGGGCTCTTGAGTGAACCCCGGAGCCCAGTGGTCCCTGTTCTGGGCTCCCAGACGCTGCCGGAACTAGACAGATGAGGTGGGGAGGAAAAGAAGAAAGAGGCCGATGCCTGTGGGAAGAGATTAGGTTTTTATACTCACTTGGTAGGGCCAGAGGATCGGCTAGCTTGTTTGAAGAGGCGGTCCGTGCTGGACACAAGGAAGTTCCCCATGGCGGTTCCAAAAGACACGAGGGAGTCCGTGGTTCCAAAAGGGTTTATTTTCATGAGGGATGGTAGTTTATTCTGGATGCACCCCACTTAGGTCAGGGCGGATCTGACTTAAATAGGGAGAGAGGAGGGAGGAGGGTCTGGAAAGATCGTGATATGGCTATGCCTTTGGCCTTTAGGTATCTCATTATATGGAATCTCTCTAGGGCCTGAGGCCTGTAGTCATGCCTACTTGTGGAGGGGCTGGTAGGAGCATTGCCCTATGTGACTGAATGTGCAGATCAATGGAGGTCTACTCCAAGTGTCAGGAACCTGGATTCTGGGAGGGAAGCAGAATCGATGCCAACCCCTCAGAGGCATGGACACCTGTGGGTCTCTGGGCTATTTCCAACCAATGCTTCTACCAAAACCAAGCCATCCTATCACAGTCCCACAATAACAGAAATTATTAATGTAATTGAAATATAATAGAACTTACAGAAAACACAGTGCAATGTGTTTGAAAATTAATATTGACTGTATACATTCCTAGGAAAGTATAACTTATCTGAACCATTTAATACAAAAATAAGATTCATAACTTGTTCTTTCATTATTTAATAAGTATTTCCTATCCACAACACTTGTCCCCAATGGTTTTACAAGTAAATTCTATAAACATTCAAGAGTGAAATAGTTCTAATTTGCATGCATCCCTCAGACAATAGTTAAAAAATGCCCATCATTCATTATGCTTTATAAAGCTGTGCAGAATCTTGATCCTACCACTTAACACAGGCAAAATAAGAAAGGGGCATTAAAGACCAGTCTCTCTCATGTGCATGACTAATGTGAGTTTTAATTGGGAAAAAATTCACATATGATACAATTACTCCTGAAACTGAACTGGACTGAAGAGTCTTTCTTATGAGAAAGGGAACCCATATGTGTAACTTCACCACAAACATCATACTACATACCAGATGTTGAAAACTGCAAATTTGGAACCAGATAGAATTCTTGCTGCTGCTGCTCCATCCTGGAGTCCCTTGGCAGCTCAATAAAACAAGGAAAAAGCCTAAAGGTTTGAGAATGGAAACGTAGGGAGGGAAACTCTCACTATTACAGAGGACTTAATTATGGGAGGAAAATCCAGGGGCATCCTTAGAGAAATTATTATAATTAATAAGAGTTTGACACAGTGTGTGGTACTCACATTCAATACTTAAGCAATAAGTTTAATTCATATAATTGGGCAACAGACTGAAAATAAAATAAAAGAACTGCCATTTACACTGCTACGTGGCTTGATGATGTCACTGGGAGCAGGTCATAGATACCTTTGTTCTAGATCTCTGCCATAAACATGAAATATCTCAGACACTAAACTAGAAAAGCAAAACAAGAACCACTGGGACCAAGATTATGAATGTAGATAGTTCATGTCTCTGCAGAGATGTCACTTGGCAAACCCAAACAAAACTTCAGGAATCTGCATCTTTCTTTATTCAGCAGGCTGAGTTAAACAGTTTAACATTTGTTACATTTATTTGTTTGTTTAACATATGTGCATGCATGTGCATGCATGATCGTGAAGGTCGCAGAACAACTTGGAGGAGTCAGTTCTCTCCTCTTACCATGAGAATACTGGGTCAAACTCACGTTGTCAGGCATGGCAGCAAACACCTTTAGTCACTGGGCCATCTCACTGCCCTTGAGTTAAACATTTTTATTAATATATAAAGTGTTGAGAAGAGCTCACATTAGCTGAAGCCTCAGGCTTAGATCTCTAGCATTAAAAAAACAAAAAGACAATCTGTTCAACAGAGTCCTAGGGCAATGAGGTGTCCCTGTGGAGTAAATGAAACTGAGTATTGACTTCATGCCATATGACAAAGGTCCACTTAATCAGTGGTTTGAAGATGGTAAGTGTACAGAAAATATGAAAAGAAAATATGGGTAGCGTATAATCATCAACAAGCTGGCATGGCATAAGCAAGAGAAGTGGAAAAGGCAGCTAACTCGATGGGAAAAATGCTTACACTGATGTTTTAAAATATAAATACTTGGGCTAGGGATATAGTTTGGTGATAGCATGCCTGTGTAGCATGTTCAAGGCACTGAATTCAGTCTCTGGCACCACACATTCTTCTCTTTAAAATTAAAATGAACCATCAATCAATGAAATATGACCACGGTGGATTCTGTACATGCCCAATGTGCACATGGGTTCCCTTAGTGAATATTCTCTTGGTATATTTGTTGGTACCTATGTAGGAGTTCTCTTTTGTTTGTCAAATTTCACATTGTGTTTTATGTATTTTTTCTATGTGTGTCCATACATCACACTTCTTCAAAGCAATGGAGAAAGGATCAAATTATTGTCTCTTTATGAACACTTGCATGGCTGAAAGCCAGGGAAGACACATGACCCACTGAAGTTGGTGAATACCTCAGGCACAATTTCTTTTGAGAAAGACATAGGAAATAATTCCATAGGAGTCTAGTCGGGAACCAAGAATAGTCGGTCTGTGTAAGCCATGGAGAGAAGACTTGAACAGCTCGATATTCTAGCTTCTCTACAAGTATCATTGGCCCAGAAGACTGATTTAACCACACACACAGACTCCCATCAACTTACTTGGTACCCGGTAGGGGATCCAGTGCCCCATAAGGACTTAAGAGAGTTGGCTTCTCGGTAGAGAGGATGAAAGAGGAAGTCATTGACCTCAGGGTGGTACGGGTTAGTCTAAGAGTGTGGTCATCTTGTGGGAAGAAGTGACAGTACACACCTTGGCTGTCTTTTGGAGGACCGTCATCAAGAAAGCAGAACACTGAAGGTGGCAGAAGCAGAAGCTAGAGAAGTGGAGACGAGCATTTACGTTCCAGGAACACAGACAGCTCTGAAGGGTTTGGAGTGTGCTGTAGTGTATAGGCTTGGGCTTAGAAACTTGATTGCACAAGTCACATCCATCCCTGGCATGCTGCAACTGTGGGTTAGTCAAATAAATCTAGAAGGGCTTTGCAATTCTCAGGGTCCTTGGAATATTTCTGGGAGACATATGGCTTAGGTATTTAAAGGGACACATTTTTACCGAGTGCCTGCCTCCTGGAGGTCAATTGGCTATAGGATTGTTCAAACAAAGAAGGCCAAATGTTATGGAAGTAAGATAAAAATTATTTCTGTTGGGGGTGGGAATGTGTCTCAGTTGGTAGAGTGTTTGTCTAAGATGCATAACATCCCGGGTTCCATGCACAGCACTGTATGCGATGGTAGTGCATGCCTGTTATCCCAGCAGTCAGAAGGTGGAAGCAGGAGGATCGGACGTTTAAAGACATTCTTGCCTAAATTTCACCTTTGAGTCCCCCAGACCCCTGTCCATGGACACTTCTCAAAAATAAAGAAACAAAAAGAATACTTTCAGTTGAGTCCGCAAAATGTGCAGGCCAGGCAGCACTTTGTTCATCACACATACAATTAACAGGGCATCTCTGGGTAGACTGCTATCTGTGGTCTGGAATGGATTAGAAAGACTGCTTCCAGTTAACTGCACTGTGTGAACTGGATTTAGCTCCCAGCGTGTAGATTTTTTTCCCTTTGGTAGACCTGCTGACATTCTTGACTGACAGGTTTTTATAAGGACTCTTTTTGGTACAGTCATCACCCATATAGAAATGTCAAAAGTAATTCTGCAAGAATAGTCCGAAGGAAAAACACCCCTGGGAGACTTTTGGCTTACCTAGGAATGGGAGCAGAGGTGGAAGGGAAACAGTTGGATAATCTAACAGGAGGTTGAAACTCTTGGATGAATGTCTGTATTGTTTCCATGACAACCCATCTGAGCCAGCTTTGGCAAGCTGTTGGCCCTCTCTGAGCCTTGCTTTTCTCAGCTAGGGCAAGAAGAGGGTCCCCTATCTCTGCCTGGTGATTATGGGATGGAATGACTTGAATGAGTGAGAAAGGAAAAAACACGTCTCAGACAAAGAAGTCTGTTTTGGTTACAGCTTTACCCTTTTGTGTGATCTATTTGCAAGGTCTATTGTCAGGCAGAGAGATTATTAGAATTTAATTATTTAGCATTTGTTTTGGGGACTCTTGCAAGATAGCTCCTTATTCTGTCTGCTAAATAGCAAAGTAATACAACAGTGTTTCTTTGTTGTTTGACACTTAGCTTCCCAACCTAATAGTCTGTTTACTTAAATATTTCAGAACCTCACAGCATTTCAAAGGGATGTTTTTAAAATTGGAGATATATACATATATACCCAATTTAATACATCTACCTAGAAGAGTAAACAGAGTCACAATCACTTGGTTTTCTGGACTACTGGTTGTTATTGATTTAATTCTACATGTACAGGCAGAGAGAACAAATAAATAACAGCAGAAAAATAAGAATTTAGGATGAGACAAAAATAGGAATTATTTTCAAAACTGCTAATCGGTACCAGGTCTTGGTGGCTAATTTTGCACACACAATTTCACATCCATGTGCAAGTTGGGTATGGATAAGAACTGTCCCCAGGGAGGCTTTTGTCATTCTCAAGCTCTGGGCCAGCTGAAGCTCCCTTCACCCTGAGTGTCCTATCTCAGGTACATGGTTCCTTGCAGCTTCCAAAACTGGAATCCAGGAGGCTTCCCCTGACTTTGACTACATGATTTTCCACATGCTCACTTTTTTTTTTTCTCCTACAGCCCTCAGACTGTGGTTCAAGGGGACATTTGATTTAAATGTTATTTTTAGCAAAACATAATTTCCTACATTAAAATGCAAGAACCCAGGAGGGCGGCTTAGGCTTGTAACTGTGACTCTTTGTGACTCTCTGTTGGCCACTGGTGCCCAACAAAATCTGAGCAAGAAAGAAAGAGAGAGAAAAAAATGCAGGCCACAGAAATGTTTTCTGTCTTGGATAAGAGATGCTGGGAGCCCAGGCTCCAAATTGCTGTCTTCCGAGTTGGTTGACATCAGTCATAGCTTTTGTTATGACAAAATTGTGTCTGGAGTGACATTGCAGATGGGGACAACTTGAGACATGCCATTGCCCATATGTTAGGCTCCAGGCAGGCTTTGTGGCAGCAGTGTCAGTGACATGTCTGCCTGACCAGGCCTGTATTTTCAGTGCCGTGATTCAGCATACTGCCCAGAACATTGGAAACCATCTCTGCTCTGAGAAAGCCTTGGGTCTTCCTCTCATGGCTTTAGTAGTTTGTTGCTGGGTGGTAGACATGGTACCAGCATCTCATTTGCTTCTTCAGACAAACCTCATGCCACGAATACATGCTTGATGAAAGGGACATTATCTCACTTTGCAGATACTCAGAAAATGTTTTTGTCTGTTTCCTTTGAGTATTTGAGAGTCCTTTCTGGCTAATTTTGACTGATAAAGGCTTAGTCTATGTAACAGAGATTGAGTGTAGATAGCATTGGCTCATTTCCAGCTTTTTAAATGCTAGGATGTTAATGTGGGTGTGTATGTTCATGTGTGTGAGGGTGCACACATGTTTGTATGTGTGTGTGTGTGAGCCTGAACATGAAGGCCAGAGAGCAATCTCTAGAATGTCATCCACCTCTGAATGAGCCTCTGAGTAGATTTATTGCAATTCCTGGGTCTCATGGTGGTGGCAAGAAAACTAATATATATTTTAAAGTCAAATAAAAGTCATGAGAAATCCCATAGTTTATAATTGGGATAGCAATATTACCAGGCGTGAGTGCCCAGCCATGGCATGCTGCCTGTCTCCAGAGCCATCCCTTGCTCATATGGTAAGTGTAGGCCACTCAGGAAACAGCTTGATTAGCTGAAAAATGGAACTAATAACAAGTTACTGTAATTCATAAATAAAATTATGCTGGTGCTAAGCTCTGTACACACTGTTCCTTAGAATCTCTAACCAAAAAAAAAAAAAAAAAAAAGATTAAAACGGTTTTAAAGAATCACTAAGATGTTTACAAATGCTTAGAGACTGAGAATTGATTTTTAAAAATTCAGTGATGCTTTCAATTTTTTTTTCTGTTGTCTCCAAATTAGAAGAGGCACCAATGGAACAAGAATTGGAAGAGGATAATATACTTCAGAAAGCTTGACTTTTAGAGTCATAAAGCATGGTCTTGAATTTTACTCTGATTATTTATTATCTGCACCATCATTCATTTAAGTGACACACGCGACCCAGTTATTTGTTCTAATCCATTAAGATCGTAGTTTCAGTTTCCTTGGTAATAAAATAGAGATTAAAGGATAAGCTCCCAAAGCTAAGATTGTGTTCTATGAACAGCAGATTGTAAGTATCATTTAGTCACCTGATGTAATTGTCTTTGCCTGTGCTCACTACTTCTGTATGCTAATCTAGGCCCAGTCATGAACACTTCTAGCCTCTGTACAGTCTTTTCCAGGCCTAGATTGCTTTCAGCTTCTAAGATTTGCTGTTGAATAATCTCACCCCTTCCTAATTCTTTCTGATCTCTGGCTGGCTGATCAACTCAGCTGTTTTGTCTCAAACTCCTCACCAAGCTGACTGATTCAATCTTACTTCTCTTGGCTTCTGACTGAATTGTTCTTCTTGGTTTCAAACTAACTCTGGTAATCTGTTCAAGCTTCTGGCTCCTTTTGACTCTCTGGATCATTCTGTCTTCACCTGTGTCTCGATTGTTCTTTCTTTGCAACTTTTCTCTCTATAACTGTTCAAGTAAAACTCCCTTTCTTCTTTTTTTGCACTCCCATTTTCTTTCTCTTCTTGTGAGAGTTGGTCATATCCTATTCTGTCAAATCTTTCTCTGATTCATCACTTTGTCTGCCACTCAATTAGACATCACTTTCAAACATGGTTGCTTCCATCGACAAACTAACTTTATTTTCATCGTTTGGGGTTAAAGGGGATTGCTAAAGGAGTGTCTGGATTCTAGCCAGAGAGATTAAAGCTCGGTGCTAAGGGTGAGACACATACCATAACTAGAAGCAGTGTTTTTCTAGTAAACACATAATCTTGGGGCTCACAGTGGGATCACAGTGTGGAGTGAGACCACACTTTCCTCCTCCTCAATAGATAAGGTAAAATAAACTAGTCATGGCTGTGGAAAAGCTTGAGTATACAGTAAGAAGAAAGATACAGGCAGTGCCTGTTTATAAGGCAGAGAATCAGCTAGTGTTAGAGAATGGGTTATGGACGAACTAAGAAGGCCAGGAATTTCAGGAGGGGGGTTTATTAAAGATTTGGAAGTGTGTTGTAGATGCTAACATGCTGCTGTGTGGTTGTCCATAAGCAGACAAGAATGTGTGATAAAATGCAAGGTATCTCAAGTCAAATTTCATTTTGATCACTACTTGGCTTTGGGGGAATGGGTGGGATACACGTATATGCATCTACCCATCCTTTCACCTATGCTTATTTACCTGTCCCTAATCCATGGCACCTTCTTAGCACTGGAGATACAACAAAAAGAATTGTAGAAGACTGGAGAAGTACGTAGAAGTAGAGCACTCTAAGTAATTATGATGAATAGGGAAATGGTGAATGAATACACATGGGATGCCCCTGGGACATACGTTCTGAATTTGTCACTCAATGGCTATACAATGCCCACTGGCCTCTTTTTCATTGATTTGAGGTTCAGTTGAAATGAGGCACTGAAGAGTCTGTGGGTCAATTTTATGTGATACAAATGTAAATTTCATTTAATTGTCAATTAATCTATCACACTTATACTATCACAGCAGGTCAGATCCTCTCCATAATTCTGTTATAATAACAGTGACACAAACATTTTATTATCAGTCTTCTTCTTTTCCTTTGTTGAAACACAGGACTATTGTGAAGGCCAGGCTGAGCCAGTATTCATTACAGAGCTCTGGTTGACTTGAAGCTCACCTTGTAGTTTAGGCTAACCTCAAACTCACAGAAATCCTTATGTCTCAGCCTCTCACCATACCAACTAGTCCTGACTTTCTTGATATAGCTTCTTTGTAATCCTTATGTTCTAGCTCTTTCTGTCCATGTGGTAGTGTCTCTTGGTTGTGTATGCTTCAGAATCCTAGGGAAGGCTAATAAAGATCAACCCTGCCCCTGGGAAGGAGAAGAATGCTCATTAATGAAGGCTTTAGAAGGGAGAGATGAGCTTTATAGAGAGGCCACAGTAAGAACACGGGTGGAGATGGCATTGGGGGCAGAACAGAGAAGGAGAGCAAAGGCAGATATAAAACTGAGAAGAGAAGTCATTGAAAGCAAGAGCGGGGAGGAGAGATCATACACACAGCCCTGCAGCCTGTGGTGGAAAGAGAAGGTGCCTCACAATTCATACAACTTATCTTCTTCATCTGCAATATTTTTGTGGATGTCTGAATAGAGAGAAGAGGGAGAGAGAGAGAGAGAGAGAGAGAGAGAGAGTGTGTGTGTGTGTGTGTGGTGTGGTGTGTGTTAGTAACAGTCATCTATTTATAGGCCCTAAATTATATGCCATGAAAGCCTCTCTGAGACAAGATGTGCTATTTGGCTGCCAGAAGGAGAAGCTAAAGGGAAAAGAAGCTTCTTAATTTCTTTCTTCCTTTTCTCACCCTCTCATGTCCACCAGGTTCTATGGTTAGTAACAACTGTCTACTCTAGGGTATAGAATGAAACTCTAATGAAGGAGAAAAGAGACCTCTGCAGCTCTGACTACAGGAAGGTGTGTCTCCACAGTGACCCCAAGCCTATCATCTTTCAGCTTCATGGAAAAAGCTAAGATCTTTTCTAGGTCCCCTATATTACAAAGAGGAAATTGAGGTCAACAGGATTATCCCACTGAGGCTACTCAGGGAACTAGTAACAGAAGGACAGAGCAGTCATCTTGTACTGTCTAGTTAGCACTCTCTCTCAATCAGGTTATGTACCAAGCCATCATTCCTATTTCCAGTTCTAACTGGTATTGCTCAGCTTGGAAGCCACGGAGATTCATTTCACTTTCCTTCTGACCTCATCAGTGCAAAGCACCAGCTCTTATTCACATGACCTCCACATGACCTTCAGAGGGCATTCTGTGTTCTAAGCTCAGTTCATAAGAAATAGTGTTTCACGAAAAGTGGGCTTTGGATCAGACCTCTCCCTGCCTGTGTGACCAAGACTCATACAGGGCCCTCAATCTTAATGCTTCAGTTTCTTTATTCATAGAATGGAGAGTTTTCTTACTTTGGTCATTTGAGACAGGCTTTCAGGTAACCCAGGCTGGCCTCGAACTCACTACATAGCAGAGGATGACCATAAACACTAGGCTTCACCTGTCACTTCCTGTCCTGCTTTGCCTCCAAAGAACTGGCATTTCAGGGCTACTTGGCTTAAAATGGAATTAGGAATAGAATATTCTTTGTCAGACTATTAAGAGAGATTGAATGAGGTAATGTCGGCAAAGCACTTAACAAATGTGAGAGTGATAGGCCTTCCATAGCTTATTATCATCATTACCACCATCATTATTGTGCTAATGCCTTAGTGGGTGAGACAAGTTGTCAATCCAAGAGCTCTGGTTATGAACATCAAATGAGTAGGTGCTGTGCTTTTTCTTTTTTCATTGAAAAGATTTTTTTATACAATATATTCTGATTTTCCCTCCCCCAACTCATCACAGAGCCTTCCTTCCTCCCCATCCACCCAAATCCACACCCCTTTCCTCCCCCTCCCATTAGAAAACAAACAGGCATCTAAAAAATTAGAAAAACCAATACAAGAATAGTAATAATGAATTAAAAGCAAACCTGAATAGGACAGAACAAATGTACAGAAAAATAAACAAACAAACCAAAAGTCTCAGAAACATGTATAAATGCAGAGAAACACACAGAAATCCCATAAAAATACAAAATTTGAAACCATGGTATATGAGCAAAAGACCTCATAGGGAAGAAGGAGACGAAGAAGGAGAAGAAAGAGGAGGAGGAGGAGGAGGAGAAGGAGGAGAAGGAGAAGAAGAAGAAGAAGAAGAAGAAGAAGAAGAAGAAGAAGAAGAAGAAGAAGAAGAAGAAGAAAGGGGAGAGGAAGAGGAAGGAGAGGGGAAGGAGAAGGAGGAGGAAGAGGAAGAGGAGGAGGAAGGAGGGGAAGAGGGGAGGGAGTAGAGGGAAGAAAGGAGAGGAGTGGGGGAGGAGGTAGAGGAAGAGGAGGGGAAAGAAAGAAGGGGGAAGGAGAGGAGAAGGGAGACGAGGAGGAGGGAGAGGAGAAAGAAAAGGAGGAGGAGGAGAGAGAGCCCAGACAAATCATTAGGAGACAAAAAAAAAAAAACAAAACAAAACAAAACAAAAAAACAGCAATAAAGAAACAACAACAAAAACCCAACCCTCCAAAATTATGACTGAGTCACTGAGTTTGCTTAGTGTTGGCCATCTACTGCTGGACACGAGGCCTGCCACTTAAGTGTGGTTTTTCCTTTGTGCAGTTGTCAGTTAGAGATAGCTTCTAGGTTAGGTATAGGGGCTTGTGTCTACTTCCCCTGCCAGCTCTGGGATCCCATCTGGCTTAAGCTTGTACATGCTCCGTGTATGCTGCCTCAGGCTTTGTGAGTTCATCAATGTGTCAGTCCCTTTGTATCTAGAAAATCTTGTTTCTTCGGTGCCTTTCACTCCCATCAGCTCTTAAAAGCTTTCTGCCTCCTCTTCTGCACAGTTCCCTGAGTGCTGGGGTGGGGGAAAGATTTAATGGAGACACCTCATTTAGAAGTGAGTATCTCAAGGCCTTTGACTCTGCACATTGTTCAGTTGTGGGTCTCCGTATTTGTTCCCCTCTGCTGCAGGAGGAAGCATCTATGATGACAGCTGAGCAAGACACTGACCTATGAGTATACAGAATGTCTGTAGGAGTCATTTTATCACTACATTCTTTCAGCAGACAGAAGTATTTTTTCTTTTAGGCTCATGGCCTATCTAGTCTCAGGTTCTTAGCCAGCCAAGTAGCATTGGGATGTGTTGTGTCTCATGGAATGGAACTTAAATCCAATAAGATATGGGTTTGTGACTTCCTCGTGGCTCTTCATTATACTAGTGTATCCTGCAAGGCAGCCCTTCTTAACAGACCTTCATGGGTAAGGCTGCCCACAGCCAGCAAACCAACTTATAGATAGTCTAATTGAGGATGTTAGCAACAAGGGAAAATACAAGGTGAGAGGGCTCAGAGCCAAGTGTGGAGGTCAGCCAATGATGGGTCTGGAGGGTTGAGTCTTTGGACTATACAGGAAACACTTTTTTTCTGCCTTTCTTCTTTACAGTCCTGGTAGGGGGCTGATGGCTGGCTTGCCACATCCTGCAGCCTGGAAGACCTTCTCATCTCCTACTCCTGCCCTCTATATAAAAATGCACTTTGGACTGTGTTCTGCTTCTCCAGCATCTGTGCTAGATATTTTCACAGAAGACTTGTGGCTACCTTTTTATTTGATCCAGTGACTCGAGAACAGGTTACAATTGCTAGCTCAGAGAGGACATTGTCCTGTCCAGGAACTGGCATTCAGCTGTCATTCTTCTGTGTCCTGAGGAAGGATGGCTCTTTGCTCACATTACAGACACTGGGGTTTTGTGAACTCCCTCATTCACACACACATGGGTACCACTTTTGCGAATTGCTGAAGCGCTATGTATCAAGACCATTTGACTTAGGTTTAAGCTGAACACAGTGTGTTCTTTCCTTCCTCTATAGGACCTCACCAATCCTAAAAATTCAGTTTAAGTGGGTATATGAAAATCCAGGCTTTAGGTATGACACTCCATTCTGCATCCTTCGCAAACAGCCCCAGGACAGGGTTATCACACATATTTAATACCACATACTTTAATCTCCTATAAAGCTTTCGACAGTAGTTAGAATTTAGTAGGTTTCCCTAGTTCTGATAGCTAAAGTTGATTAAACATGTGTGGGAGTGAAGGTAGGCCTTGCTCTTGGGAGGCCTCAGCTGTGTTAAATTAGTATGTGGGCCTCACAAAATTCTACGTGAGGCACACTGCAGACGTTTGTTTTATAATTCTCCAAATGATTCTGAGAAGCAGATAACCTCTGTCTCTATTTAAGAGGTGTGGATCGATGCTCAGTGATCGGCTCAGTTCAACAAATGGGTACAAGGCAGGGTGAAAATGTGGCTCTCCGAATTTTCTGTTCTTGTTCCTTTTTTTTTTTTTTTTTTTTTTTTTTTGATACAAGTGCTGCTGTGATGCAAGCCTCAACCTTTCATGGGACTGGATTCAGCACAGTTTTCTGGAGTCCTGAAATGTGTTACTTTCCATTGGTAGAGTGGGGGCAGTTCCGGACATGCCCACACACATGCGTGGCAGAGGGTGCGCAGATGTCGCTTCCCCTGGGAGTCCTTTCGGCAGTCTCAGAGTGGGGTGCCGTTGGCAGGTTGAGAGCTGGTGGGGCCTGCGTGGGAGCTGCTGCCGAGAGCTTGGGAAGTGGGAGGGGGCTTTTCTGTTACTAAGCAAGGCTCTAAAAGTGGTTGTCAAGGAAGAATCCATCCCTTCCATAAAAAGAAGTCTCTTTCCTCTTCCTGCCGGCCAGATCTGGCATCAACAGTGAGACTGACAATTCCCCTGACCCACCTGCACTCTGGAAACCTAGAGGTCTTCAAAAAGAGGGGCAGGATGATAGGTACTCACTGATAGGTGGATATTAGCCAAAAAGTTCAGAATACCCATGATACACCCTACAGACCCAAAGAAGTTAAACAACAAGGAAGGCCCGAGTAAGGATGCTTGATTCCCACTTAGAAGGGGGGAAATAGCCATGGGAGACAGAAGGAGGGAGGGAGGCACTTGGGTTGGGGAGTGGAAGGTGAGGGAAATAGGGGGACAAGATCAGGCATGGAAGAGATAGGAGCGAGCCCCAGAGGGCCAGGAGAATGAATGGAAATATGCAGCTGCTGGAGGTGGGGGCTGGCAGGATTCTCTAGGAAGTCTCAGAGACCAGGGATGAAGGAGAGTCACAGGAATCAAAGCAGGTAACCTTAGCTAACAGGGCCAACAGTGGGGATATGGAACCTCAGACCACCTCCAGTAGGGTGCCGTCCAGGAAACCCAGGGGAGGGATAGGGACATCAACTGACCTACAAAACTTTTGACCCAAAACTGGTCCTGTCTAAAAGAATTGCAGAGGCAAAGATGGAGCAGAGATTGAAGAAATGCCGCAGTGATCGGCTCATTTTGAGACCCATCCCATGGGTAGGCACTAATCCCTCACACCATTAATGATGCTAAGTTGTGCTTGGAGACACTTAGCAGCAGCCCTCTGTGAGGCTCTACCCAGCAGCTGATTGAGACAGATACAGACAATCATTGGAAGGAGTGAAGGATCAAGGAGTTGGCAACTCCACTGGAAGACGGACAGTGTCAACTAACCTGGACCCCTGGGAGCTCTCAGAGACTGAGCCACCAACCAAAGAGCGTACACAGGCTGATCCAAGGGCCCCTGGGGCCTTGTGTAGCAGAGGGTTGCCTTGTCTGGCTTCAGTGGGAGAGGATATGCCTAATCCTGCAAAGACTTGATGCACCAGAATGGGAGAATACAGATGGGGGGGAGGAGGCTGCCCTCTCAAAGGTAAAGAGGTGGGGGAGGAACTCTGCCAGGGGACATCAGGAGTGGGCAGTTTGCTGCATCTGCAGAGACTCTGAGCTGCAGGCAGCACAGACCAGAGCAACAGAGACCAATGAACTTCTGCTCCTCCAATCTCTACCTGGGAGATTGTGCCTACTTCTGGCAGTATTGCCTAAACTGCCTCCCCTGTATCCTTATCACCTAGTTGGTGACATCTACTTGTGCCTGGAAAAAAAAGACCCTTTTCATGATCTGGCCTTTCTTGTTTTTATCCCTACTCCTCCCTGGCCATTGCTAAATATGCTTTCCCTCCCCAACTTCAGGTTCTCCAGGGCATCTGGACCTTTGTGAGGCTGTTTCCTCTGCCTGGAGGACCACTTTCCAGTGTAGCAAAACAGTTATTGACCTGGAAGTCATGCTCAAAGCCATAGCACAAACTTTGTAGATCAAGGCCAAGTGCTCTTCTCTGCCAACTAGCCAGTGATGACACCTCTTCTCTATTGCATCTTGAATCTGAGGTGTAGCCAACTGCAGTACGGGGGAGACTAAAACACAGGCATGGGGGTATATCCCAAACTTAAACAGAAATCTGGGTTCAATTGCAGCTGCTGCCACCACCACTACCACCACTACCACCATCAGTACTACTACAACAACGATGACTCAAGTTTGAGACCTAACTTTCAAGACTAAGTAGATTTGTAGCTAAGAATAATGCTTTCAAGCCAAGCTTTCACCAAGGGAAGAGAAAGGGAATTAGAAGTGCATGACAGGGTTGAAATACCCCTTAACTTCATTTCTGATTCCAGCTTGCATCCAGATAATCTCCCGCCCCTATATTCTTTCAGATATGTGGAGAGGGGTGTCCTTTGAGGGTATCTAAGCAGCCACAGGTACAATCACAGACTTCCAGATCTCATGGCTCATCACGCACTTTCACTGTGGGTTTCCTGTTAGAATATTCCAAACAGCTACCTGATACCTGGGGCTGCCTGAAGTGTCTTCATTATCTTGTGTCGTCGTTGCAACCGCATGAGGTTTGTTTTATTATGCTCATTTCTGCAGATGAGGCTGACAGTTATACTATTTGCTCAAAGCCCAAAAGCTTGCTGAGATGATCAGTCAAAGGCCTGCCTGAATCTTAAACCCAGACTGTCAAAAGAAGCAGTTAGTAGCTGCCCTTTGTGCTTGGGCACCGTGTTCAGGCACTGTGTTCAGAGCAAGCAAACATGGGGATAAAGGGCTTCCATTTATTGCTTTGAAACAACTTACATTATTGGGGAAGGCATATAGAAAATAAGTTCACAGCTGGGCGGTGGTGGCACATGCCTTTAATCCCAGCACTTGGGAGGCAGAGGCAGGCGGATTTCTCAGTTCGAGGCCAGCCTGGTCTACAGAGTGAGTTCCAGGACAGCCAGGGTTACACAGAGAAACCCTGTCTCAAAAAAAAGAAAGGAAGGAAGGAAGGAAGGAAGAAAGAAAGAAAGAAAATCAGTTCATACAGTAGATTATCAAGGTGGTAGAGTATATCATATTTGTCATTCCAGCCCTTGGTAGATAGATAGAGGCAGGAAGAGCCCAACTTTGAGGCTAGTCTGGGATACAAAGTAACAGTCTGTCTCAAATCAACCAAATGCCCTAAAGAAGAGACCACAACTACCACAACAATAATAACAAAAAGCCATTCACTATGATAGTGCTTTACAAGTGCCCCAGCAGCAGAGAGAGCAAAAGGAAGGATGCTTAAACCTACCTGAGATACAAGCCCAACAATAAGCATGCATTTACCACCACGCAGGGGACAGGAGAGAAGATGCTTCCTAATCAGTGTAACCTGGAGCTGGGGGCAGTCTCCCAGACCAGAGCAGGTTGGGCTCTCTGCTATAATCTTGCCTTTCCACTTTATCCTCTGATGAAATAGCCTTTCATCTGCTTTCTATCCACATCCTGTGACAATATTTAATCGCCCCTGGGTGCTTTGATCTGTTGGCTCTACCTCAAAGTCAAGAATATGACACATTGTCCAGGAGAAAATCTAGGTGCTACCCAACGGGAGGAGGGCATGTTGGGGGAAGAGTATGTCCAGAGACCAGAGGCCCATTTCCTGAATTTTAGAGACTGTATTCCAGGGATAGCTCCTGCTCTCTAGCTGAGCTTCAGATGCCGGGAAACACAAGAGACCAGAGACTGAGAGTGTGGGAAGCCTGGGCGGGCGTGAGAGAAAAAGGTAGGTCATTTCTCCTCCATTAATCTCTGTAACACTGGACCTTGGATTGGCTCATTGATGTTGAGTTTTATAGCTAATACTTAAAGCTATAAAAAGGTTTTACTTTAGAAACTCCCATGAGACAAATGTATTTTTTTTTCTATTAAGAGGCCACGTTTTTCTAGGCCTCAGCCATGGAAGTTATTGTCCTCTTGAGGCACCATTCAGACACAAATTGTCTTAGACACACACATACACAAAATATAAGTCAAGGCTCTTCACTCGACAGAGCCCAGTCCTTGAATGATCCTTGGTTGGTAGAATCTGTGGATATGGAACCCACAGGTGTGAGAGACAGTTATGTTATCCAGCAGTGGCACACATCTGTAACTGCATTCTGTCTCCACTGTTATCTGAAAAGTTGTTTCTAAATACCTGATCAGGAGCCTTCTGCTAAACTGCGTTTAAGAAAACTATGACATACTATGATGGTTTGTTTATGCTCAGCCTAGGGAGTGACACTATTAGAAGGTGTGGCCCTGTTGGAGTAGGTGTGGCCTTGTTGGTGTAGGTGTGTCACTGTGGGTATGGGCTTTAAGACCCTTATCCTAGCCGTCTGGAAGCCAGTATTCTGCTAGTAGCCTTCAGATGACGATGTAGAACTCTCAGCTCCTCCTGCACCATGCCTGCTTGGATGCTGCCATGCTCCTGCCTTGATGATAATGGACTGAACCTCTGATCCTGTAAGTCAGCCCCAATGAAATGTTGCCTTATAAGAGTTGCCATGGTCATGGTGTCTGTTCACAACAATAAAACACTAACTAAGACACACCATGCCCAACTGGTCAGAGACCTAGGGTAAAACCTAACACTATATGGTCTAAAAATAAGTATAAATAGAATTATTTCTAATGATATCCCACTGTACTCAAAGATCAGTGCCTTATCCAGTCATTATCAGAGAAGTTTCCTCCAGAAGCAGATGAGAACAGACACAGAGAGCCACAGCCAGACACTACGGGGAGAGCGTCTAAAAGGGAGGTCTGAAAGCCCAGGGAATGCCGCAGAAGAGAAGACTGAAAGATTGTAGGAGACAGAGGAGATAGAGAATACCAGGAGAAACACATCCTTCTGAGTCAACTGAGGATGGGCCTACATTGTTCTGTACCAGATTCTGTGTGTGTGTGCATGTGTGAGTGCAGGTGTGTACATGACATGTGTGTGTGCATGTGTTTGTGTGTGTGTATTAGCTATTAGCTTAGTATTTTTCTGGGACTCCTGTCTGTGAGAATAAGTGGGTATCTGACTCTAGTGCCTGCTCTTGGGACTCTGTTTCTCCTGTTTGATGACTGGATAAGGCACTGATCTTTGAGTACAGTGGGATATCATTAGAAATAATTCTATTTATACTTATTTTTAGACCATACCGTGTTAAGTTTTACCCTAGGTCTCTGACCAGTTGGGCATGGTGTGTCTTAGTTAGCGTTTTATTGCTGTGAACAGACATCTGGGTCCGGCTTTGATATTATACTTTTTGCTTCATCTTTTATTTTATTTATTTTATTTTATTTATATTTTATTTTGTCATATTTGGTTGTTATCTCTTAGAAGCCTGTTCTCTTCTAATGAGAGGCAGGAACGGAGTGGTTATGAAGGGGAGGGTGGTGGTGAGGGGACATAGGAAGGGAGGGAGGATCTTGGAGGACTAGAAGAATGAGAAACTATAATCAGGATTTATTGAGAAAAGAATCTATTTTCAGTAAAAGATAAAAGAAAGAAAGAAAACTGTGACATTGTTGGGCAGAGATGACTTCAGTATTTTGATTTCCTAGATGAAGAATCTGAGTAAAGAACAAACTAAGACTTAAATCTAACCAATCAGAATCCATCAGACTTAAATGTAACCAATCAGAAACCACCAGCTAATATTAACTGGACTTTCCACCAGATCATACCACCCTGCCTCATTTTAGCTAAACCTGTTACGGTTTTACTTTCCAGTACCAGGAATTGAACCTACAGCCTTGCATATGTTAGGCTAAGGTTCTACCACTGAGATACATTTCCAGGCCATTTTCTCATTTTCATTTAGAGATAAGATCTCACTAAATTTTCAAGGCTTGTCTTGAACTCACTACATAGCACATCCATGCCTTGAACTTGTTACTTTCCTGCCACAGTCTCCCAAGTAGGTAGACTCACAGGTCTTCACTGTCAAGCAGTGGTTCAAGGTTTTAGCTCTGCTAAAGTAGGGCTCGATTGCTTGTGGGGATACACTCTTCTTCCTGAATGCTCTGCTTAGTTTGTATTGCTTCTCTCTGTGTGACATAATGCTCCTGGACCAGCTGCTCAGATCAATCCTACACTGTATCCTGGCTCTGCTGAAGCCTTGCATCTCTTTGAGATCATCAGTTGATAGCTTCTCAGAAGCAAAAGGTTTCTGACAATCCCACAGCTCATGACGAACAGATTCTGGGCCCTGCCAAGGACTATGGAATCGATTGATCTTGCATGTGGAAACTCCTGACCTGGCTTAATGCCCCAGGAATACCAGGGAGAGGAAAGGTTGAGATGAGGGAGGGTGAGGGTCTGGTATACGTGTGCAATTTTAGATTGACATCTCTCATCTTTGTCCTTCATTCAGTGTCCTGGCTTAAATCTGAATCTAGAAATGGGGGGGTTGGTTCAGAGATTTGTGAACCCAACCAAAGCCAGCTGAATGGCTCATGAGATCTGAATCAGCCGGAAGCAACTGTTCCCAGCCCCAGAATCCATGTCTCAGTTCCACCTGGCATCGCCAATTATCTGTTCCTCTGACATAGGGTGGATTTTTCCCCCTTCTTCTTCATTCCCTAGAAATAGAACTATAATTAAATCCAAAATTATACTGGAGACTCTATCGTCATAGCAAAAGCAGAACACAATGTCTGCAGACAAAAACACTCTTTCAATAAAAATTAATTATGTGCAGCTCATGTCCCAGTCTGATGGTGGTGTGAGGAATGCATATGGAGGCGTGAGGAGGAGCTCAGCTGGGGAGCACTGCCCAGAGTGGCTCCCTCCTCCTAAAGCTCCCTCTGTATAGCATAGTCCTCATCTCCATTCGAGCCACACACACCAACCACACATAAATATACACACTTTATAGCAACTGCTGATGGATACTTTATTCTCATCCTTCATGGTCTGAGAAGTTGCAGTCAGCCACAGACAGGGCTAGGGGAGATCAGAGGGAAAAGAGAGAAGTCAGAAAATAAAGTGACCTGTTGTTCTCATTTAATTTTTAATTTTCAGAGGAAATATTTTCAAATTAGGAACATAAGAATTCAGCTGGCACCATGTGCAGCATGCTTCCTGCCACAGGGAGTGTGTAGGCGAACTGAACTCTGGGGGGAGATGATGGAGCCTGGAGCTCCTGCCCATCATAATACCCATGAGACAGAACCTGTCTCTTAGGACCTGGGTCTTCCTAAAATACAGAGTCTGGGCCCTAGTACAATGTAGTCAGCCAGTGTTTCTAAAAGTAGACACAACTCTTAGTAAAAGTACAGTGAAAACCAGATAGAGGAGGAGAAGCAGGGTGGAAGCATCTCACCTTAGAAACCATAAAGAAAAGGGGAAAGAACATACACAAACTTTCTAGCCCTGGCTGTTCTTTCTTGTTGGTTCTTCTTGAGGCCATGGAGCAGGAAGAGCATTGGCGCAGGGGTGGGGGTGTTAAGATATTTAGGGTTGCTGGTTAGTAATAATACATTTACCTATGTAAAGTCTAAATCACTTTGCTTCAGTAGCTGGTCTGCCTTCTGAGTTCCTCAGCACCTCATCTTAAAACAGCAGGGGATTAAGTAAAGTAGCCTTTGTTTCTATCTCCACAGGAACTGTAAGGCTCTAACCCTCAGCCTGCTAGTTGAAGTTGCAGGAAGAAAAGGGGACACTTTCAACAGTGATTTTAGCCTTTATTTATAAGTTCTAAAGGGTTTTCTATAAAAATTCTCTAAGAAAAAAGGAGAGAAAAGGGGTTGTCTCCTCTCTTTGTCCTCAGAGCTTATACATCTTTCAGAATACATGATCACATAGTAAAAAGTTCATCAAAAGTTTACACATAAATTCAAATCATAAACTGAATAAAAAGTTTATAACAGAGAACGTTTACATGCACATCCATTAGGAGTAATTATCTGGCTAAACATTCATCATCTGCCACTAGTCCTACAGGTCCATGAAGAGTTAAAAACCATAACTTTTGTGACTATGTTAATAGTGACGTTTTGTATAGATAAACCCAGTCAGTATCTTATCCTCTGTCCCTGCACCTATAGTAAATCCTTAATTCGCAATTATGACCTTTGGTTAATGGTTTTACAACTTCTTGGAGGGTATTGTAAGTTTCAGATGCCTGCCTGCTATCTCAAAAGCAATTCACTCATGACACTTGAAGACTGGCAGAATTCTCATTGCAATTTTAATTATCAGAGAGGACTTAATAGCAGTCCTGTTATTAAAGAGCTTAATAATTACTAATATAATTTTAAGAATTCTTATAGGATCATCATTAAGAATTAACAAATCATCTATTTGTCTATATAGCACCACTACAGGACTGTACTCTGTACTTCTTCATTGTTCTGCAGAAATCTGCTCAAAAGGGTGCTCTAATACCTAATGATTGATATATATATATACATATGTATCAAAAACATATTAATAGCAGGAATCTTTCCTAAAATGAAATTTTCCTGGGTCTTGCCTGCAGAAGCAAATCTGTCATTAACTGTACAGTCCATGGTGGAACCATCTCAGGAAGACCATTTGCTGGTTTTTAAGCATCTTCTTGTTGGCTCCTGGCACAAAGATAGATATTATGTTAGCTTTTCATTGTCTGACACATACCTGAAATACACAATTGAAAAGATGGAAGATTTAGTTTGCCTCATTGACCCAGAGGCCTCAGTCCACAGCCCTCTATTTATGCTGTGGGCATGTGGTAAGAAAGATAATTTTGGCAGAAAAGACATACTGGAATAGAGATGTTCACTTATTGAAGGTCACAAGCACATAGAGAAATAGGAAAAGGCCAGGACAACATACATCCTTCAGTGCACTGTTGGGGGTCTGCTTGGATCAAATACAACTCAAACACCAAGTTAATGCAGAAAAGAAGTTTATTGTAATTAAGCCGCTACTGATCTATCAGGGACACAAAACAAACTCAGCTGACTTTCAACCTGAGCCAGAATGCTGTTGAGTTTTAAACACAAAAATCACAAAAGATGTAAACACCTAGGTCAAGTTCCAGTTAGATTTTTCACCAATCAAGATTCAGGGATGAGGGACTTCCCTAGGAACATTTTTTGTGATACACTTATTCCGTCCCATTGGATCCACAGTTCACTCAACAGTAGGATATGAATGTCTGAAAGGGGAAGTGAGTAGGGGCTATGAATGAACTTGTGGGATAGCCTGGAGAAGCTCTTCATCTTGCTATGTTTCCTACTCACCTTATATGTAGAAGATTAGATAACATACAACATTAGACTTGGTGATCCTGTTGAGTCTTATAATATTCCCCACTTGTGGAGCCTGTGGGGTCTTACTATATAAACACTTTGTCATTCCCGGTGATGAACATCTCAAGTTTTACTACTGCAGATCTCAACACATTGTCACAGAACTGAGGACTACATGACAGGTAGGCAAATGGCAATGGCAGTGGACTTTCGCTCTTTTCTCCCTCTTTATTTTTGCTGAGACAAACTCTTTCTCACCAACTCCTGATACCAAAGCATAAGAAAAACCCAAATGGTTTGGGAATGGAAAGATTGCTCAATGGGTAAGAACACTTCCTGCTTTTACAGAAGACCAGGTTTCAGTGCCCTGCACCCATAGGATGGCTCACAGCTTTCTGTTAACTTCAGTTCTGGGGGATCTTCTGCCTCTTCTGGCCTCTATGCACACTGTATGTATGTGCACCTACATCCAACGCAGTAAACACATGCATAGAAATAAAATAAAAGAAGCAAATCTTTAAAATCTTTTTTAAAAATCCAGATTTCTAAAGAGAGTTAATTTAAGTAGTTGAAAACTCTGCCAAAGTTTTTCTGACACTGGAAACTAAACCATCAGTACTTTTATTTCAAGTTCTAGTCAGACAAGTAAGACAAAAAATGTATAAGAACTGAAAATAAAGAACTACAGCTATTATCAATTACATATGGCATAACACTTTATATAAGAAGTCTTTACATTGACTACATAATGTGTAGGTAATTACAGAGGAACTGTACAAATTAGCTATTTGAAATAAGAAGTAAAACAAGCAAAAACATGGAATTAATAGTCAATATAAAGCTACTTATATTTATATACTTTTATATTATATATATTATATACTTTTAAAGTTTTAACAGAAAACTTTAAAACATTTTAAATATTTTATGGTCTGTATTTTATATTACTAATATTCTTTATTATCATGCTATAACTTTCTGCATCCTTTTAAATTCAGTCTATATCTTTACCTTAAAGGACATCTTTTGCAGAATGCAAGTCGAATTTTGCTTTGTTCTCCTATTTGATAATCTCTGCATTTCATCTATACTGTTAACTCATTTAGATTTAATGCAATTCAGTTACGATTGTTCTTATTATTTGTTTTGTTTCTGAGAATATAATTCCATCACTCACTCTGATTTTTTAAACTTAGAAAATGTAAGCTAATTGAAAATGATTGTTTATGTTAGTGGAGCACAATGTGATAATTTAGTGCATGTACGTGACAAATCAGCTTATTAAATATTTTCCTCAGTTTGAACATTTATAATTTTTTGTGTTTGATGTCTATGTATTCCTCTCTTTTACCTCTTTTAAAAATTGTAAATTTTTTTGTAAGCTATAGGCTCTGTATCATACTATAAATCAGTAGAACTTATCATTATGAAAATGTACAGTTTTTTACTGAAAATTCAATTACTTTATTATTATCATTATTGGTACACATGACTGCAAGCATACATGTTCATGAGCACACACATACACACACACACAGAAATACCACAGCACACATGTGGAGGTCAGATGACAGGTTTGTGAAGTAACTTTTCTCCTTTCTCTCTTTCCATCTTTACATGGATTCTGGAGGTTGAGCTCAGGACTCCAGGCTTGGATGGCAAGTACCCTTAACAATCAATTATCTCAGTAGCTTTGGAATTTTTTAAGTTAAAATTTTGCAAACATCAAAATCATAAAATATGTATAAATGCATTTTACCAAATTGTTCAGTTCCACTCTTATCTGCACAAAACAATACTGAGGAAACCCTAAGAAATGAAACTAACACCATGTGCACTTACTGAGTTATTAGATCCATGCAGACTCCTCTTAAGGAGCCTAGAGGTTCAATAAAATTCCAAGCAAAACTCAGTCAGGGATGTATGTACACATGTGTGTACTAGTTGGCTAGCCAGATCCAAAACTTAAATGGCTGTAAAAGTTGACAAAGACAGACAAAACATTCTGGAAAAATCAAACATTGGCTCTAATGTGTCACACCTCACTATAAGGTAGCAGAATTAAGTCCCTTGTGATGTTGGGATAAACAAGTGGCCATCCACAACAGAAAACAATTCAGAAGCAGGGCACATACAGGTTGTCACTTGATTCCTGAAAGGGACAATGCCATGTTTTGTTTTTATTTGTTTGCTTCTCCTTATTGTTGTTATTGTGAGATGGGGTATCACATAGCCTCCAGGTTGGCCTCAAATTCATGCAGCTTAGGATACCTTGAAATCCTAACCTTCTATCTTTCATTTCCCAAGGGCTGAGATTGCCATGCCAAGGAACACCATGCTGGATGTGGTGACTTCAGTGAAAAGTGTCCTCCCTTCTAGGCTCACATATTTGAGTCCCCAGTTTGTAGCAATGTTTACAGAGGCAGTGTGGCCTTTCTGGAGGAAGTATGTCATAGGACAGGCTCAAAGGGTTTACAACCCTACTTCACTTTCCGTTCACTCTCTCAGCTTTCTGCATTGGTTGGAGATGGGATCTCTTGGCTTCTTGCTTCAGCTGTCTTCTCCCATGCCTCCCCGGCCATTGTGGGCTCTCCCTCTGGAACGGAAAGCTAAAAGCAAGCTCGATCTTACTAAGTTGCTTTTGGTCATGGTGTTTTATCACAAGAGCAGAAAAGCAACTGAGAGACTTGGTAAAGAAAATGTGCTAAATGGTGCTGAGTTAATTAGAAATCTAACTGAGGAAAAAAAATGCATTTTACTGTAACTTACACCATATACCATAGGTCAGTTCTAAAGGATGATAGGTCTAAATATGAAAGGCAAGAACAAAATATGAAGTTCCATGCTATTAATGATACTCTGCTATGCTTGCAGACAGGAAGCTAACATAACTGTCTCCTGAGAGGCTTCATCCAGCAGATGGAGGCAGATGCAGAGATCCACAGCCAAACATCAGGCAGAGCTTGGGGAGTCTTGTGGAAGAGCAGGGAATAGAAGTAAGTAAGCCAGAGGGGTCAAGGACACAACAAGAAGACTTACAGAGTCAACTAAACTGAGACCATAGAGGCTCACAGAGCCTGGGCCACCAACCAGGGAGCAAGAAGAGGCTGGACCTAGATCCCCTACATATCTGTGGCAAATGTGCAACTTGGTCTCCATGTAAGTCCCCTAACAAGTGGAGTGGGGGTTGTTTTGGTCTCTGCTCCCTGCCCTACCTCCTTCCTTTTTTCCCTTTTCCCCTTCCACCTTCCCCTTTCCCAATACCTGGACTATCTGGTTGGGCCTCAGTGGGAGAGGATGTGCCTAGTCCTGCTGGATCTAAATGTCCATGGTGGGTTAGTACCCAAGGCAGGGATTCCTTTCTCTGAGAATGAGAGGGGTAATGGGGGAAGGGACTTGTAAGGGTGGGACTGGGAAGGAAGGGGCTGTGATCAGGATGTAAAGTGAATAAAAATAAATAAATGAATAAATAAATAAATAGGAAAAAGAATGAAAAATATCAGAAGACATTTGGAAACTTTTTCATCGTCTGACACTGACACTGAGCTGATGGAAAATGAAAACTTTGACTTAAAGGGAAGGTGTGATAAATTTATATTTAAAAATTAATTACTTTTATTCATTAAAAATATGGCCTTGGTAGTATACTCCAAGCCCTTTGGAGACAGAGGCAGGAGGATTTTACAAGTTAAGGTCAGCCTGGTCTACATAATTCTGGTCTAGCCCAGGGTACATAGCAAGACCTGTCTCATAAAAACAAAATAAACAAAAATATCCAGGAGAAAGTAAACTAAGAGAAGGGGAAAGAACCAGAGAGGAAGAAAACATATATACATCACACTTCCATAGCTTTTCTAACTCCAGATTACAGAAAGATCATCTGAAATCCTACGGGATTACCCTCCTTCTTGACTTCTTCCAGTCTTTTCCTAACTCAACCACAGGGGTCCCCAACTTCAGACCATTGGTTGGGTATAAGTATCTGCTTCTGTCTCAGTCAGCTGCTTGTTGGGCCTCTCAGTGGGTAGTCATGCCAGCTACTGTCTGTAAGCACACCACAGCATCAGTAATAGTGTCATGCCTTGGAGCCTCCCCTTGAGATGGGTCCCAATTTGGGCCAGTCACTGGATCTCCTTTCCCCAAGTCTCCTCTCCATTTTTGTCCTTACAGTTCTTTTAGAAAGGAACAATTCTGGGTCAGAGTTTTTGATTGTGGGATGACAACCCCATCCCTCCACTTGATGCCCTATTTTTTTTTTTTTTTAATGGAGGTAGATTCTTGAAGCCCCAGAGAATGAGGAGGCCTTGCAGGGTGTGCGTGGGGAACATCCTCTTGGAGACAGTGAAGGAGGAATAGGATGAGGAACTGACCGGGAGGGGGATAATGACTGGACTGTAAAAAAGATTAATTAAAAAAATTAAAAAAGAAAAAAGAAAATTATATGAAGCTTTGGGTAAAATGAAATTTATGTTCTTATTCTTAAAACTGAGAGGTGCATAAAATAATACGATTTTTCACCTCAGAAAAGTAAAGTTTCACCTCAGGAGGTGTGTTTAACTCTGTCTCTATGCGTAATTCATTGTAAATTCTGTAATGTACACATTTATTTACAGAATGATCAAGTCTGATTTAAAAAACTATTGGAATTAAAAAAAAAAGATAACAACAATAATAAGTCACCTAAAATCAATTGCAATCACAAAGAAGACAGACAACTGGTTACCAGGGAAAAATGAATAAAAGCACTGAACAAGAATCTCACAAGAATGTCAACATGTCTTATAAGGATTTGAAAAGAAAAAGAGCTCAAATGTACCCCCAGAATAATGAGGTTTTGTTTATGCATCCAGAACAGCTAACATCGAAACTCATAGAATCAGTGTTCTGTGTGGAGCATTGTAGATGACACTGGATTGCTATCATCACTCTGGGTAGCATCCACTAATGATGCATCATACAGCCCAGGCATTCACTCCTTGCTAGGGAAGACAAACCTGCCAGTCTGTGGATACCAGGAGCTGCATGACTTAGAGCTTCATGTGCTTAGAGCATCTAGTCACCTGAAAACCTTACCAAGTCATAATAAAACCTAAAGCAGACAGGAGAAATGTTACTATGCTCACAGGACAGGGTATTTGCACAGACTAGCTATTCATAACAAATGGGTGGATATCAAACTTAAGTGTGAACAAAGCAAGGTGAGTATAGAAACATATACATTACATGTATACATCATATGTATATGTTTCCATTCACGTGGCCTCAACCTACATTATGCTGTTAGAAAATAGGATAGGGGAGACTTGAGGCAGAGGTGGGAGGTGTCACAGTTGGAACTTTGTGTGCAGAGAACGGTCTATTTATTCATCTAGGTAATTATTCAAGAGGAGCTTCTAAAATATAATATGCCAAACTTAGCATTTGTAAAGGTTTTATAATTATATAAGACTGCCCATTAAAGTTTGTTTTGGGGGATGAGTATGAAAATCGAGTCTTATTACATAGCCCCAGCTATCCTGGAACTGTGTAATCTAAACTGATCAGAAATGTATACTGTTCCTCCCGCTGTCTAAAGTTCCTGAATGTTGGGATTATAGATTATAAACATGCACTACCACTCCTGTCTTTAATATTTTCAACTCAGAGCGCAGAGTCCTCATGAGACTGTAATTTTCACATTTAAGGAAATGAAAGCCATAAAGAAATTGAGTCTGAAGTTGATAATGAGTTCCGATGAGCACCATAAGAAAGTCGAGTGGTTGGGGAGATGGCTTTGCCAGCAGATAAGAAACACTTGCTGCATAAGCATTCTCAGGTATGAAGTCCTGAGTTCAAATCCATACCACTCACATAAAGAAAGTGTACCTGCATGCCTGCAACCCCAGCATTGTCGTGTGCAGAGACAGGAGGGCTAGTCAGCATAGGTCCAAGCTAAGTGAGAGACACTGTCTCAAAGGAATAAGGTGGGGAGCTAGGGAGAAGGATGCCTAGTATCCTCTTCTGGTGAAGGCACACACATGTGCCCATGACCACATATACACAATCACAACCAACCACACACACACACCACACACACACACACACACGCACACACACAAGCAGACTAGCTAATGGACAGTGCTTAGCTGCTGTGATTGAAGATCATATACAAACTGTGATCTTGGTTTCAGAAGCTTTAGCACGATAAAAACATTGTTGCCTTTTTTCGTTTCAAGATATTCCTAAAAGCCTTGTGCTTTATGCACTGTTATCAACTAACTTGGCAATAAGATTGTTGATTGCTGACTGAGGGATACTTCCAGCTCCTGGGCCATAACCTGGACCGCTGACACTTTCTAACACCGAGAAGGATTCTGGGTAAATGAGAAGTGGGGTGCTTCTGGATCAGGTTCTGTCACTCACTTCATTATTCCTTTACACTCAGGAAATATTCAGCAACCGTTGTGGAGAAGCTGTGTGTTAGCAGTGTTGCCAATGACAACTGTGACACACGCTCTTGGGCTACACAGTCTGGTATGTAGGTTTCTATCAGGCAGCTCAGCAGTGTCTTCAGTGAAGCAAGAGGCATGCTGCTTTGGGCTTCTAATCCTCTCTGTCCTTTGATTACCAAGATGGTCTTCAGGGGAACCTTCTAGAACCCTCCCTCCAGCCACTTGTCAAGGAAACAGTCTTGACTTCAGGGCTTAACTCAGCATCAACATTTTCTTGTGATATGGTTGAGAGAACATAGGGGCATTAGTGTCTAGAAATGAATTCTAGCCAGTGCTATGAAATTTCCATAATCTGACTTTATGTCATAGTTGTCCATACTGGCCCTTTATCATTATTGACTAGAAGAGCTTCTTATTGGTATATTTGTCATTATGAATGTTATGTGCATGATGGTGTGAATTTGTCACCAAGGCAACAGAAGGAGGCGTGATGTTTAGGAGCGATATTACCTATTACAAACCCCAGGACTGATTCTGGGAAGGACATACCTCAGACCCAGAGCCTCAGTACCTCTCCTCATGGCTTTCAACGCCACATTGCAGCCTCATTTATTTGTCTTAGTATTGAAAACTGAAAAGATAAAAATAGAGAGGAGAGAAGGAGGAGGAGAGAGGACAGAGAGGAGAGAGAGAGAGAGAGAGAAAAAGAGAGAATTATTAATTATTCATATTAATCACGGGCATCTTTGCAGTTTGGTTCATTCTGTTTATTATTCATGTTAAGTTTTAGTTAATAAAACTTAATCATTGTTTACACACGCACACTCCCTTTTCTTATAAAACAAGTGGGAGTTCTTTGTCTCAACTTATCATGCATGTATCCTGAGCCTACTCACAGATGATGGAAGATATGGAGAGGAAACGAGTTCATGGTTCATCAGGGGTGAGCCGCCACTGACATTTCATTCTCCAAGCTGACCCACAGCATTAGAAGAAAAGCATACCATGACTTAGCCCCATCTCTGAGATAATATATTCTATCTACTCTAATTCCTCCAGCAAGTGGGAATGAGTTGCCGCCCTATGTCAGACAGCACATCTATTATATCTCTACCCTAGGGCCCACCCTCCTTCACCACTTCATCCTCCATTCACCACTGGCAGTGAGACCACACACAATCTCCAATCTATGTCTATCATCCCAGCTTATGAAATTTGAGATGCTCACTTTAAATGTACAAGAGTCCATGTCTAGCAGTGGAGTCTTCTCATCTTACCCCACTTTCCTATACACCATGTTGTATCTTTCTAGAAGGCTACTGTGCCAATAGACTCATGAGATATATTTGCTTGCCTGTTCTTTATACTAGCAAATTTTAGTCTAGGTGACCACCACCAAGACAGCTCAGATCTTAATATGGTGTCTCTTCAGACCCTGTTGGCTTGTCCACAAAGGATTCCGTATAGCTATAATGACCTTGAGACGAAGCCACACTCTGAGGAGCCATACACACATACAAAATCTTAGGACTTTCATATTGTTTGATAAGTACCTTACGAGTCCCATTGCATTCCTGACAGCATACTTAGATGTATAGAGAAAGGTGACATAGCCTGTAATTCAAAACTCACATTGAGGCTGTTTCTATTAACACTTCCTGGGAGGTTTAATTGTCAAGCTTCAGGAGGTAGCTGGGTCAGAGGAGGTGCTTAGCGTTTCCTAGGGCAACCTGTCTTTCTTCTCACTGACTGAGTCAGGGGTGACACAATGAGGTCTGAGAAAGGATGTGTGTCTCATGAAGCAAAGAAAACTTTCCATGGGTTTCTGAGAAGAGGACTGATAGGGAGTGTACAGGGGATCTTAAATGTTAAGTCAGAGTTCCCTGTGCTCAGTGGACTACAGGGGTCTGGCTTCATAAGTGTTCTCCAGTTTCTATAGACTCATCTGGTGAAACTCAAGAGAAAGCCAAGGCTTGAGCTATATATGGAAATGACTAGAAAGCACTTGGTATTAAATCTGGCTGAGTCTATTAGCACAAATGAAAGGCCATGCAAATTCTAAGACTGAGTGAAAGAAATCGTAAGGATAATTCCAGGAGACGGCCAAGGTCATTTAGGATGCTGGAGTAAAAGGCTCTCAACAAGTTTTGTAAATACCTGAAATGCTACTGGAGAGTCAAGAGCATATGGCTTTAATCTAAGACCACTGGATAACCAAATGGTCTCCATAGAGGAAAAAAAAATGTAGTTACACATGCAGAGAAAGATGTTAGTCGAGAATAATGTTGACAAATAATAAGGCCCTGCAAAACTGAGGCTGGCTGCCAGCCTCAAGGAGAGAAGGAAAGGCTTTGGTGTTGGACCAGCTAGGAGAGCATTTACCCCCAACTGTCCTCTAAGATTTGGCATGGGCTGGATGCCAGCTGCCTACCCCTGGGAAATCAAGCAAGCATTAAGAACCCAAAAGAAGATGCCCCAAAGCAAGCATTTGGGAGATAACAGAAAGAAAGGCATTTGGCTGAGTTGGCAAGATTGAGAACAGAGAGTATGAACACCCTTGAACTTCAAAAGCAGCTCTCAGCAAAGGCCTGGACAGATTGCCAAGACAGGCAGAGCCCGAGCGCTACTGCTCTGGGCCCCCAGACTTGAAAAGAGGTTGTTGTGACTTAGATTGATGCCTGGGATTACTTTCATTGCCATCTTCTGTCACCCTGGTGAGTATACACAATTTTAGACTGTATATGTTATATGCTTCACACTTTCACATATATATTATATATACATGTATATATGAAAATATATGTGTATATATATATAAACCCAAGACTTCAATTAGAACTATGGAAAAATCTTTGCTCATGTGGGCCAAATTGTTTTATTTCATAGTCATAATGATCCAGCTCTTGGCGTCCCTCCATGTTCCCCCAGATATGCTCCACTAAGCAAAAAATACTTCCAACCCGGGCAACCAGAAGGCTCCTCAGCAGGAAGTCCATTTTCTCCCCAAAAGGTACTGGTTTAAAATATTTTCTATTAATTATATTAATATTGTTTTGTGAGTCATGCTTACTTGCCACTGAGAGCAACTGGGACTCCACAGGTACTCACTGGGAAATTTCAGTCATGGGGGATGCTGATTTGGTAATGTCATTTGCCAGATGTCAAAGAAGTCTTTAAAAACTGAAGAATGTATTAAGAAAAAACCACGAGGAAGGCTACTCAAGGAGGGTCAAACTTGAGCTTCATAACAATGGCAGTGATGACTATTAACATATTTAGTAAGACCCATAATCCATGAACCCATAATATCGTTACAAAAAGAACAAGGTGGACTCTTCTTTAAGAAGAACTTCAACTAGCAGATGTAGTGGAATGGGAGTCTTATAATGCAACCACTTTATAGTCATCTAAATGATTTGGTCTAGTGTCATATGGATGCCCAAATTTATGAATGAATATGATCAAAATATATTCATGTGTGTGCAAAGATGTTCACAGATAGCTGCCTGGAAGTTATATGTTGATTTCAAAGGAAAACATGTAACACGCTACACTAGAGAGTCAAGGAGTCAGCTCCTTAATCAAGCAGACTCACCTAATGTCACTAATAATGAGATAATCCGACATTCTATGCCTCCTGACTCGACACTGTAAGAGACTCAAAAAGAGACCTACTGTGATTCTTGTCAAACAAAGTTTAACATGAATCTAATCATGAGAAAGCAACTGAGCAAATTCAAATTAAGAAGTGATAAACAGTATGTCTGGCTTGAACTCTTCCATATGTCAGCATTATGAAAGACCTGTTTTGTTTTGTTTTGTTTTCTTAAAGAGATGATCTCCATGAAAAGAGATTGGAAAGATACCAGTTGGGTAAAATGCAAGAACTTTGATTGGATTTTAACCAAAGGAATGAAAACAAGGAGTGAGTTGGAGAACTGAGAAACTGGGCTGTGGATTGTTGGTGTTTGGACACTTGACTCACTCCTCTTAGGAGACAGACATAGACTCACAGGAGTGTCAGGAGCATACTGTCGTCTTAAGGCCTTTATTTTACTTTCACATCATCTGCTGAGGGTGGAGATGGAAGATGGGACCTGGACAAAGCAACTGGCAAATGTTGAGTGGTGAAGTAGAGGAACAAAATTGGCTCTCCATTGACGTCTTCTCTAAATTATTGTGAAACTTTAAAATAAAATAATATTGAGGTTTATGGGGGGGGGTAAAGATACATGCTACCCAGCTCGATAATCTGAATTTTATTTTTAGGCTCCACATAGTAGAAGGACTTTTACGAGTTGTTCTCTGACCTTCATACATGTGTATGTTTGCACACATGAATGAGTGAATGGATGGATAATAAATACATTCAATAAAACATTTAAAATATCAAGGAAAATTAGGTTGCAAGAGTATAGTGGAAAAATTAGGATAAGCATTTTTAGTGGTCCTTTATTGGTTACTGTAATAAAACACCAGAAGCTGGGAAAGTGTATATAGAAAAGAGGTTTATTTAGTTTAGAGTCTGGGAGTTCAAGGACACAGTACCAGCAGTGACTTTGCTCTGGGAGTGCCTAATGGTAAAGGACATTATGGTAGGAGTGTCTACAAGTGAGAGATCTCATGATAAAACAAAGCCAGTGTGGGAAGAGGGATCCTGCTTGCTCACTCTTTTACAATGTCTTACACTTAAGGAAGAAACAGGGCTCCTATGAAAACTACATTCATCCTTTCCAAGGATCTTTCCAGCACATCCAATGACCTCTCTATAGGTGAGTATCTTTTTCCCTATGTGAATGCCAGGGATCAAATTTTTGCTAGCTAAACAAACAAACAAACGAACAAACTGTGTGCTTGCTTGTGCAAGTGTGTGTGTGTGTGTCTGTGTGTGAATACATGAGCAGTTGTGGTGACTTGCTGTCAGCCATCTTCCCAATGGCTCGTCTTTATTCTCTGAGATGGAGTCTCTCAGTCAAACCCAGAACTCATCTTATAGCTTGTCTTGCTCGTCAGCTTATTTTGGGGATCCCTTGTCTCCACATTCTGAGGCTGAAATTTTAGGGAAGCTTCCATGTGTACCAATCTTTACATGGTTTCTGGGGATCCAAACTCTCATCTTCATGCCTCTGTGGTAAGCACTGTAACCCCTCAGCTATCTTCCTAGACTCTGGCACCTTACTTTGTGAGATTCTGTTACTAAACTCAGAGCTCACTATTTGACTGGATTTGTAGCCAGCAAGTCCTGGGGATCTGCCAGTCTTGGCTTTCCTGGTGCTGGGATTATAGGCAAACTTCCAGATAGGTGCATCTCCCCCATATGGGTGCTGGGGATCAAACATAGAACCTTGTATTTGTGTGTCAAGTACTTTACTGACCGAGCCTCCTGCCCCAAATACTCATTCTTAGAATTCCTAAAGTAATAGCTCATACTTAGATACTTGTGCCAAGGATTGTGCTAAGAGCTTTAATGTCGTTGAATTATAGAAGAAATGTTATTAGGTAGACATTAATATTGCAGATGAGGAACCCGGAGCCCAGAAAGGTTAAGTGTCTGGTTAGTATCAACAGCAAACACAGGAACCAGAACAGACCCGTCTGCCCGACGAAAGTTTGGGTGACAATCCCTCCTCCATTCTGAATCTGTGGCATCATCAGGTATCCTGACTACCCTTGCAGAAAATGAGGATTTTTTCTTGTGTTTATAAATGTGTGTGTGTGTGTGTGCGTGTCCATATATCTACTCCTGCCTCAAAATATAAATGATTTTTTTTTTGTAAATTAGCAAGAAAATACCTCAGTACGGAAGTATGCACTGAACACTGTCAACCTAATAGCTAGGAAAATTAACAGGTAATTTTAAAACCTCTGTTACTTGGTCTTATCATTTAAATTCATTACTGTAATTCAGTATCTTATTCAGTTCATATATATTATATATTGCCAGTTTTGAAATGAAAATGATCATTTTGAAATCATTTATAAAACTGCTGAGTATGTCAAGACCCATATTATAAGAGTGGACAGAGCATACGGCAGCGTCCTGGACTGCCCCTCTTCAATTTCAGGATGCTTTTAAAGTTATTATCAGGGTCTCCATTGGCCTGGGAAAATAATTAACACGATTGGAGGCAGGTGTGGGTGCGCAGGACAGAGCTCTGTCTTAGCTTGTGTTAGCCTCACACTCTGGAACGTTTTCTTTTAAATGCACAGCTTGAGTCTCACCTTCCCGGTGTCATCATGGAGGGTGGAATGGAGTGTGTGTGTGTGTGTGTGTGTGTGTGTGTGTGTGTGTGTGTTTTATTATTCAGGTGAGTAGGGAATTTGGCTTTTAGAAAACCAGATAAAATGATTTCCATAGATCAGGATGCTGAAGTAAGAGAGGGAGTGAGAAAATTCCAGCTAGGAGAAAATAAACAGAAAATGATCTTAGCAATGTTTCCCAAGACAGCTGCTGCAGACACTGAGTGCCTGGGGGAAGCAGGGTGGCGAATAGTTACAGCCATGGACCCAAGTACATGCTACATGTACATGAAGATGTTAAGAGGAACCCCCCTTTTATATATACCAATAGTTTAGAAGACTACAATAAAGCACTGTTTTCCCATAGGAATGCTTTATGAATTTAAATTTAATTCTAAATCATTAATCAACAAGAAACTATATTCCCCAGGAAGTTTAATGACAGAATGTAAAAGGATGCAGGATCAAGAGTTGGCTCGAATCAAGTTTGGTGGTCTTTATGTGAACATGGCAGCTCATCTGACCTTGTTGACTCTCCATTTCCTCATCTGAAGAGTAATAAATTTTTGAAAAGATCCCATTTTAATGTCACCTATCTTTGGTATTTGAAGGAAAGGGAGCCCCAACGATTGATGAAGGTCACATCTCAGGGAACCTCAGAAATATTTTCTTTCTTTCAAAGTTATGAGAGGTCTTGATTCTTCAACTGCACAGTATATCTGGCATTTCACATGACCACGACTGGTGAAGTTTGTTGTGGTCGTTGGATGGCAGTAGACAAAACATGCTAGAAAAAAGGATGAAATGTTCTGAGTGACTTTATCCAGAAATGAGGTCAGTTAGAGCTATTTTTAAAGTTATGAGTCGTCCTATAGGTCTGCCCAAGCCACCAGGGCCTCATATCTCAAATGGCAAAGTCCAAGAACTGAATGCTTAGCCTCTGGCAATTGCTACATCTCCTTGATAGATCAGGCACCTGCAGGCTTGTAAAACAGGCAAGCAAGGGTGCAAGTAATAAGAGGACAGAAAGACAGCCATAACAAAGGGTTCCTATCCAGTATGAATACCAGAGTTCACACTAGATGACATTGGACAATAAGCAGACCTTGTTAGTGGCAATTTCTTTTCCTTTACAACCTGTGTTAATGGCTTCACTTACTGCTCTTATCAAGTATCTGGCAAGACATTTGTCAAGTTTTGGCTTACAGTTTGGGGATTGATCCCATCAGGATGGGAAAGGCAACGTGGCAGCAGGCTATCACAGATGGTCACACTGTGACCACAGTTAGGAAGCAAAAGCTCAGAGAAAGTAGGCCCAGGCTATCAGATTTCAAGGCCCACCCAACAAGTGACGTCCTCCAACAGGGCTCTGCCTCTTAAGGTTCTACACTCTTCCAAAGCTGCACCATCAGCTGATGGCATGACCCAGTAGATATTTCACTTACTTTTCTTATAACGGTGACCCAATACACAAGAAGAAGCAACTTAAGAGAGGAAGGACTTACTTAGAATCATTTTGAGGTACAGTCCATCCCAGGGAGGAAGGCACAGAAGTGGGAAGGGTCCACAGTTATGGCGGAGGAGCTCCAGGAGACTTGCTCACGGGGAGCAGGAAGTGGAAGGCAGACAGGAAGTGGATTGCTCTGTAAGCCTCACTGTCTGCCCTGCAGCAACTCACTTCCTAAAAGTTCTACAAACTGGGGACCATGTGTTCACATGAGCCTACAGGGGAGATTTGTTGTTGTTATTGTTTTGTTTTTAACATCTAAATCATTGTGATGCTTTTTTATTCAGTGTATGATGTTTACAACCTGGGCTGGATGACATCTCCATTAGGGTAAAACTTGATAATGAGAGCTGAGGGCACCATGACAGTATAGCCATCTTTGTTGCTGTTCTGGAAAGCTGGCTGACTGTGTTTGGCATTTTCTTTGCTGTGGCACAGTGTGCTTGGACTTTATTGGGATAGGCCCCTTGTTGAGCATGAAAGCTGGTTTCCTTTTTCCTGCCAGAAGAGAGCTGGCTCTCTCATTCACCATATTTTATGGGTCTGATGGATTCAGCTCAAATACGCCTCAGCAGAGTCTGTCTCTGGGGAAAAGCAGCCCTTGAGAAAGGGCAGTTAAAGATACTGTTTGTCTCAGATTCTTATTGACATCTGGGACCAGGTGAAGACAGGGACAGGGATGAAGCCAAAGCCCACAGCCCTCAAACAACCCAATTATGCAGCTAAGTAGCTTTCCACAAGGTGTTTCTTTGGCAAAAGCAATACTTGCAGCAGGCTTCCTTGAGGCAAAAGCTGGGGGCGGAGGATATAGGTCATTTAACCATACGATGAGGCAAAAGTCCTACTTGCCAAGGCTAGAAAGGTAGGTGGTAGGATTGGTTCCATCCAATTTTCCAAGACTACATTTATCTCTTTGGCTCCATTTCATCCCTGCTATCACCCTTAGATGGGAACAGGCTGGGATTAAAGCTCAGAAAAAATGCTTTGTAGAAGGTAGGCAGTAAGTTATTCAGCATAGTTTTCTTTGCTGATCCCAACATCATGGATATCATTCACTTTTGCATAGTGCATTTGTGATACTCTCCCAGTTATATCTTGAGTTTTTCCCTAGAATGATAGTGTTAAGAGATAGGGTATTGGGGAAGAACAGACCACGAGTCCTGATCATTGGCATTAGTGGCCTTATAACAGAGATAGAAATAAGCTGGCTAGCTACTGTCACCTGGCAAGGGTGCAACAAGAAGGTGTCATATAAGGCTGGAGAGATGGCTGGGTTGATAAGAGCACTGGCTGTTCCTACTGAGCACCTGGGCTTGATTCCCAGCATCCACATGGCAGTTCACAATCACCCATCATTCCGTCCTGGAGATCTTTTGCTCTCTGCTGGCCTCCAAGGGTACTAGGCACACATGAAGTGCACAGACATACATGCAGGCAAAACATCCATATGCATTAAACAAACAAACAAACTTTTAAAGAAGGTGCTGTCCATGAGAATTGGATTTCCACTATACATTGAACCTGCCAGTCAGTGTCTTGATTCTGTTCCCCTTCCATCTCTTTTTAGTGTAAGACATCAATGTGTCCCATCCCTCAGCCACAGGGTTCATGGTAAAGAGCCATGAGTGGATAAAGACATGAATCTGGGGATTTAGACATAGTTCAGAAATCCCAAGAAACAGAAGGAGAAGAGATCAAATGTTTAATGTAGTTAATGTCTGAATATTACTGAATTACAGAGGTGTTGTCACAGAAAAACTCCTCTTGGTGGGTTTTGTGAAGATTGATTCAAAAGTCCAGTACCTTTAAGTTCTGCCATTGAAACACAACCAGTCCTTAGATGGTTTATTAACAGATGTTTCTTTCTTTTTTTTTTTTTTTTTTTTTTTTTTACTTTTGAGTTAGTTTAAAAAAATTCAGAACCACAATAAGCTCCTTCACAAAGCAAATAATTGAAATAGTGAAATCAAGTGTAAACCCAACAAAATATATAAGTTATAGTCCAGTATCCTCATGAATATACATACAAAATTCTCATGAGTAGTTGCAAACTGAATACAAGAGATATAAAAAAATAATATTCCATGAATAACTGAACAACTGTTTTTTTTTTTTAGAAGACCATACTCCATATACAGGCTGCATGTTTTGGGATAGCCCCACTCCAGATGTTTGAGACCCACATGAAACCAAGCTGCACATTTACAAATATGTGCAGTGAGGCCTAGGTTCAGCCCATGGAGGTAGATCTGTGTAGACTAGGTATGCTCCACGGTTGGTGATTCAGTCTCTGAGAGCTCCAAGGGTTCAGGTTCGTTTACTCTGTTGATCTTCCTGTGCAGTTCCTATCTCCTTAGGGCCCACAATCCTTCCACCTATTCTTCTTTAAGAGTCCTCAAGCTCCATCCACTGTTTGGCTCTGGATGTCTGTATCTGTCTGAGTCAGCTGCTGGTTAGAGCCTCTCAGATAACCAACAGACTGGGAAAAGATCTTCACCAACCTTACATCTGATAGAGGGCTAATATCCAAGATATACAAAGAACTGAAGAAACTAGATTCCAGACCATCAAATAACCCTATTAAAAAATGGGGTAGAGAGTTGAACAAAGAACTCTCAACTGAGGAAACTCGAATGATTGAGAAACATCTAAAGAAGTGCTCAGCATCCCTAGTCATCAGGGAAATGCAAATGAAAACAACCCTGAGATTCCACCTCACACCAGTCAGATTGGCTAAGATCCAAAACACAGGTGACAGCAGATGTTGGCGAGGATGTGGAGAAAGAGGAACACTCCTCCATTGTTGGTGGGATTGCAAGCTGGTACAACCACTATGGAAAGCAGTCTGGCGATACCTCAGAAAATTGAACATGGTGTTACCTGAGGACCCAGCTATACCCCTCCTGGGTATATACCCAGAAGATATTTCAACATGCAACAGGGCCACATGCTCCACTATGTTTATAGCGGCCTTATTCATAATAGCCAGAAGCTGGAAAGAACCCAGATGTCCTTCAACAGAAGAATGGATACAGAAAATGTGGTACATTTACACAATGGAGTACTACTCAGCCATTAAAAATAATGAGCTCATGAAATTCTTAGACAAATGGATGGAGCTTGAAAATATCATCCTGAGTGAGATGACCCAATCACAAAAGAACACACATGGTATGCACTCACTGATAAGCGGATATTAGCCCCAAAACACGCAATACCTAAGATGCAACGCATAAACCTCATGAAACTCAAGAAGAAGGAGGAAGACCAAAGTGAGGGTGCTTTTGTCCTTTTTAGAACGAGTATCAAAAGATTCAACCAGAGCTCCCAGGATCTAAACAGATGTTTCTATTACTTTAGAATTTGACAATTTCATACACAAATGTAATATATGTGGCCCTACTTACCAGTTCACCCTCCTTTATCCCCTTTCCATTCCCACAACCACCTGCTTCTCCCAGTAAGCCCCCATCCCCGTTTCATATATTTTTGTTATGACTGTGGTTTTAAGCCCACTGGGTTTAATCACAGACACAAGGGGCCTGACTTGAAGTTAACCAATGGACCACGGGCAACTCACCAGTGGCTACACTGTGGAAGATGATGGTTTCCTCTTCTTTTAAACTCCCAGCTGTCAATAGTTCTCCTGAGAGGAGCCTTCCCCACCTATTACTGTTATTAATGGGCTAAGTCCTGTGCAGAAAACTGCAACTGCTGTGAGTTCATGGTTGCCACAGCCACATCATTTCCATAAGACACTTTTATAGCCACCCCCCAATATGATTCTTATATTCTTTTGCCCTACTTTCCCATAATGTTCCTTGAATCTTAGAGAGAATTATACAGGTGGACCATATAAGGACCAACATGCAACAGTCACGTGTTCTCTGCACCTTGGCTGCCCATATGTTCATATTAATTGACACTTGCTGCAAAGAAAACTTCTCTGACCAAGGCTGAGAGCAATACTATTCCATGGGAATATATATATATATATATATATATATATATATATATATATTATGTATACACATACAAACACACACACACACACACACACACATACACACATATTTGACAATGGAGTCTGAGATTCCCTAGACATTAGCCTTTACCTGGTCCACAGAATCAGTCATGAACTCTTTCCTATGGAAAGGACCGTAGAGCCAATCAGGAAGCAGTTGGTTATCCCTATAACAGCTGAGCTACTATTGCACCAGTGGTATGTCTTATATTATAGCATGCAAAGTTCACAGCTATAAAAGTTTATTGCTAATTTTTCTCTTCTAGCTGACTGCATGCCAGCTTGTGGCACTATGGAGGTGGGCAGCAAGAAGGAAACTTCCGGGTCAGTTCCAGGCTGATTTCTGTATTTTGTAACCAAGGTACGTACTGTCTCCAGCAAGATGGTTTTATCATTTGGATCATCAAGGCAGATACCAAGAGAAATGGTAATAATTTATATTGTCTGGGGAGTCTTTAGAATATTCTGAATAACAACTTAAGAGGCAGTATGCCACCCCTGGCAATGAGATTTTTGTTTAATAATCAATAGATTCTAAACGTAATATTCTATGGCATCTTTTCATTGTTGTTGTTTACTGGAATGTAAGTAAGTGCTTCTTGGAATTATTGAGGTTTCAAATTCAATTTAGAAATTGTACAAGAAATCCCTACATAGAAGAGTGTCTGAGCCCCTTTTCCTGGAGATTGACAAGCATCAGTTGGAAGAATGATGATGCCTCTAACATAAATGTAAAGCTAAAGAATAGTAGCAACAAGCTTTCCAGTGTTTGTGGGGTTGATCCCCCAGAATTACCTTTGTAGAAAGTATGATTACTCTGTCATTAAACATTTTTGTTAACTCATTTTAATTGATAATTAATGAGCTTCAGGAAACCAGGTAGGCTGCCTGAAGACCGCTTCTTTCTCTGTTCTCATAGATCCAATCCCCCAGTCTTATCCCCAGCTCTTTGGTAAAACACCTGTGGCTGCCTTCCCTGCTCTCATCTCCCATGCATCCCACAGATCTTTCCCTTCTAATTTTCCTCTCCCAAATTGTTGATTTGTTTCACACCCCAACCCCAGGTGGTACTCCTGCTAGCCCAGGGCCTCTCCTCCCAGAGCAACGAGTAGTCTGAAGTCAGAGCTACCCCTCTCGTACTGCTTCTGAGATTCACTATCCCTAATTTCATACTTGGCTCCATGGCAGAAAATCTGATCTGGTCTCCCTTTCCCTTTGACCCCACCCCCAAAGGATCACAAAGGCCTTCTCTTCCAACCTTCCTTTCCCAGTTCATTCCAGTACCCCAGCCTTCAATACCAGCAGGCATTCCCTGTGAACATACCAGCTGAGCAGGCTAGGAAAACAGGCAACATACAACTGTTGCATTCACCAAAAATCTAGGGAGAAAGCACAATCCAAGAAACAAAACACTCACCCAACAAAGACAAATCCAGAAATCAACACTTAGGCCTATCACTATCTCAAACCCAGATGTCTAGACACCATCGTAAAAACACAATATCAACCAGAGCAATATGTCTCTACTAGAGCCCAGATATCCTATTACAGCAGTTGTAGCTGAAGCACACACACACACAAAAAGACTTAAAACCAACTAAATAAATATGATAGAGCTTCTTTAAGAAGAAATTAATAAATCCCTTAAAGATATCCAGGAAAACACAAACAATGTGAGGAAGTAAACAAATTCTTTAAAGAAAGCCAAGAAAATACAAACAAAAAGTGGAAGAAATAAATGATTAAATCTATTTTTTAAAAAAAAATCCCCAAATCACAAACTCTTGAAGTAAATGAATACAACTGTTGAAGACCTGAAAATGGAAATAGAATCAATAAAGAACGCACAAAAGGAGAGAATTGTGGAAATGAAAATTTTAGTAATTAAATAAGAGCTCCAGAGGAAAGCTTCACTAATAAAATACAAGAAGTAGAAGTGAGAATCCAAGACATTGAAGATATGATTAAAAAATTGATAGATACATGAGTCAAAGAAAATATTAAATCCAAAAAAATCTCCTGACACAAATCACCAAGGAAATCTGGGACACTGTGAAAAGACCAAACTAAGAGTAATAGGAATAGAGAAAGGAGAAGAATCCCATCTCAAAGTCCCAGAAAATATTTTCAACAAAATCATAAAAGAAAATATTTCTAACCTAAAGAAGGAAATATCTATAAATGTATAGGAAACATACAAAACATTAGATTTGACCAGAAAAGAAAGTCCCCTCACTACATAATAATCAAAACACTAGTCATAGAACAAGAAAAAATATTAATAGCTGCAAGGGGAAATGACCACGTAATATGTATGTATGTATGTATGTATGTAGTATGTATGTATGTGTATATATATGCAGAATCACTCCTGACTTCTCCATAGAGACTCTAAAAGCCAGAAAGGCCTAGATAGATACACTGCATACTCTAAGAAGTCACAGATGTCAGACCAGACTACTATACCCAGAAAAACTTTCAATCATCATAGGTATTCCATGATAAAGTCAAGTTTAAACCATACATATCTACAAATTCAGAAGGTGCTTCCTAGAAAAGCAACAACAAAAACCCTCCAACCTAAGGAGATTAACTACACCCATGAAAACGTGGGAAATAAATAATCTCATACCAGGAACATTAAGATAAGAAAAAACACACACACACACACATACCCTACCATCATCAACAACAATAATAACAAAATAACAGGAATCAACAATTATTGGTCATTGCTATCTCTCAATATCAATTGTCTCAATTACCCAATAAGAAGACACAGATTAACAGAACAGATGTGGAAACAGGATTCATCCTTCTTTTGTTTTCAAGAAATATACCTCAGCCTCAAGGATAATCATTACTTCAGTGTTGTAGACATTAATTTATACATAAAAATCTTATCTGTTCCCATTCTATCTCCCAGATAATAACTACAGAGACCTATTAAGTTCATTAACAAGCTGTAAGCTAGGCTGGACAGGTTCTGAGCTATTCTAACCTCTAAGACTGTTAATACTAGACAAAAGCCCTGTTACTTGCCAGTCTGGTCTTACCCTGGCTCTCTCTGGTTCATATATGTCTTCATGTTTCATCTCTCATCATGACTTCATGGCAAATCCTCCTGGTCTTTCCATATGGTCTCTCTACTTCTTTTCCTCATGGTTATTCTCTTACATTTTTCTCCCTGGGACCTTTGGCTGGGATTGGAAGTCAAGCCTTCCTATTTCCTCTGCCCAGCTAATTGATGATCAGCTCTTTATCAACCAGTCAGAATGTTTACAAAACATTGAGACAGGTGATGCTTCATAAAAATAATAATACCGAAGTCTGGCCTGTAATCAACTCTCTGTAGGTATCAAAATCATCACTAAAATAATACAAGCATAATTTTTACACAGTATACAAAAACATCATTATAACACAGGGTAAAGGGTTTGAAAAAGCAAGCAAATTGACCTAAGAAGCAAGCCTGTATAGCCATTTTTAATAGCCAACAAATGAGCTTCAAACCAATCAAAACTAATCAAAAGAGATATGGAAGAATATTATATACTCGTCAAAGGAAAAATTCACTAAGATGCCATTTCAATTTTTAACATCTATGTCCCAAACACAAGGTCACCCAAGTTTGCAAAAGAAACATTATTACAGCTTAAATCACATGTTGACCCCACCACACTGATAGTGGGAGACTTGAATACCCTACTCTTACCAATGGACAGTCAACCAAACAAAAACAAAAAAAAAAAACCAACCCCAAACCAAAATCAAAACAACAAACAAACAACAAACAAACAGCAACAACAAACCCCAAATCCCAGAGAAATTCTAGAGCTAGCACATATTATAAACCAAATGAACTTAACAGATATTTACAGATGTTACATTTCACCCAAATACAGAAAAATATACCTTCTTCTTTGAGTCTCATGGAACTTATTCCAAAATTGACCACATACTCAGACACAAAGACAGTCTCAACAGATAAAAGAAAATTCAAATAACTACCTGTGTTCTATCAAATCTGTATGAATTTAAGCTAGATAACAACAACAACAGAAATCTTACAAACAAAACAACTCCCTACTAAATGGGTCACGACAGAAATAAAGGAAAAAAAAAAGACTTTGTAGAGTTCAGTGAAAAGGAATACACATACAAAACAATGGAAACTGTGTAAGATGAAAGTTCATAGTACTAAGGTCTACATTTAAAAAAAATTAGACCTTATGCCAGCAACTTAACAGCACATCTGAAAGTTCTAGAATAAAAGAAGTAATCAAACTCAAGGGGTAAGAAATAATTAAACTGAGGACTGAAATCAAAACCATAGGAACACATAGAACAATACAAAGAATCAATGGGAAAAGAGTTGGTTCTGCAGGAAAATTAACATGAGAGACAAACCCTTATCCAAACTAACCAAAAGAGTATCCAAAGTTTCAAAATCAGAAATGAAGAGAGGGACATAAGAGATACACAGGTCATCCAGAAAATAATAGGGACATACTTTAAGAACCTGTGCTCCACCAAATTGGATAATCTAAAAGAAATAGATATTTTTCTGGATCGGTACCACTTATCAAAGTTAAATCAAGATCTGATAAACAATTTAAATAAACCTATAACCCTTAGTGAAATAGAAGTGGTCATTAAAAGACTCCCAACCACAAAAAGTCCAGAATCAGATGGTTTTAGTGCACAATTCTACTAGACTTTCAAAGAAGCGTTAAGGCCTTAAATTACTCCACAAAATTGAAACAGAAGAAATGTTGCCCAATTAACTTTATGAGGTCATAGTTACCCTGATACCTAAACTACACAAAAACTCAACCAAAAAATAGAACTTTAGATCAATATTCCTTATAAAAACTAATGTAAAAATACTCAATAAAATAATCACCAACTGAATCCAAGAACACATCAAAGACATCATCCACTATAATCAAGTAGATTTCATACCAGGAATGCAGGGGTGGTTCAATATACAAAAATCCATGAATATAATCCATCATATAAACAAACTGAAAAAAAAAACCCACATGTTCATTTCATTAGATGCAGAAATGACCTTTGACAAAAAATCAACTCCCCTTTAGAATAAAAGTCTTGGAGATATTAGGGGTACAAGGCATATGCATAAAATAATAAAGGAATTTTATATCAAGATCATAACCAAATCAAATTAAATGGAAAGAAGCTCAAAGCAATTCTACTAAAATCAGGAACAAGACAAGATTGTCCACTCTCTCCAGATCTATTCAATAGTACTTGAAGTTAGCTAAAACAATAGGATAATTGAAGCAGATCTAGAGGATATACATTGGAAAGAAAAAAACTCAAGTGTTATTATTTGCAGATAATAGCAAGTACACATAAGTGACCCTGAAAAAATTCCACCAGGGAACTTCTATAATTGATAAACAATTTCAGCAAAGTAACTAGGGTACAAGATTATCTTAAAAAAAAAAAAATCATAGCCCTACTATACACAAATGATGAACAGAATGAGAAAGAAGTCAGGAAAACAATGCCCCTCACAATAGCCTCATATAATCTAAAATACATTGGGGTAACTCTAACCAGGCAAGTGAAGTATTTGTATGATAAAAACCTCAAGTCTTTGAAAAAAGAAATTGGACAAAGATATCAGAAAATGGAAAGATCTCAAATGCACATGCCTTGGTAGAATTAATGTAGTAAAAATGGCTATCCTACCAAAAGCAAGCTATAGATTTTATGCAATTTCTATCAAAATTCCAACACATCTTTTTCCAGACTTTGAAAGAAACATTTTCAATTTCATATGGGAAAACCAAAAACCAAGAGAGCTAAAGCAACCTGAACAATAAAAGAACTGTTGGAAGTCTTACCACTCCTGATTTTAAAGTTGTACTACAGAACTATAATAATAAAACCATATGGTACGGCATAAAAAATGGACACACCAATCAGTAGAATTTAATTGGAGACCTAGACACAATTCCACACACATATGGATGCCTGATTTTGATAGTTTAGAGATACACACTGAAGAAAAGACAGCATCGTCAACAAATGGTGCTGGTCAAGCTGAGTGTCTACATGTAGAAGAATGCAAATAAATTTATATTCGTCACTTTACACAAAAAATGGCTTAAAGACCTCAACATAAAACCAGATACAATGAACCTGATAGAAGAGAAAATGGGAGATAGTTTTGAATGCATTGGTGTGGTACAGGACTTTCTGAACAGAACGCTGATAGCACAGGTACTAAGACCAACAGTTAATAGATGGGACCTCATGAAAATCCAAAGCTTCTGTAAGGCAAAGGACACTGCCATTGGATTTTAACTTCCCCCAGTCGCGTTGATAATCCTCACTGAGTAGCTTTGGTTTAGAACCACCTAGGAGAACACCTTTTGGTGCATCTGTGTTTCTAGAGAAGTTTAACTGAGAAAAGAAAACTCTCTCTGCTTGTAGGCTGCATCATCATTATTTTTTTCACAAATAAGCCAACTTTAACAGATATTATTTTGTATTTAAAGTGCCTTCTTCAAAAGCCTTAAATGCTTCACAGACACTGTCTCTAATTAATCCCCACGACAACCCTGTGAGGTAGGTGTCACTCTCATTTTACAAAAGAGGGAGCCTGAAGCAAAATGAGGTAATGTATTCTTTAGTCTGGAAATCTACAGCCAGTGGCAGCTTCACCCTTGTTCTCTCTAGCCTTAGTCCCCTCCATCCAAATCCTACCACCCTCTCTGTTAGCTGCCAAGTCCTCCTTTTCCCTTTTGTATACTTGAGATTCTACCCAGGGCTTGATGTTTCTGCTCTCTGCAATACTACCTGCCTCCTGACTTACCTCACAAGCATCATCTCTCCTGCACTCTTCCCTTCACACCTTGCTGCCTGTGCCCTTGTGGAGGTAAAGTGGCATGGAGTCAAGACACAGACTCCAGGAGCAGGTGAGAAACACTGCAGCAAGCTCATCCATTCGCTGCTGCAAGCTCTTTTAATACCCTCTACCCTTGGTCCATTGGTCCCAAGAAAGCAGTTCTTCTAACTAGCAGTTCCTGATTGGCTGGCGTTGTCTGTGCCAAAAATCCTTTGTCTCTCAGGCAGTCTTCAATCAGGTTCTTCCTGCAGGAAATGCTGTGGCCCTGCCATTCCTGAGCCAACACCTGGCTCAGCCAATGAAATGTGAGCAGAAGTGAACCTTTTCTCTCTAACTCCTCTGCTAAAGATGAATGTTCCCCTGGAGAGTAGAATCTGCACCAGTGGGACCCCTGATGAGCTGTCAGGGTCCCCGCCAATGTGATGTGGACATCTATGGGCATGAGGAGTAGATCATGTATGTCTAGAGACTCTGAGATTTGGGGTTTGTCTCGTTATTTAGGACAATCTGACTCCTACAGCCAGTCTTTTATTTCTCCAATTCTTTCAGTAAAACTTTCCAGCTAATCTGAAATCATACGTCAGGTTACTCTGTGGTAAAATGCCACCAGGACATCACCATTGCCCACAGATATAGCTGTGAATTGGCTTTCAGGAAAATGCAAACTCTCCCTGTCAACTTCCCCTCTCCAGTTTCTCACCATACTTGTGGGCTGGCCAAGTAAGAAAATGTCACCGCTGCCTTCAAGTGATCATGACTTAGAATGTTACCTTGTTATTCTGATCAGATCAAGTTGAAATCCAACCCTCCATTAAAGCACAGGTCTGAATGATAAAAACTTTCCTGGCTCGACAAGTGGGTAGTGCTTCTGGCCCTCTGGGATTGCTTAACAAGTTGAATTTCATCTTCAGTGTCACTTCCTATCCTATAATTCATGTCTATAGTTCACTTCTATTAGACTAACCTATCTTAAGGCAGATAACTCTCCTATTTACCATGGGATTCTCCACAGTACCAAGCCATGCATTGATAAATAAATGATTCATGAATTAAATAGTACTCTCCAGGGGAGGACTATGAACTTGTCTTTTAAATTCCAAATGATCACATTTCAGTAAGTGGCCTGAAATGCCACCTGTGAAATGGCAGCTATTCTCTGATCTGGTAAGCCTCTTTGGTTGGGAGATTTTTGCAAAACAACTGGAGTGAGGCTTCATAGCGAGCCTGGGTCCCAGAAAGGTGAGCTTAGACTTTATGCCTATGGTAGGTTAGGCATCCCTACCCAAGAATAAACTAGAACAAGAAGAAAGCCTAAGCAATAACAGGGACTAATTTAGAGACCTAAGGATCTTTGAATAAAGGAGGGGTAGCTTTGGGCTTCAGAGGGCCCTAGTGCACTTAAAAAGGTTTCTCAAAACAACAATGGACACTGAAGCCTAGAACAGGAAGGGAAAATAAGATTTAGAGGACGCTAAATGGAGAAGATGCCTTAGATTATAATGAAAGGAAACAATGAAAGAGATCAGACTACCAACAAACTAGTTCACAAATCATAAGAGATATAGGTGGGCATTGGTGGAGGGAGGGAGGGAGGGAGGGTGGGAGGGATAGGAAGGAAGAAGGGAGAGGCAGAGGAGAGAGGGATGAAAAGAGAGAGATAGAGGGAGAGAGAAGGAGTTTGTACTCGACGAATTTGGGATTGAATCTTTGTGGTGAAGAACTGATTCATTCCTATAGTCACAAGTGCTTTGAAAAAGTCTCTGCACCAGACATTGGAAAAATCATGCTGAGAAAGCCAGGTGTATTTCTGGAAAGTCGGCATCCAAAGATTGATATTTACAAAGTGATGAGTCAAGACAGCCATTCACAAATGTATAGGCTCATCTGGGAGATGTTGGAGGTAGAAACTCTGCGCTTGCTGGAGCACACTGTGAAGGAATAAGGTCCTCACATATTGCTGATACTTTTTACTGTGGCATTATTTCTTCTTCATATTAGCTCCATCAGAGCTGTGAAACAGAAGGTGGCACGGAGCTAAGACATGTTTACTAGTTGTTCACTAGAGTCTTGGAGCATCAGAGCTGTGGGTGGTTTAGCTGCTTAGCTGCACCCTGTGCATTTAAAGATGAAGAAATTGAGGCAGGGGAAGGGAAATATCATACTCAAACAAGGTGCCCAGATTAGGGTTCCAGTCAGAGACCTAAAATCAAAATCCATGCTGTCACAGGACAGAGTACATTACACTGTTTCCTGGCAACAATTCTATTGCCAAGAAGCAAAAAATACTTCTCAAAGGATGGGCAGGAACTCCACAAGTCTGTTTATGATGATCTGTCAAACTTTCCATGGGTAGAAGGCATGTTTAGGTACTCTTAAAACATTTTAGTGTTTTTGCATGTGACTGTAGGTGCATATGGAGACCACAAGAGGGCATCAGATGCCCTGAAACTGGAGTTACAGGCATCTGTGAGTCATCTGACATGAGTGCTGGGAACTGAATTTGGGTCCTGTGGGCAAGCCGAACATGTTCTTAACCATGTAACCAGTCTTTTCTCAAGCAATGCTGCCTGTGAGAAAATTCTGTAGTAATGGACATATTCTAGTTTGGTATCCAGAAAGATAGCCAGCAGCTACAGGTGGCACTACTATTTGAGATAAGTCTAGTTTATCTGAAGAATTAGGTTTTAATCCCTGTAGCCATTCATTACTTGCGACTACCATATTGAGCAGTGCAGGCCTTAACCACTGTGACTGCCTTTAGTTATGTCACTAAGTGTGTGACTTTCTCTGTCTAACTGGCTTGCGTTAACATCCTTCAGGATCACTGTTCCAAGTATCCTTTGAGAACAAAGCTAAGCACAAGATAAGGTCAGACTATGTGGGTCTACCAGTGTGAATCTGTGGATTGATGATGGTCTGCTGCTGTGAATCTGTGGAGTAAAGGTGTGAATCTACGGTGTATAGGTGCATCTATCAGTGTGAATCAGTGGTGTGAAGGTATGAACCTGTGGTGTATAGGTAGGACTGCTGGTGTGAATCTGTGGTGTGAAGGTGTGACTCTGTGGTGTGTGAGTGGGTCTGCTGATGTGAATCTGTGTTGTGCAGGTGGGTCTGCTTTGGTGTGAATCTGTGTTGTGTATCGACTAAGCTCCTCTTGTTCAACCCCACCTCCCAACACTATTACAGTTGGGTTTGTTTCCAGTGCATGGACCTCAGTGAGCATATCCAGCTGTCACAGAATTCTAACCTGCTGAAGCCATCCTTTCTGGCTTTCATCATGTGGCAGTACTCTGTCATAAGATAGCTTGAGTTTTACCATTTAAATGCTATATTCCATCTACTCAAGTTAAAAAATCTTAAGATTTCATTATGAACTCTACAGAAAAGGCCATTTCACAGCCATTGAAATGCTCCCCAAGTTAGTCCTGGGTTAACTATTACCAGTTTTAGCTCCGGTTTCCCAGACTATTCATGATGCTTGTGAAATTTAAATACAGAAAAGATGGTGAGTATTTCTTGTTTTGTTTTAGCATTTTTATTTGTCATTGTTTGTAATAAGTTTCACTTCTGTGTTTTTAATCAGAGAGAGAGAGAGAACAAGAGAGAGAGAGAGAGAGAGAGTGAGAGCATAAAGATGGGTGGGTAGGAAACTGGAAAGGATCTGGGAGGAGTTGGGGTAAGGAGAAATGATCAAAATACATGAAAAAATTTATTAAAAATCCAAAAAGAATCTAAACATTTTATCAAGTAAATAAATGAGATAAAATAGAACTGATAAAAATATAAGATACTGGAGCTGGAGAAATGACCCACCAGTTAAGAGCACTTGTTCTTGCAGAGAACCTGGGTTTGATTCCCAGCATTCACATAACAGCTGCCCGACATCCATTAACTCAAATTCCAGGGCATCTGATGTCCTTTTCTGATCTCCTCAGACACCAGACATACACATAGTACACAGACATACATGCAGGCAGAACAAACACTCATACATACAAAGTAGATAAATATGTCTTTGAAAATAAAGACTATAACATATACATGATATATCATGTTGTATCAAATCTAGCATGCCAGAAATTATGCACCAGGAAAAAATACTGCTAATTACATTGTGGTGGCACCATGTACTATTAAATTAATTTCAACGTTTTATTACATTGACTTTGTGTGTGTGTGTGTGTATGTGTGTGTGTGTGTGTGTGTGTGTGTGGAAAGAGAGAGAGAGAGAGAGAGAGAGAGAGAGAATGATACACTGTATATGTGTAGTCATATACATATAGGAATATACATATGCCTATAGGCAGAGGGCAAACTACTGGAATTAATTCTTTTCTTCTACCATATTGGTTCCAGAGATTGAACTTAGGTCGTTGGGCTTAGCAGCAAGCAGTTTTACCTGTTGAACTATCTCACTGGCCCATACTAAATTTTTATTCAAAGCTTTAAAAAAGACACTTTGAGTTTATTTACACATAATATTTTATGGTATCCATCTGCCTACATAAAAAGCAGAATTCCTAAATCTGCTACAGAGTGAGTTTCATTTTTTAAAGTTGTTTTCAACTCAGAGTTATCAACATCTATGTTTTTGTACATAATGTCAACTTCTGTGCCACTGGGAGGATCAAGATGTGAAATTTCTGGAACAGTTTTCTTTGGGGTTTCCTTTTAAACTGTTGACGTCTTTCTGCTAACTTTGAAGACGGTGTTTTCTTGCTGGTATACGTGAGATTTTGTCCATGGATCGGTGACACAGCAAAGCTGGTCTACTATTAGGGACCTCCCCACATTATGTCCCTTAAACCATCTGTTTACTGCTTTGCAGGAAAGAAAAGACTTATGGTCACCAGGTATCAAACATGTGCTTCTAAGTTATCAATTTTCACCAGCACTGTTGAGTCTCTGTGTCTTTCTGGATAAACACCGGAGATTTTTGTTTCAAAGCCAGGTCATAGCCTGTTCTTTGTAAAGATATTTCACAGGACATTTAGATTCAACAGTGTAGCCCCAAAGAATAACAAGTGAAAAACTGAACTGGAAGAGGAACTTGGCATATAACAATGGTAACAAAGTCAATGGTTCTGGGTTAGAGAGATACAACTTGTTTCCAGGCATCAGAAGATGTCAGTGGGGGATACCTCATCTTAAAACTGATGAACTATGGTCTTTGGATTCCTGTGATGGCTCTGGATCAAGCTTCTCTATCTTGTTTAATATAGACAGAAAATCCCTCCATCATGAATTCTCTAAAACAAAGACAGTAATAGCAAATCCCTCCTGTTTCTCAAAGTAGTGTTCTATGATCTGAAATGATTTGTCAAGTATAAGGATAAAGTAGCTGAATTTAGCTTAGACAAATCAAAGTATAATCTGGGTTTCTTCCTTTAATGCCTATGATTTTCCAAAAGAGGTAGAAAGGCTACAGTTCTAACTTGTGTTGTGCTCAGTGTCAGGGGAGGGAAAGAATTAGTTGCTTTTCTCATTGTTGTGACCCTGGATCCATAACAGGAAATACAAAGGAAGGAAGGTTGAAGAAGGCGTGGTGGTGAGAAGCATTTGAGCCGTGATGGCAGGTGCAGGGTAGCAGCTCACAGCAAGTCCACAGGCTGGTGGTCAGCTCATTTTTGCTTCTTATTCATCCAGGGTTAATTCTAGCCCACATAAGCTCTTTGGTTGGTGGTTCAGTCTCTGGGAGCCAACAAGGGTCCAGGTTAGTTGACTGTATTGGTCTTCTTGTGAAGTTTATCCCCTTTGGGTCCCTCAATCCTTTCTCCAATTCTTCTATAAGACTCCTCAAGCTCCATTTACTGTTTGGCTGTGGGTCTCTACATCTGCTTGGTCAGCTGCCGGGTGGATCCTCTCAGAGAATAGTTATGGTAGGCTCCTGTCTGCAAGCATAACGAAGTATCATTAATAGTGTCAGGGTTTGTTTCTTGCCCTTGGGATGGGTCTCAAGTTTGGCCAGTCATTGGTTGGTCATTCCCTCAGTCTCTGCTCCATCTTTGTCCCTGCACTTCTTGTAGGCAGGAATAATTCTACCTCAAGACCCAGCAGCTATATCACTCCTGGGCATAAACCCAAAAGATGCTCTACCATACCACAAAGATTCTTGCTCTACTATGTTTATAGCAGCTTTATTCATAATAGTCAGAAACTGGAAACAACCTTGATGTCCCTGAACCGAATAATGGATACAGAAAATGTGGTTCATTTACACAATGGAATACTACTCAGACATTAAAAACAAAGACATCATGAAACTTGAAGGCAAATGGATGGAACTAGAAAATATCATCCTGAGTAAGGTAACCCTGACCTAGAAAGATATGCATGGGATGTATTTACTGATAAGTGGATATCAGCCATAAAGTAGAGGATACGCAGCTACAATCCATAGACCCAAAGAAGCTAAATAACAAGGAGGGCCCAAGAGAAGGTGCTTGAATCTCACCCAAAAGGGGAAATAAATAGCTCTTTCTTTTCAAAACAGTCTTATTCTCTAGCCCACTCTAGCCTTGGATGTATGGCAGTCCTCCTGCCTCAGCATCTCAAAAGACTGGGATGACAAGCAAGAGTACACCCTGATGTTTGTTGCATGTTGTTGAGTCTTGTTGAGATTCACTTCTCACTCAGGTAGATCAGTCTCCTCATATTTAACTTGTTCTTTTCCTCTGGGATATTGCCTCCTTTTCCCAAGAAAAAAGGCCCACTCCTCCTGGTCTCTTGGAAGGATACCCTGGCACTTCAAGCCTGGAGTCATGAGAGTGAACACAATAGCAATGACCTTCGTGTCTGGCCTCTTCCTGTAGGCCTTTGATGGCTAGAGGTGCTCCTTCCAGGAGAAGGGAAGCAATGTCACCTGCATGCTAACATCCTATCCAGAGGTGTCTGGCCTCTCAAGAACAGGACATAGTTTCCCCTTTTCTCTAAGGCTCCTGGTCTGGACTTAGGCTAGAGTTTACACAGTTTTAATGACAGCTGCTTCTCGTGCAGGTCAGGTTTGCTGAGTCAAGGCCTTGGGTAAAGGTATCAGCAGCAGTGCACTCTGAGCTCAGCTGGACAGCTCTCTATGTGCTCCCTACTCATTGCTGTCCAACTCCAGCAGGATCTGCCCAGACATGAGCAGAGATGGGGGCCTTGAGAGATGGGCAATGGGGTACTGCAGATCAAGGAAGGGGGCAGCTAAAGGAAGCAGAGGGGCTAGTAGATCAGTGTCTTTCAAAAGGAAAGGAAAACAAGTTCCTCAAAAAAGCTAGAAATAGAACGTTTGTTACTACTGGGTAAATAGCCGAGGAGTCTCAGTCAGAGAGCACAAAGAGATTTGCCCATGCGCATGTATTCTTTAGACTTCACAGTAGCTAGGAAATGGAACCAGCCCAGATGCCCATCAAGAGAGGAATGAATAAAGAAAATGGATTTTACTCAGCTGTAAAGAAAAAATGAAATTGGGCCAAGGAGGTGGCTCAGTGGGTAAAATTGGACGCCACGTGAGCCAGACCATCTGAGTTTAGATCCCTGGAACCCACACGGGAAGGTGGATGCAGTTGTAATCTCAGTGCTCCTGTGGCCAGAGGATGTCAGAGACTGGAGCATCTCCCAGGGCCGCCAGGCCAGCTATCCTGGATCGAAAATGATGTGGCAGGAAGACCAGGAAATAGCCTGCCTCAAAACAAGGTAGTGTAAGAATTGGCTCATGGAAGCTCTCTTCTGATCTCTGCATGCACACAATTGCACACCTACGCATATTACATATGCTCTCTCTCACACACACATGTGCACACATACATGTGAGACACACACACACACACACACACACACACACACACACACACACACAGGACAAGAAAACAGAAAAGGGTATTTGAGAGCAAGAAGAGGACCAAACCGTGGGGAAAGATGGGGAGGACAGAGGGGAAGAGCAAAGTGCAATGACATCGTGACATTAAAGCATATCTCATACCTAGACCCTTTTTGATCTTCCTGCTTCCTGTGTGCCACCAAGTGGGTAACATTCCCAGCCACACACTCCTGCCACCATGAAGTTCTCTCTCTGCCTTACCTCAGACCCATAGTAATGGTGAGACCTGACCATGAATGGAGATTCCCCAAACCATGAGCCACAATAAAGCTTTCCTCTATCAAGATGCTTTCTAGGGTAGTATGTCACAGTTATAAAATACCAACAAGCACTTTCTGCTAAGAGACTCTGGGCTGAGCAGAGCATGCAGGAAATCGCTGGACTGGAAGAAAGCCCACTGCATCCTGACAGTGATTAACTCTAACTGTTCGCTTGGCTGGATCTAGAGTCACCTAGGAGATTGCTGAGGTGCAGACAACCAGTACTGTCTCTCCTCACCTTGACATTACGTATGCAATACCAAATAACTAGCTATCCCAGAAAGTCAGCACCATAAATCATTATAGATGACCTCATACCAGCCCTAGGAGTTAGGAATCTAGGAGTGGTTAGCTAGTGCCAGGCTGCAATCACTTTAGAGCTGGACTTGGGCTGGAGAATCTGCTTCCAAGCTGGTTCTCTGGCCTGTTGGTCTGCTTCAGTCCTTCACCAGCTGGTAGCTGCAGGCTTCTGTTCCTCATCATGATGCTGACTCTATAGCTTGCCCCAGTGTCCTCATGCCATGGCATCTGGCTTGCTACAGACCTTACAATTGAGAGTATATGTGTGTGTGGGGGGGGGTATTGGTATGTTACAGTATATATATATATATATATATATATATATATATATATATATACACACACACACACATATGAATATATACATATATACATAAATACACACACACACACACACACACACATATGTTCATATATATGTATATGAGAGCAATCCAGGTAAAAGCCATAGTTCTTTACAATCTACCTGAGCAGTAACAACACTTCTGCCATTTGTTTTTTGTCAAGAAATCAATCCTAGTATAAAAACGGAGCAATTATATAAGTGTGTGGATACTAGACTGTAAGGCTCTTTAGAAGCCTTAGAGGATGCCATACCCTAATGGGATATTTCCTATGCTTTGTGCGCAGTGAGCAGAAGACAGATCATTGATGACCCTGAGGCTGAAGACCTAGCCAGGTTCCCTGCTTGCTCATACCGGAAGGATCCAAATTCCTGCATTCCCCACCCCCACCAGAGCCACAGCAGGGAACTGCACAGAGCTAGGAAAACAGTGTTCATTTCTATTTGGCAAGACGACCTGGAATCAGACATTTCTTACTCTCCTATAAAGTATGCAATCTGGAACAAGTTATTCAACTCTTCTGTTTCTTGGGTATAGAAAATTTTTTTCAAGTAAAGTGGAACTACAGTGTACTTCCTCAGGATTACTGTATAATTTTAGTAAGATTAATGCATATAAAATGAGTAGCCCAGCGTGAGTGCTCTGTAAATTATAGCTATTATGATCATTGTTGACGTATATTATGTTTTAGGACTGAAACGGACAGAAAGGGGATTGTGGGCAGTAGTAACCATAAACAATCAAATTCTTCCTTGTCCTAGGTGGGTTGTTTTTTCTTGCTGTGATAAATGCTTGAGGAAACAGCCTAAAGCAAGGGATTTCGCTGACTGTTTCAGAGGATTGAGTTTGTGACAGCTTGTGTGGTAAAGTAAAGCTGCTGTGGTTTGAAGGTGAAATGTCCCACACAGAGTCACATGTTCAAACACTGGGCCCACAGCTGGTGGTGCCGAATTGGAAGGCTGTGAAATCTTGGGGGAGATGGAGCCTCATTAGAGGAAGTGGGTGACTACCCCTAGTTAGGCTTGACGGCCTATAACCTGGTCCCACATTTTTTTCTGTCTGCTCACTGTTCCTGATTGACAACTTATGAACAGATGTCTTACATGCTTATTCTTCTGACTCGGTGGACTACACACCTTCTCAAACTGTAAACCAAAAGCAGGCTCTTCATTCCTTAAGTCATTTCTTTTCAGGCATATTGTCACAGCTCAGAGAGAAGTAATGGACACAGTGACCAATCAGGAAGCAGAGAGAATGGCGGTGCTTAACTAGGTCTTTCTTTCTTCCATATCTATCCCATCTGGCCCCGAGCTTATGCTGGGGATGATACTGTCAACATGCAGTATGGTTCCCCCCTCTTAATTAATTCTGTCTAGAATCCCATCATGGTTATGCCTAGAAGTGTGGCTCATCCATCCAGTAGTTGACTCTAAAACCAGCCAAGTGAACCATTTGGACTGATCGTGTTTCTCCAATGTCTCCGAGTTTTGGAAGGCCGTGAATCTTTTAAGTAATGGTCATCCAACCATGCATTCTTCTCTTCTCCTTCTCCAATGTATATAACATTAATATACACTTTGTAGTCTTTTTTTAATTAGGTTTTTTTTTTTTTTTGGCCAGTTGACATGAGATAGAGTCATTTGGGAAAAGGGAATCAAAATTGAGATAATTCCCGACTAGATTTGCCTATAAGATAAGTCTGTGAGGTATATTTATTAATGATGTGGGTGGGCCCAGCCATGGAGAACAGTGACTGGTGGTCCTGAGTTATATAAAAAGTCCATGTAGGGGAAGCCAGTAACCAGTGTTCTGCCCCGACCTCTGCTCCGGTTCTTGCTTCTGCCCTGACTTTCTTCAGTCATAGAATGTGACCTGGGAGCTGTAAGCTGAAGCAAATCGTTTCCTCCTCATGTTGCTTTTAGTTCTGGTGTTTCTTCCCAGCAGTAGAAACCCTAAGGAAGACATGGTCAGAGCAAGCTAGCCTGCAGACAAACCTGTGTGTTGGCCGTTGTGAGGCTCAGGTGTCTTACTGCACTGAAGACTCTCATTAGGGCCTTTCAACCCAATAGCATTAGTATCAGAGGAAAACCAAAAGAAACTAAAGCTAATGAAGTTAATAAAAATTTGAATTAACAAAGTAAAACTTTCTAATTGGAGTCATTATTTTTTAATATCCTTTCGTTGCCTTTGGAATGGTCATATCTGCCAAATTCCAACTAGGTCAGCCCAAATGTTTTAGCTGTACTCTCTGAGTTGGCTCATACCTCAGCATTCAGAAACCCCTAGGAATGCAATGGGGTTCAGGCTCCCTGATCATTTTCTAAACCAGATGTACCAAACACTGGCCTGGTAATGTTATCTTTCTTTAGAACTTAGGACTTGAAAGTGGAAAGACCATGGACGAAGAAGAGAACATGGACTCCAGGTTTGACATGAAGAAAGGAAAGTGCTGGAAGTGGAGCTCAACTCAGAGTACTTGGTTATCCTTGGCATCCCGAAAGCATCAGAGTCAAAAGCAAATTTAAAAACAAAGGTAACTCTACAGGGTCTCAAATAGCAGTGGCCACGAATAATTCATCTTAGTTTCTCTCTGTTGGTTGACTATCCTACATTGGGAAGATCCAAGGAAAGGTTTCACTGTAGCTAGAAAGCAGACCTTTCTGACACTCTTTAGTTGAGGCTCTGTCAACATTTCAGGGCCAGCAACCACTCAGTCACTTCTTGGTAAACTATGAGAACAGAGAACCTGAGAACCATGATACCTGATGTGTACAGATCAAGGCAGTGCCTGCTGGCAACAGCTCCAACATCTTGTCATCCTCCCAACGCCTCACAACTCCTCAGAGAAAACAGCAGCTTCCTTTCAGAACCAGGAGGCACAGGAGAGGTGGCTCAGGCAATTAATGGCCAAAAGATTCAACATGCAGCCCAAGGAATCCTGAAAATAAACAGAATTCTTTCCTAAACGGTTGTCTGCATTACTCTTCCTTCTCCCAGCTACAGTCCCTGCTGCCTGACACGGAGAAGTTCATAATGATAGTGGAAAATTGCCAAGCTCAGCACACTTCTTCAAACAAATAATGAAATTCCAGTAAAGACTGCTCGAGTTTGCGGGAACAATAATGAAGACAATAATATTTTGTATACCTAAAGTGCTTCTTCTACACCATTTATTATTTAATATGTGAACTTTACACATTTGCCTATGCCTATAGGAGAATAGGCACAGTGTATATTAAGGACATAAAATAACTCCATGAATCATGGGTGGCTGTTTAATTTTCAAACTGTATTCTTTGCCTATTTAAAAACTTTAATTTCAGACATCACAGTTGCTTCCAATCAATCTTATCAATTTCTCCCATTAGCATTTTGCCAGAAAAAAATTCATCTATTAATACCTTGCTTGCAACTAAGGAGCCATGAGTCTCTTCCTCTGAGGGTACAATTTCCCACCCAGAAAGCTACAGCATGAACAAACTGGAGCCTTAAAGGGGAATAAAAAATACTTTGTCATTTAGGACTGGGCCTGATTTCTCTACTCAATTTCTCTGAGGTCAGAAGCTCATGAACTAGGGCACACTAGCTAGAGTTTATTTGAAATAGTAGAAATAGAAATTTCTTTGGCACTAAGATTCCTGCAGCTAGAGTGACTCAGGAACAGCAAAGGAGATAACATTTGATTTGGGTTCTGGTCTTGAGCTGTGCCATCTTAATCTCTTTCAGCCTTTTTGACACCAAGTGCTCCCCACCTAAGATATTACAGCCTTAGTCGGTCATTTCCCCAAGCTCCTGGAGGAGAAAGATTGCTCTTGTGCAAAGTAGAGACCTTGCGTTATTAAGGATGCATAAGAAAATGAAACCAGGTTCCTACAGTGACTGAGAGACGTCACGTGACTGGTTATATCACTGTCACTCACAGTGGGCTCATTGAAAAGCTTTGATTTTTTTTTTTTAATGGAGGTCAAGAGGGCCATGGATATGGGGGCAGAAGAAGGGATTTCCTGGAGGATATTCACTTCAGCCAGTATTCACTGAGGAGGATGCTAGAGTGGAAATCGGAGATGCCCTGCTGCATGAAGTCACGAAGCAGGCAATTTCAACATAATGTGTTCACATGTGATGCTGAGCTGTGGGAGTGGATCTACCTGGGGAGGCACCATGGGGCTGCCTATCACCATGGAGACTTCAATTGTGAATGCCTGGTGATGGATGGTTGAACTCTTGGTTAGTGTGTTCAAGGCTTTCAGTTTATTTCTTATCATTGCAAAAAAAAATTTTTTCTTTCAAATATAACATGAGAGTTTTTTACTTAATAAAATTCTAGAAGATATATGGAGAGAAAAAGAAGTCTAGAAAACATGATCCTAGCTGTGAACTAGTAGAGGGATAAGAATAGGTATATAAGAATCTCGGAGGTAGGACTAAGAGACCTTTTGGAGTATGCCAGGATGTATCTGGCTCATATGATAGATCTCTTTTACACTGTTATTCATAGGGCCTGTGCCAGTCTATACCCCCAGCAGCAGTGTATAATGGTTTCTATTTCCCCACATGCGTACTAGCACCTGTTACTTCTTTTCTTGATAGTAGTGTGTCTGACCAGAGTGAGATGAACTCTCAGTGCAGCTTGGATTTGCGTTTCTCTGATGGCTAAGGATGCTGGAGACGCAGGTATAGAGAGGAAGTGATTAGTAGAACTCACATTATATGAAAGCAGGGATCACTTGGGAAGAGGAAGCGGTCAGGCAGGGATTTGGGTTGAGAGACAAGACAAGGGTGGGGTTTGGAAAGAGGATCAACAGAAGCTATGTATGAAAATGTCATCATGAAATGTTATGCTATTTTTTTAACCAAGGAAAACTAAAAGAAAATGACAGCGTTCAAGAGAAGCAACTACAGGTGTGTGGTGGGTGTGCTGGCTCCTCATTGTCACAAGAAATGTTGGAAAGAAGAATGGATGGGTAGGGAAGGAACTCTTGCTTCTTTGTGTTGAAGTGGGCATTGCCTAGTATGCTAAAGTATCTAAGTTTTGTTTGCTGATGATGTTGGAGCCACTGCTGGGTTTTAGTCAAGAGCAAAGGGGTTTCAGACAGGTGATGTCACTGGCAGTGAACAGGAAAGGAACAAAAGAGGTAGAAGGGAAAGAACTAGGGTGGTGCTAGTGGGAAGACAACCGAGGTTTCTGGAGACATACATCAGTGGAGTTTGCTTAGTTAGTTGCTACATGGAAGGTAGGGCCTCTATAAGTGATTCCTGGTCCTCGACGATGATAGCCACCATGCTGGAAATCTTGGACCTGACATAAGAGCAGCCATCCAGACCTTCTACATCAGAAGATCCCAGGCTGGAATCCACCTATCAGCTAACAAGCTCTGTAAGTGATTCTAGTGGGACTCCAACGAGATGACTCAGTGGTTAAGAGCACTGACTGCTCTTCCAGAGGTCCTGAGTTCAATTCCCAGCAACCACATGGTAGCTCACAACCATCTGTAATAGAAACTGATGCCCTTTTCTGGTGTGTCTGAAAACAGCTACAATGTACTCATAAATATAATAAATAAATCTAAAAAAAAAAAAAAAAAAAAAAAAAAAAGAGAGAAAGAAAAGAAAATCACAGGCATAGAAATACTGCAGGGGATTGCCTCAGAGCCCTGGTAAGTTACAGCTGATGAGATTGCCCTTTGCTGAGTTAGGGAATACTCCAAAAGGATATTGGTGTTGGTGGAAGCCAGGAATTTAAGAAAGAGAGAAAAGACCAAAATGATACAGCACACAAACAAAAAGGGAATATAAGGGAACCCTGAAAGAAGGAAGAGAGGCTCACTGATTTGTCTGACTTGCTCTTCCTGGGGTCATGGCAGGAGAGAGATTCTGGTCTAAATTGTGATTTAGCAATTTGTTTCTGAATCACTAAAATCTCAGTTTTCTCTTCTAGCCCCCTGTGTCATTTCCTGCACTTGACATTAACAGTGAGTAGAGACAATCTGCCAAGCTCTGAATCCTTCTGAGTCTGGCCAGGAAGAATAGTGTAAACTCAGGAGCCCAGATCCACACATTCCAGGACCCATGTCCTTTGTTTGTTGTGAGTAAGATTAGCATTTCCCTCAGGCAGGAGTGTGGAGGTACTTTGAAGATCATACTAAGACACAACCAAGAGACCAGAAAAGTTGCTTTCACAGGGATAAGACTTCTAATTATTCACCCGCATGATTATCTCGATGCCAGGAACTTAGTCCAATGTTACCCTAGTGAGTTTTTAGGTTGGTGTAGGGAGACCTTAGAGAATAAATAATGAAGACCAAGGGATAAGGACAAAGGGTATGTTTTTGTGATGGTTTGAATAAGAATAATCCCTGTAGGCTCATTTGTTTGAACGCTTTGTCCACAGTTGGTGGAACTGTTTGGGAAGGACTGGGAAGTGTGAGTACTCACTCTTGTTCAAAGAGATGTGTCCCTGGGGCCAGGACTGAAGTTTCAAGTGCCATTGATTCCCAGTGTGCTCTCTGACTCCTGCTGGGGTTTCAAAGTGTGACCTCTCAGCTTCAGCCCCATGTGTCTGCCATCTGCTACCTCTACTCCTCAATCAGGGACTCTAACCCCCTTAGGCTATAGGCCTCAAACAATTCCTTCTACAAGTTGCCCTGGTCATGGTGTCTTTCTTATCACAGAAAAGTAACTGAGATGTGTTACTTCCACTATTTGTTATGCTACCACAGACAAAATGAGCAAGGAGATTGCAGGCAGTGGGAGTGGGGGTAGGGTAGGGAAGGGGGGTGGCAATGGTTAAAGGATTCTACTGTAAAAAGGATTCTGCCTGGATCCACTGCTACATGCTGGAAAAGGAGGTAAAACAGCCTTGCCATTCCTATGAAATGGAATTGCTTGCCCAGGATGTTCACATCTCAATCAGAAGATTTAGTGCTCCAAGAAGGAAGGCCACTTGCTTGGGAATGACAGATGTAGGGAAGCTTTTCCTTAATATGGTGTCTGAAGACAAAAACAGCTCAGGGTAGACATGTACTTTAAGTGCTGTCCCCTGATGCAGATCCATCACCGCTTAGATGTGCTCCTTGACCAGCCTTTCGGCAGTGAGACTGGGCCATGCTGATGAAGCCACATGTTCCAGGCCAGCACTTCCAAGCCCTTGGCTGCACAGCACCGCATACCAACCAACTGTTCCTCTCTCAGTTCCAAGTCATTCTATACATCACTGCCAGATTGATTTCCTAAGTAGGTCCCATGTCAGTCTTCAGCTCTGAATCTACAATGGCTCCCTGTTGCCTGTACAACTAAAAACCAACTTTTCAACTTGGCCCAGGTATCTGGGATCCTTAGCATTTATGCCTATCTCTCCCCCAAAGCTATAATGGGGTCATTGTGACACCTGGGAAGAATAGCACATTCTCTCATTAGCATCCATTGAAAATTTAGCAGTGGGTACATTTGACAGATGGATGGAAAAGAGGCTCCTGTGGACAGGGGAGGAACATTTTTAAATTAAACCTTCATTCATCTGAGCTGTTTTATTATAGGAATTTCAGTCTGGCTCACATTAATGGACAGGAGGGTATGAGAAGTGAGGGACCCTGATGAGGTCGAGAGTAGCCATTCTTTAACACAAGGACTCTGTACTTAGAGAAACACAGAGTGGGCCTTGAAAAGGGCCCAGTGTCCCCTGAAGCAAATCAGGTGCAGCCCAGAAGCTCTTTGTAGGAAGATGAGCTAGAAAGTCTCTGGTAGGGAAATGTCTCTGAGAAGGGGTGAGGAGATACAACCTCTCTCAATTTCAACTAAACTCCTGCTTAATTGGCTGTCTTCTGGGGGCTCCCATCGCAAAGAAGCTTCAAGGTTTTTTTTTTTTTTTTTCTTAAGTAATAAATTGATAATGCCAAGAAGTTGTCAACTGTTTTCTTGGGAATCATCAAGCACGAACGCATAGCCTCCTGTTCCCTGGGGGAAGAACAGCCGAAGCCAGAACTCTAAGTAGCAGAGTATGTTCTGGTTTTCCATTCCTGGCAGGGCGCTTGGTGATCTTGGCAGAGTCACTTCGGCTGCCTGTGCTTCAGTGTCACCACGTGTAAACTGGAGATGAATCATGGCAGCATAAGAGTCCTATAAAAATTGAGATAATAGGTGAAAGATACTTGGCATGGTGCCAGGAACCTTGCAGAAGGTCCACGTCCGGGCTGTTGCTCCTGTGAGTGGTATGGGAAGCTTGCTTCCGAAACCAGGTTCGCGTTGTGACCTCAGCCAGTACATTGACTTTCTTTCTATGCTTCTGATCCTTCGAGTGGAAAGTGGAAACAGGTAGCGAATCTTTCTCCTGAAGACTGAAGTGGAGGAGTGTGTCCACTCCATTAGCACCGTAGCGCACGGACTATCAATCACTAACTATTGTTTACTTAACCTCAATCCTCTACCTATCTCTACTGCTTGCCTCTACCTTACTCAAACCCAAGTGAGTCTTTAAATGTTAATAGTATTTTTTTAAAAATTAGGAGTCCTCAAGTCTTCCTTCCTGAAAGCTAATTCTGTTTCATAATTTGCCCATGGATTGTAGGTTTGTGAACGCCGGTTGAATTATTCCCATTGATCGTACTCTGACTCAGTTCCACGGCTCTGAGTCTCCAGTATGGGTATGTATTTTTAAAAAGCTCTGTGATGTCTTGATTGTCTACTTGGTGGGATTTAGAATTACCATGGAAGTACGCTCTATGGAGGGCAGGCTGATTCTGAGTTTTAGCTACAGTTTGGAAATAAAGGAGAACACAGTGTGAACATCAGATTCCCTCTCTTCACAGCTTCCCAACTGTGGATAAAAGGACCAGACACCAGGTGATACAGGTGTAACCGATGCTCAGGCTGCAGTGCCTTCCCTGACCAATCAGCTGATTGGTCCTTTGTACTGTGAGGCAAAATAAGCCCCTACTTCCGCTTTTGTCAGACATTTCACCAGCTCGGCCAAGAAAGTGACAGAGGAACTGAGCCTCTTATTCGCATCTTAGAGATGAGTATTTTAGAGAACCAATGGACCAGACTAGTGTAAATCAAAAGGCAAGAACTCTAAGAAGGGAGGACTGCTGAGAACCGGAGGAGGGCAGAGCGCACCAGCGGGCCATCCAATACCACACCGTCAGCCCTGAACACATGGATACAAATGACTTTGTACAAGACTGGGCAGGTTATTATTAGGAATACAGATGGATATACATGTAACAACAATTAATGGAGGAAGAGGTTATGAATTTGAAAGAGTATGTTGGGGCGTTGTAGGAGATAGGAATGATATCATTATACCATAATCTCAAAAATTAAAAAAAAAAAAAAAAAGAAGAGAAAAAATAGGAGGCTAGAAAATTGCTCAGTGGTTACAAGCACTTGATGTTCTTGTAGCAGACACAATTTTATTCCAGAACTCAGCTGTCTGTTACTCCAGCCCTCTCAGATCCAGTGCTCTTCTGGTTTCTATAGGCACCCAGGCATATAGAGAACATATAGATGAAGCTGAAATACTCACTGTACAAAATAATAATAAAGCAGTTTTAAAGTGTCAGAAGACAAAAGAGCCAGTGAGGACAGAGCAGACATGGTAGGCCGCACATCAAAATCCCCCAAAGTCTTCTTTCTGCTGAGGAAGTGATCTGGGAGCCTTGATAAACACTCCAGACTGATCTGGAAGAAGCTTGTATTTATGAAACTCTCAAAATCAGTCTGAAGTGTGCTTGGCTTCAACTCAGTCGCCTGCTGTGGCGTTCACTATAATGTCTTTGCACCACTTGGAACAGCAGAATTTAAGAGCGAAAAGATGTATGGTGTCCGTACAGGATGATTGATTTTTTTAATTTTTTTTCATTCAGGGAGAGAAAGAAGGCAGGGACTGTCACTAGAAGGCAGAAAACACAGGGGACGGGGAGATGTCTCTGTCAGTAAAGTGCTTGCCACCCAAGCATGGGACTTGAGTTCTACCCCTAGAGTCCACATAAAAGGCAGCTGTGGTGGTGTGTGCTTTTAGTCCACAAAGTGGGGATGCAGAGACAGGTGGATTCCTGAGACTCAGTGGTCAGCCAGCCTAGCCTAATTGGTAAGACCCAGGTGGCAGCAGAAAAACCGTACCTCAAGAGACCTCCCTGCCCCGTGCACAATGGAAAGCCAAGGTGAATGGCTCCTGAGGAATGACATGCAGTGTTGACTTCTGACCTTCCACACTGGGTACACACACTGGTCCCCTACCCCACATACATTCAGAGAATGCAACTGGTATATTCTGGATAAGGAGACTCAGAGACCGAAGGGAAGCTATCTGATGGGATAGAGAGTCAGGTGTGGTGTATGAGGAACAAAGTTCACAGATGGAGAGATTATTACCAGTGCTCTCAGTTATGTAGCCCCAAGTCCATTAGTTTATCTTTCCTTTAGCCAAACTTACACAAGCCACAGAACATGTCAGTTATGGGCGCCAGTTACCATGAGCAGTGGATGATCAGGGAGGATTATATAGCGATCAGTCACTCCTGATGATGAACATGAAACGTAAATACATTAGCCTTAAGTCCTATACAGAGGATCAAAATGAAATGGTAGCCGTCGACTGCCTCACAGACCACACAGCGATTAAGATGAGAGCTGAAGACAAGAAAGAACTGACTTGTGCTGATTGCCGGGAAATCACCCTGTGCAGAGGAGTAGCAAGAGTGAAGGTGGCCATGGGCTTTTAAAAATGCAGAAAGAAACAGGAAGCAGGTACAATCAGAGTGTGCAAGCTAGGTGGAGAGCAGCCCCAGGTGAGACTCTGGGGGGACATAAGGCCAGATCAGCAAGGAACTTGAGAGTCAGGCTAAGGATAGAGAATGTATGTTACTCCAGATGAGAGAAGGGTGGGGTTCATTTGGAAACATAGATGCTTTATGGAGAGCAAATTGTAGGCAAGACAAAAGAGGGAAGATCAATGTGGCTTAAGGTATGGAGTATATAGTTTATAGACACTAGGGTGTGTGTTGACAATCTGGTATGCATTTGATGGTAAAAATGGCAGGACCGGATACCTTAATGGTGAACAGTAAAGAGAGATAAGTGATCCTTATTCCTTCTTAGACTGAGGATCTAGACATATATATTAAGATGGAGACATTTCCGAGCTAGCAAGGTCATTGGGGTAAGTCACTGAAGTTCACTGCCTGTCATGCTTAATTTACATAATTATTAAACTTTCTAATAGACAATGGGGACTAGAGAGAGGGCTCCAAGTTAGGAATATATACTCTTGCAAAGGACCCAAGATTGTTTTCCAGCACCCATGTCAGATGGCTCCCAACTTTTTGCTGCTTCAGGTCTAAGGAATCTGGTGCCCCCTTCTGGCCTTTGAAGAAATTGCACTCATGTGCATGCACGCACATGTTCACACACACATTATAACTTAAATAAAACAAATCTTTAAAAAGCAAAAAGTTTATACTGGTGGAGATGTTTAGGAGAGAGAGCTCCCTGGGAGAGCATCTGAGGACTTAGAAGGTAGGAGCAGAGGAGCCCCCTCACACAGAGAAAGGTTTGTTCTGGATGCAGCTAGGAGCAGAGGCAGTGTGTGAACAGAGCATCAGTTTCACAAGGAGGGTAGACAGTGGGAAGGACACTGGAGTTATTGTCTGAGTGTTTTATTACTTATTTTTTATTGTGGTATAATATATTTAATGTAGAATTTATCATCTTAACCATTTTAAAGTACATTTCAGTGACAAAGCATGCACTCATATATTTATGTCAACCATTCCCACAGCCGCATTCATCTTATAACACTGAAATTGTGCATCAAAAACAACTCCCTAGCTTCCTGCCTCCCGACACCCTACAGGCCTGCTACTAACATGCTTGCCTTTCTACTTTCTGTCCTTTGGGCTACTCTAAGAGTCTCAAATAAGCAGAATCAACAGTGTTCATCTTTCTGTGATTGACTTATTTCCCTTAGCACATGCCTTCCAGGTCCACCTTGTTGTAACATATTGTGCAATTTCCTTCCTTTAAAAATTGAATAATTTTGCTCTGTGTGCACTTGCAACTGTCAAGCAGGTTAAGTGTTCTTTACTTCAGCTGTCATGAATAATGATGCTATAACCAGAAATACAAACAGTGCTTTTAGACTGTGCTTTCAGTTCTTGTGGCTATATACACTTGCTAACTCTGTTTACTATTTTAATGCAGTGCAGCAATATTTTCCACAGTGGCAACTGTATGTTCCATTTCCAACAAAAGTGTACAAAGGTTCCAACATCTGTTTTTATCAACACTTCTTACTCTCTGGCAGTCATCTTGATGGGTTTGTGGTGCTGTTTCCCTAGTGACTATGAATGTTGAACATTTTTTCATGTACTCTTTGGTCACTTTTAAATATTGTTTAGAGAAATGTCTATTCAAGACTTTTAGCCAGTTTTGATTTTTTTCCCTGCAATTGTTGCTGCTGTATTTAAGAGTCCCCTGTATAGTCTGAGTATTGGTCTCATTTTTTGAATATGTGATTTTTCAAATATTTTCTCCCATTTTTTGCCTTTTATTCACTAATACAACTACCTTATGTTTTTCTGTGATGATATTTATTCAAATGAATTTTTTTAATTTAATTTTTAGTAAAAATAAAGTTATGTTTATATGATGTATTCTGATCACAGTTTTATTTCCTCATCTCCTTCCAGATCTTCCTCACCTCCGCAGACTTCTAACTCTACACCTTCTTTGTCTCTCAACAATACAAACAGGACAATAAAACAAACAAACAAACAAGGATAAAACTGTAGAGGAATTTTAATTCAGCAGCATGGCTGCTTTGACTGAAATACAGACACACCCTTAGTACACACCTTTAATCCCAAACAGTGTTGGTAAGGTTAATTTATAGAAGGAAGCAACCATGTTTGAAAGTGATATCTAATTGAGGGGCAGACCAAGTGACAACTCAGAGAAAGATGAGTCAGAGATTGAATATGCCCAAACTCTCACAAGAACAGACAGGAGAAAGAGAACAGCAAGGAGCAAGAGAGAGAAAGAGAGGGGGGAGGGGATGGAGAGGGAGAGGAAGAGGGAGAGAGAGCGGGAGAGGGAGAGGGAGAGGAGGGAGAGGAGAGGGAGAGGGAGAGGGAGAGGGAGAGGGAGAGGGAGAGGGAGAGGGAGAGGGAGAGGGAGAGGAGAGGAGAGAGAGAGGAGAGGAGAGAGAGAGAGAGAGAGGTAGTTTTACTGAGACAGTTTTAAAGAAACATATTGAAGAAAAACAAGCTGGACACAGGTGAAGACTAAATGAACCAGAGAATGAGAAGGAGAGCCAGGAACCAGAAGATTAGAACAGATTGCCAGAGTTAGTTTGAGGCCAAGCAGAATAATTCAGTGAGAATCTGAGAGAAGCCAGTTTGAATCAGTCAGCTTGGTGAAGAGTTTTGAGCCAGAATAGCTGAGTTGAACCAGCCAGTCAGAGTTCAGAAAGAACTAGAAAGTATGAGCCTATTCAGCAGTAAGTCTCCAAGATGTCAGTTACATTAGGTGAATAAAATTACTTTTACATAAAACAAAACAACAATTAAAAAAAGAAAGAAAAACAAGAAAGAGCACAATACACACATACACACACAAAAACATAAACATAACTTGTAAAAATTCAAAATTGGAAACAATAGTATACCAGCAAACAATGAGTAGGGTTTGAAAAAGGGCCACATTAAACAATATAGACAAAAATTTTAAAAAATCTTCAAAAATATTTTGTCTTCATTTTGTGTTGGCCATCAACTGCTGATCATGGAGCTTGCCCTTAAGTATGGTTTGTATACACAATGAGACTTTATCAGAGAAACTATTTTTTTCTTTGTAACAGCTATTAGTCGGCCATAGTTTCTTGCTTGGGGATGGGGCTCATGTCTACTTCCCCTCTAAGTACTGGGCATGGTCTAATTTGAACCTTTGTAGGCCCAGTGCATGCTGTCACAGTCTTTGTGAGTTTGTATGTGTATCACTTCTGTTGTGTCTGGATATTTTCTTGGTGTCTTCCATCCCCTCTAATTCTTACCTTTCCAAATTCTCTTCTGCAGGGTTCCCTCAGCTCCAAGGGAAGGGATTTGGTGTAGATATCCCATTTAGGACTGAGTGTTATGAAGTGTCGATGCAGTTTTAGAAGAGCAATTTCAGGTTCACAGAAAAAGTAAGTTACGAAGATTTGCCTATACATCCTCTGTTCCCGCAAACATACATCTTCTTCAAACACTGTCTTGACACATTTGAAAAGTGTTTTCATGAAGCTCAATTGCCTATTTTTCATTTTGATACCCATGTGCCAGGAGCCTGGCCCAGCTTGGTGGGAGGAGAAGGTGATCTTCTTTCTTCTCCTCCAGTAGGTTCTTCTTGAGGCAGCCCGGGGAATGGGAAGAGCTAGGAGGGGGCAAGACCTAGGGTTAGGATATTGTAGCCGGCTGCCCTCTGTATCCTCTGTCTAGAGACTGCTGTTCTGGCACTTAACACCTCAGCCAGGGACAGCAGAGGATTAGGCAAATGGCCTTTGTACTCTCTCTGCAGGTGCTGCCAGGGTCTAACTTAGGTCTGTTAGTTTGAGGCTGAAGGAAGAAAAGACACTTAAAGAAGTTATCACAGTTTATTACTAAGTGTAAAAAGTTTCCTATGAAAGCTATCTAAGAGAAAAAGTGGAAATGTCCTAAATGGAGAGATTCTAAGCAGGGAAGAAGAAGGGAGAGAAGAGAGGAAACAGAGAGAAAAGAAGAGAAGAGAAGAGAGGAGTAAAAAGTGAGATGTTAACGAATGTCCCTTTGTCTTATACATCATTCAGAGTACATGATCACATGTTACAAAGTTCATCACAAGTTCACACCAAAATTCAAATTATAAATTGAAATAGAAGTTTACAACAGAAAATGTTTACATGCATATCTATTAGGAGTAATTATCGGACTGAACATCCATCACCTTTCTAGCTCCACAGGTTCATCGAAGGTTTAAAACTATAACTTAAGAAATTAGTGAAAGTTCTGTATAGATAAACCCAGGCAATATTTTCTCTTCTGTCCTAGCACCTATAATAAATTGTGAGTTCCCTTTTAGTTAATTGTTTTACAACCACACTGGAATGTGTTCTGAGCAGGAGAAAGTCTGGTTTCTATCTCAAGGCTGTTAATTGATGACACTTGGGAGACTGGCAGAGTTCTCATAGCAGTATTGATTGTCAGAAAGGGACTTAATACCAGTCCCACTATAAAAGAGCTAAATATTCATTGATAAAATTTTAGGAATTCTTATAGGATCACATTAAGACTTAAGAAGTCATCTATTTGTCCATATAGCATCACTACAAGACAGTATATCTTCGTGGGTCTGCAGAGATCTGCTCCAAAGGGGTGTGCTATTGCTTAGTGATTGTTACGTATGTTTAACAATAATAATAGGAAAAGCATATTAATAGCAGGGATTTTTTCCTAAAAAATGTCCACACAGCCTTGCTAGTGTAGCACACTTGTCACAGATTATAATACGAGGCAAGCATTTCAGGATGATCACCTGCTAATTATTAGCTTTTCCCATTATGGCTCCCAACACCCATGTCTTTATTTTCCATAAACCACTGGCAAATTCAGTATTATGAGCTTTACACAACACACACACGTCAGTCTATCACCTTCTGGTCTCCAAAGTTTCTGATGATAATCTGGTGATAAACTTATTAAGAATCATTTGTAAGTGACACACTGCTTTCCTGATACTGATTTTAATGTTTTCTCTTTGGTTTTGGCTCTTAGCACTATGTTTCATTGTGTCTTTCACAAAGTTCACTGTATCTGGAGTCCATTAAGCTTCTTAGATGTTTATATTCATGCATTTTATCTAATGTGGAGTATAGCACCTGTTTTTCTTCAGATATTCTCTCTATCCATGTTGCCTTACCTCTTCATTTGGAAGGTGTGTGTAATATGTACACACAAACTGATCCATTCCAGGGTGCCCATAGTTCCTTGTGGTATTCTGATTTCTTCAAATATTTCTTTCTGCTCCTCTCAAAACAACAAACAAACAAACAACATGTATCTTCTCATCTTCAGTCTTACTGAATTCTTATGCACACTAACCCCCACTTTCAAATTCCTCTAATGATTCTATGAGTTTTCTTGGAGTGTCCTTAACCCTCCTGGTTTCTGTAATCCTTACTCTTCTTATGCGTCAAAATTCACCCCAATTCTGCCTGATGTTTGACTGTGCATCTCTGCATCTGTTTCCATCAGTTGCTGGATCCCTGAGTCTCTGAGGGTGATTATGACAGGTTCCTGTCTACAAGTACAGCAGAATTCCATTTACTTTCTTTTTCTGGGTGTGTTTGACTCTGTCCTAGGTCTGTGGGCCACCTGGCCTCTGGTTTCTGGTCCTCCAGGCAGTGTTATGAGTGGGATTCCTCTCATGTCATGAGTCTCAAGCTGGACAAGTCATTGGTTGGCCACTCCAAAATTTCTATACCATCCTTATCCCAGCACATGTAGCTGGCGTTGGTGTGTCCTAATCTCTCCACTGGAAGTCTTGCCTGGTTATAGGAGATAATTGGTTCATATCCCCCATTGTGAGGACCCCATTGCTAGGGTCACCATCATTGATTCCTAGGAGTTTCCATTGTACTAGGTTTCTACCTTGTCCCCAATTGCTCTCCTCCAATTTCAGGAGTCTTTCCCATACTGTCTCCCTACATCTCCCCCCCCAAAAATCACACACACAATACCTCCTGGTCCCATCCCGTCTGCCCCCAGTTCACCAGCAATATCTATTTTATTTTCATTTCCAGGTAGGTTCATGAATCTACTGCTTAAGCCTTCCTTGTTGTGTAGCCTTTCTAGGTCTTTGAATGTGGAATGATTATCTTTACTTTACAGCTGCTATTCACAGATAAGTGAGCACATACCACACTTATCTTTCTCGGTCTGGGTTACCTCACTCAAGATGATTTTTCTAGTTCCATCCATTTACCTGAAAATTTAATTATATATTATTATATATATATTATTAATATATATATTTTAACAGCTGAGTAACACTCCATTGTGTAAATGTTACCACATTTTCTTTATCCATTCTTCTGTTTAGGATATCTAGGTTGTTTCCAGTTCTAGGTATTATGAATCAGGGTCTCATTGAAGCTGAACCAACAGTCAGGGAGCCTGCATGGGTCTAACCTAGGCTTTCTGCATACATGTTACAGTTGTATAACTGTATGTTTTGTGGGACTCCTAACAGAGGAAGCATGCCTGTTTCTGATGCTTTGCCTGCTTTAGGCAGCTTTTCCCCACCTATTGGTTGCCTCATTTAGCCTTAAGATGAGGGAAGGTGCCTAGCTTTATTGCAACCTGATGTGCCATGTTCAGTTGATATCTCTGGGAGGCCTGTCCTTATCTGAAGGGAAACTGAGGAGGAGTGGATCTGGGAAAGAGTGAACAGGGATTGGGCAGAGAAGAGGGAAGAGAAACTGCATTCAGAGTGTAATATGTGAAAGAATGAATTAATAAAATAAATAAAAAAATAAATATTGAAATATTAATAGTAATTTAACATAAACTGATTTGTAAATAAGTGATATGCGATAGAAAATTTCCTCTAGTGAATGTATTTGTCATTGTCTTTTTTAGCTGGATAATTTACTTCTCTATCTCATTGTTGGTATTTTCATCCTATTGTGAATCACTTTCTTTGCTGCCTCTGCTTTCTTTTTGTTCTCTGAACATGTTTCATACAGCTGTTCCGATGTTATCACTACGGCTGCAATCAGAGTTTGGGGTTTGGGGGATGGTTTCTGTTGATGTATTTTTGCATTTTTCCCCTTTGGGCCATATTTTCCAGTGTATTTGTGTGCCTTTGTGAATTTGTTTCTAGTTGTTAAAATCCATCATTTGAATCTAATAATGTGTGAGCACCAGAAATCAGTTCTTTCTCTCCCAGTGGTTTCTGGGTTTCATATTCTTGTTATTATAGGCTGCCTCTACAAGGACCAGTGTGAGGCGTGAACCACTTAAAGTCATCGAATCTGAGTCTGTGCTTTTCCTTGGTCCTGAGTGTTCATGTTCTGCACCTCCCCTCTCCCCACTCTATACTTGAATGTCTTAGTCTGTAATGCTGACCTGGCCATATAATGGGGGAAAGAATCAATGATAGTGCCTTAAGTCTCCAGGAAACTACCTCAGCCAGATGGCGAGAGACTGGCAACAATGAGAGTGGTTCTAGCAAAATGACCAAAGATCTCACAGATCACTGTGAAGAACAGGGTCAATTAAAAAAAAATTGGTACCCAGCAAGGTCAAAGAAGGCATCAGCCGGCATCAGGCCCCATGGTACTGGAGTTACAGGTGATTGTAAGCTGTTCTGTGTGCTGAAAATCAACCCCAGTGCTAGGGAGAGAGTCATGTTGATTTTTTTTTTAGATTAATTTTTTATTGGATATTTTATTTATATTTCAGATGTTATCCCCTTTCCCCCTTTCCCCCCATCCAGAAACCCCCTATCCATCCCCACAGCCTGTGTTCTTAACCTCTGAGCCACCTCTCTAAGACAGAGCAGGAGTGAATTCTGCTTGCCCTTGTTCTTTCAACCCATGTAAAGTTTCTTCTGGAAAATATATATAGCCACTTATCTTGGGGTGAAAACAAGTGAGTGGGTAGTTTCTATTTCATTCATTTTTTAAATGTGATTAAAACTGAGGAAAGTCAATGGCAAGGAACGGTCTAAGCATTTCCTTGGATGTTGTGCCCGAGGATGACACATTCCACGACAGTTTTATTGGGAAAATGCTGCAAGTACAATTGTTGTCTAGGTCATAAGCAGTGTCTTCATGGGCTGGTTCTTAATCATTTTCTGCTAACTGGTTTTATTTCCAAATCAAGTATGATACAAGGGAAAGAAGGAATAGCCACAGAAAATGGAGTTGTGGAAAAGAAACAGCTCTCATTGGTGGCGAAGCTAAGGGCAGAAGGCACTTCCCCATTCTTACCTCTTAGAGTCATCATGGAAGACGATGCTTCTGTGACAACCTCTGTGCACTCCCATGGCTGCACCTTTCACTGCAGCCTCTCATTACCCATAGTCCTCATGCCTTCTCTCACATATGCAATCAATACTTTCCGAAAGCTACTTCACAAATGGACCTCCTCTCTTTCGCCTCTTCCCACATTCTGATCTCTTTACTCAGAAGTTATTTTCTGGACTCCCTCATGACCATATTTATATCCTCCATATAAACTATATTATAGTTTGCCCTTTAATGAGACATTTCTTCTTGTGTCTTAGCCACTTAGCTAAATTTTAAGTGCTCAAGGGCAAGAGGCATAGCCCAACAACTGTCTTGGGATAGTCTTTCTGATAATAGAAGCAGGAAAAATAAAGAATCTAATCTCTTAAATACAGGAACTGTGGAGTAAAATCCCAATAAATGTCTACTGGATACATATGACTAAATATGTTAGATATCATTCTAGATCTAGCATTGGTCTCATGCTCATATATTTATGACCCAGTATTCAAATATTCCAGAAAACCTGTTCTTCCTTACTATGAGGTTGAAGTTCAATAACAGTGCTGATCTTCTTTAGATATTTATCTGATAAAAAACATAGATTATGTATTATACATCATTATTAATATAGAAATAAACATTACAGTGTAAGAATAATTAAACCCCACGGAATGCTTGCTCTATGAAGATGCTGTTCTAGGTTCTTGTCATGTTTTAACGCATTAAATCACGAAGACACTGAAGGCTCTTTGTGTTTATTAGAAGAGCTATTAATGCCATGGGCAGAAACATAGATAGACAATTACATGGCAGATACTCTTAGGAGTTCAGGTCCCAGTGTCACAAAAAAGTATGGTGGGAAAGAGGGTGGGCAGGGGTCTTTGAAGGGAACTGAATACCCACCCACCAGACAAAATAGGAGTTGCTTCTCACAGGGCCTCACAAAAGTCTGTAGCCAAGCTGTCCGTCTCTGGGTCACCAGCAGGCCTCAGGGAAGGGGTTGTAGTAGGAAGAAGTAGTCACTGTTAACTTACCCGAGTCTCTTAGTCAGGGGTTCACAGCAGCTGTAGTGCTAGGGAAAGGGCAAAGTTGCTGAAGGCATCATTGCTGGGCAGCGGTCTGGACTGCATTCTAGCAGACACTCAGTGAGTGTTGATATTATTTTCACTTTGGAGAATAGAAAACTAAATAGAGAAGTTAGATAGTGGTCCAAAATCACATCGTCAACTCATAGTCAATGATTTCAAAAGTTAATAAATTCTCTTAAATCATTATGCCCTAAAATTTCCGGTGACATATAACAAGAAATACTCCACAGACAAACATGTGCTTCTGCATCTGAATTAAAAGTTTCACAAGCACTTAACCTTTGGTAGTTCCTATTTGATGTGACTTTGATTTCAATACAAATGCCCATTGGATTCCCCAATACTGATTTCACAGCCTACCGGGTGAGATTGCAGGCTGCTAAGTGCTGCCCTGGCCAAGGAATACATGATCTAGATTTCTCCTGCTCTCCCAAGCCACCAGTTTAGGTAACATTCATTTAAAAAAGAAGTATCCTAATAATAGGCCGTGGAGCTGGTGTTTAATTACACAATGTTGAACTTAAGTTAAATGACGTATTCCCTCATGAGTTACAAGTAACCTAACTACAGAATCGCTGAAGGATTAGTTAAGACAATTGTAATTGAAAAAGAAATATAATTAAGTTCAGAGAAGTCAACCGTCTCTGGGGCAAATCCCTCTTCTAGCAAAAGATTTCCTCTCCTGTATGCCCCACTGGCTAAGCATCTTTCTGGCAGGTGGAAACCAAAGAAGGCTTATGCCATTCAAGCCCCCACAAGGTTACTAATTTACCAGCACAGCTATTTGGACAAGATTGATTGGCTGCAAAAACCAAGCAGCATTCTTCGTTTCCATGATGGGCCCTGTCTTCAGTGTGAAATCAGGGTCATTTTTGTCCTAAAGGAAAATTGTCCCAGCTATACAGGGGGACTAAAGGGGAGCTTTCACAGTGGCTAAGGGAAATGCGTCAGGAGGAGGGCAGATGCGTGATAAGGATTTTATAGGGGAGAAAGGGCTGGAAATGGCATGGGAGAGGGGAGAAAGACACTAGTAAGAGAAAGCAAAGGGACATGCTTAAGGTGTGGCAGGGCTCGTGCTGACGACGCAGAGACAAAGGCACATGAGCAGAGAAACAAGACAGAGGCTGATGATGCACTCCATGGCTAGGAACCAGGAAGCATTTCACCCTTTGAATGCACAGGAAGTGTTTTCCGAAGGCACGCCCCTGCTTAGGAGGCGTGGTGATGCGCAACAGTAAAGAGTCCAATAGGAGATGAGAGGTGTGTGGGCAGTAGAACAAGAGCTAGTGGTGGCCGTGTGCACAGTGGTACCCTGTGCCATGATAGGATCCAGGCAGATGGCAGTGCAGTTTCCCAAGATGAACTCAAGGAAAGTGAGGAGAGAGGGAAGACAAACTAATAAGTTGTTTACATTACTAGTTGTTGGCATTTAGTCTAGGCTCTCTCTTGCTCTCTTGTTCTGTCCCCTTGCTCCTGCTCCCCCCTCTCTCCCCATTCCATTTCCCCCTCTCTCCACATGCTCATGGCCGGCCTCTACTCCTTTTTCCCTTCACCCCTCCCCCCAGGCCTTTCTCTGTCTTTATTATCCTCTCAACTCCCTTCCCGTGCTCTGAATAAAGTCTATTCTATACTTACACCTTCCTGTGGCTGGTCCCTCAGGGGAAGGGATGCCTCAGCATGGGCCCGCAGAGGCACCCCATTCCCCACATCTGACTGTACATCCACCAAACATATTCCTTATCTCCCTTATATTTTTACAAAACACAACACTAGTGAGTTAATTTAGAAAGCTACATTGTTGGTTATTACCAAGAGATGTCTGGGTGTAGCAGGGATGAATCTGGAATGACAGCTCAGGCCTGGTTACTGGTATAGATCTGCAATCCTAAGCTCCGGCAGACAGTTCAATCAGTGTAAACAAAGAGGGCTCAATGACTCAGTGCTCCTTTAGAGCCTACCAATTCTCAACAGTCCCTAAAAGTGACATGACATGGTCATTTCCTTAGGGATTCCTCATCTCTGGGTTGGATTAGCAATGCTGCTCTCTGCCCCAAACGTGATGATGGCTGTATGAATCGAGAGTGTGTTGTCACATCTTTGTGTTTATTTTGACCCTGTTGTTTTGATGGCAAGTAGGAAAAGGTGGGGGATAGCAACTGGGATAGAACATGTAGCAGATGGGAACAGGAAATGCAGCAGAAGAGGCAGGAAAGACATCAGACATGGCTGGCCAATACAGCAGGAGGCCCCTGGAAATGCACCACAGCGGGGCAGACCAGCGACTGCAGAAAGGAAGCAGCGGAAAGGAGGGCTGATGGAGGAAGTTCAGTATCATGATTAAAGGGAAACCCTCATGACAGTCTCACTTACTCAACTAATATTGATTGAACATCCACTCTGTCTCAAAAATTTGTCTAAGTCCTAGAGAATAAATCGGTGAAGAAAACAAGATAAATATTCCCCACTTATAAGACAAACTCACAGATGACAAGGGATGGAGCTCTGGATCTACCACTTCTTTCTTGTGTGGCCTGCAGAAGTTATTTAATCAAAGCAAGTTTTAGTTTACCAGTCCATCAAGTGTTGTGATAATGGTCTGTGTGTCACTGTGTAGCTGGAAGCCACAGAAACATAATGTGCATCACTTGGCTCAGTGGACAACACCTAATTATCCTCAATGAACATTAACTACACTAAGTAGGCTGTGGGCTACTTTTTCCACAGACATGCATATGATGGTAATTAAAAGAGATCTGATTACAATTAAAACTGAGTCTGTGATGGGGGTGGGGGCATTTCTCAGGATGAGTGAGGCCTGGAGTGTGTGTGTGTGTGTGTGTGTGTGTGTGTGGTGTATGAGTGTGTGTATGTGAATGTGTGTGTGAATGTGTGTGTCTGTGCTTGTGTGAGTGAATGTGTGTGTACATGTGTGTGAGTGTGTGTACATGTGTATGAGTATGTGTGTGAGTGTATGAGTGAATGTGTGTATGTGCACATGCACATGTGGAAAAAAAAGGAGAAACAGGATGAATGTGTGGACCTAGGGCAGAGCAGAGTGTTTATGGGTTGGCATAAGGTGGAGCTGCTGGCCAGACTCATCTCACCCAGAGGGTCAGTGAGGTGAGCCCGTAGCCTGACCTTAACCTCCGTACTCTTTTATTATAATTTCTACACAATCTGTTTCCAGATCAGGCTGTCTCATCTGCTCAGGGAAGAACGTCATGAGTGGGCAGCTCCACTACAAGGGCAACCATTGTCCCAAAAATCAAGGTAAAAAACGATTTATATCATTGAGGTAACTGGAAAAGGCTCCAAAGAGAAGGTGACTCTTAAGTTGACTTTTGGTGGGGTAATGGTGTCTCGCTAATACCCAGGATGTTTCAAAAGTGTTCACATCTATTCACGGGGACCAAGTAGACACAGATGGCTTAGATATCAACAACCAGAATTCTACTGTGTGGTAAGGTCACCTTGCACATTTGAAGAATGGATGGACATGAAACTATGATGAGAAAGAGAACCTTCAGGACATCATTTATTGCTGTTGCGTTGCTCCTGACAGAGTAAAGGAGGGCCTGACCTAGACTGGAGGGAAATCTTAGGCATATTTCTGAAACCGATTTGGCTGAACTTTGCAATAGTCACATTCTTGAGATGGGAAATAGGGTAAGTCAAACCTGATCCAGCCTACTGTTAACCAACCTCCTATTGCTGGGATGGAATACCCGAGGAAATCGTTTATAGGGAAGGAAGGTTTGTTCTGACTTACTGTCCCAGAGGCCTTACTCCACAGTTGGATGGCTTCATTGCTTTTGGCCTATAGCAAGGGAACAGTCTGTAGTCTAGAAAAACCACTGTGGCTTAGTAACAGAGAGTAGACAGGAAAGGAGCTCCCAACATGCCCTTCTGAGAAACATTCCCAATGGCGTACTTCCTTCAACTATGCCTTATTATTATTATTTTTTAAATAGGTTTCTCCCACCTCCTAACTGTGCGTCACGAGTAGGGGATGGCATCTTCATTGCAGGAACTTTTGGAAGACATTTTGTATTCAAGCCACAACAACTTAACACACAAGAAAAGGGCAGTAACTTTATACGGAAAGAGAATTTACCCAGGTAAAGGAGGGTACCTCTTGGTTCTCCTTCATTTTGAGTAGAGGCTCTACAAGTGAGATACTGCAGCAAACATCTGCCTCTATCTTACCCATCCTTCTGGTGTCTTGTTGAACACTGGGGCACTTGGGGATGCTTGGGCATGTCAGAGTGTTAGGTAGAAACACTCTGAGATTCTTATCTTGGAAAGACATTGGTTCTGGACCTATGGGTGCCTCAGTTTCTCCTTTCTGTTAAAATTAGGTAACACTGCCTAACACAACAGCAGCCTGCAGTGTTGTGTGGAAGTCCAATGACATAGATTGTCCTGCATGAACTGGCCTGCAAGAGACTGTCCTGAAAACATGATTGATTTGTCCACATCAAATTCTTCTTATGCTGGCAGAATTATAAAGAATCTGCTGTGCTATTCCTAGTGTGAGGGAGATGGGGTTATCTCAGGATCAGACCAGATTCCAGCTAATAGAATCTACACTCCCCGGGAGCCCTGTCCCCTGCTTTTCAGTTCTTTGGTCACACCCTCTTTTCTCTCTGCTGGCCCTCTTCAACTTGGTTGTGCTCCTGTGTAGATGGTTCACCTGGAGACCTGGGAAAGAGCTACATTTGGGAGAGGAGGAGAATGAGCCCTAAATGGGTTTGAGAGACACAGGCTGTGACCCTCCAGGGCACTGGAACACTGCTGGGGCCCTGGCAAGGCAAGGATATTAATTTTCCTTTCTCTGCTTTCCAAACATGAAACTACCTGTGGCATCTAAATGACAAAGGCTATGCCTCTGTGCTGGGCCCATTGACTTGGTATTATTGTGGAAAGAAGAAAGAATTATTAGGGTTTGCCTGACACCCATGGAGACAGGCTCCATGGGACTTTGGTTGTCAGTGGAATAGGAAGCTCCTCATAGAGAATGCCTGTGGTGTCTCCTTGTGATGCAAGGCCAGAAAGCCTTTTGCTTTGGAGATGGGCCAAGAACTGCCAACAAACAGTTCATGACTCTGACCCTGGAAAGCAGGGTTCTAATCTAACCAGGAGGGTGCTGGAAAAAGTTAGTTTAGACAGGATTATGGTTCCCACCTGCCTGGTATAAGAAATGCAGTATAAAGCAGCCCTGTGGTAGGTTCTCAAACACAAGCTTGTTCAGACTCAAATTCCAGGACACACAGGGCTCTCAGTGATCAGGATCCTACACCCCAAGGATTCTGAGTTCAAGGGACAGAGCCGAGTTGGCCTCCTGGAAGACCGCCGAGGGTTGCAGGCTGCACTACTAAGCAGCTTGGCCTACAGGCCCTGGTGTCTGCCTGGTTCTGGCTCTTAGGAGAGCTCCTGTCATCTTCTGTTCTGTTCTGTGGCTTCTTATCCCAAGGTTGATGGCGTTCAGCTTAAAGCAGGTTCCAGAGAAAACTAAGAGAGAAGAGAAAGGTTTGAACTAAAACCGAAGGCGGGATCCATGTGTGACATTGAGCTTCATGTGGGAGAGAAGAAAGATTTGAGTTTCTATTTTTGCCATATTTTGTTTTGTTACTGTGAAAGAGGACAGTGCTGAAGAGGATCTGTCTGTGTTTCTATTCAGTGTAATCCTGCCTTCCCTTCTGTTTCTTCTCCTAAGAGTCTATATTGATGTATCCCATCCCGTTTGTAAACTCCCAAGAAGGAACCTCCACCCCCAACCACCATCACCTTGTTACTTGGTGGCTTTAGTTTCCCCTTGATCACATTTGCTTTCTTTCTTTTGAAATGTGTTTTCCTGATGGCCAGCTTCAAAAGGAAAGACCACTATGGCTACAGCCTCAGGAGGGACTTCAGTCTTCAGCAAGATCAATGGTACTGGGGTATCCAGAACTTTATCTCTGATAATTAGTATTCAAGTGCTGTGTAGTCATGAGGGCATCCCTGAGGCCACAGCTGGCCTTGCAGAAGGGAACATGTACCAGTAAGGGCTGCACAGGGCCTCCTTCCATCATTTTGTTTGTCTTGCTTGCATAGAAATTGCATGAGTTGCAAAATAATGTGAGAAATATTGCTATTACATTCTACAGACAAAAGAGGATGACAGAGACCAAAATAGTTCAGAGCCTGAATTGTGAAGTTATGGCCAGGAAGTGCTTCAGCTGAGAATCTGGTTCAATTCCTGTCTGTAAGAAAACATCTGTATTTCCTTGTTGCTGTAACCATAAAATTCTCAAGAAACAGAGGGAAAATTATTTCTGTGGGCTTGCGTTATTCATTTCACAGTGGCAAATGTTGAGAAAGATCTTGCAGGCAGTTTTCTTCATGTGAAAGTTTCGTGATAATGACTTCGTCCAGGTCGGAGGGGGAAGGGTTTGTAAGTGTTCCTTACTTTGACTTCTACCCTGTTCTGTCCACCGTATGCCACCATTTTCTTCTGTAAGTTCTTGCAGATGTGCATAGTAGTTGGGAAGGGAGCATGACATGAAGGGGAAAGCACTGGGCTTGGAAAATCTGCAATCTACTTCTTCATTTCTGAATGATCATGGAAAAGTCACACATACCCAACACAGGTTCTGTCTGTCACTTGGTGACGCTAGCTGTCAGGTATGCTGTGAGACTCACAGAGAGGTTCTCAGGAGCCATTTCTGTTTCTAAGTCACTGACTGTTCTCTATCACTCTACCTGTAACTGACAAGTCTATACTGCTGTGGACCGTTCTTGATGGCAGTATCTGGTTCTCACTGCAGCTCAGGCGTGGCTTTCATGGGCTCCATGATCTATGTTTGTAGAAGAATGCTCCTTCTCAAGGGTAGTCAATGTGCCTGATAGCTTCAGCAACTGTTACACTGGAGCTGGTACCAAATGAGTGTGGGGGGAGCACAAGTGAGTGTGGGGGTGGAAATGGAGTCATCCAAAGGGCTATCTGTGGGGTAGCTTGGGACATGGTGTTCAGCCTCCTACCTAAATGCCAATCTGAAGGTTTGCCTGGAGTCACATTTCCAAGCTTCTCCAAGGAGGCCTGAACATGAATCCTTCAGGGGGTGGGGGTTGGGGGAGGTGGTCTAAGGTTTTCTTTGTTTTGCAAACTACTATCTAACCTCTAAAATAATAATGCAGAGCACACAGTAGACAATGAATACTTGAATAAATGAATGAATGAATATGAAATTATTCTAGATAGAAACTCTAGCCCCAAAATCTTCACAAAGATCATTTCTACAGGCTGCAGCAAGTTTTTGTGATTCTTGTTAACTTTGAGGGGGCTTCCTTAATAAATATTTGCCAGTGTTTATTCCAAGAAAAATGAGGACAAACAGAATAAAATCTCCTTAATGTCCCCTTATCAAAAAAACAAGACAAAACTTTTTTTTTTTTTTTTGCCTTTATTGTGCTGGAGATTAGAACCCAGGTCATTGTAAGGCTAGGCCATCACACCACCAGTGCAATAGATCCCTAAGGTCTCTCCATTAGTTACACAACCATGAGAACAAACATGTAAGAATCTCCTTACATGAATTATTATTAAATAAGTAACATAGGAATTAAGTTATGCACTATATATTGTGTATTGTGTACTAATCTTATGTAAATACAATCATCTATGTAAAGTCGGCAGGGAGTAATGTCTTCTCATTATATGCAGCTTGCAAATTAATTTATTCTAGCTCACCTGCTGGGATGACAGAGCAAATCCAGTGTTAGCTGTCACAGAACAAAGAAGCCTGAGGCTCACCAAGCTTTGTCTTCAATCATGAATTGATATATGAATGTTCCTGTTATACCCAAGAGGTGTGTATTTTAGAAAAAATTATGTTGCTGGTTGAAAGAAGGGGGCCGGACAAAGCCATTTCTCCATCCCACACTTTGGTTTGATGCCAGGGTTGTGAAGAATATTTGAAGTTGACAGGAAGTTCTCTTTCAGGTAATCCAATGTTTACCCAGTGAGGATGAACTATGGCCACAGCTGTAACTTGAACAGGAGAATTTTCACTTAGAATGTTCTGTGAAAGGCTAGAAGAAAGCACTGAGTTAGCACAGCAGGACAACTGCAGCCTGTGCTGAGATTCTACACTCTGTGTGGGCATGTGTGGTAGTCTGGATAAGAAAGGCCCCTATAGGCTCATATATTTGAATGGTTAGTCATCAGGGAGTGGCACTATTTGAGAAGGATTAGAGGAATTAGGAGGTGTGGCCTTGTTGGAGGAGGTGTGGCCTTATTGGGGAGGAGGTTATGAGTGGCCTTGATGGAGGAGGTGTGGCCTTGATGGAGGAGGTGTGGCCTTGTGAGGAGGTGTGTCACTGGGGTGGGCTTTGACAGTTTCAAAAGTGCACATCAAATCCAAGCTCTCTTTCTGTCTGTGGGTCAGGATGCAGCTCTCAGCCACTGCCCCAGTGCTATGCTCCCACCATGCTCCCCATCATGATGAATTAAACCTCTGAAACTGTAATCAAGCCCCCAGTTAAAGCTCTTTTATAACAGTTGCCTTGGTCATGATGTATCTTCAATAGACAAACTAAGAGTTTTAGTTAGTTAGGACTCTGTGTCAAGGGTTAGCTGAATTTTTTTTTCTCTCCTTCTACTCTGTGTGAGTCCTGGGATTAAAGTCAGGCCCTGGGGTTTGAGCAACAAGCTCTTTTACCCTCAGAGCAATCTCACCAGGCCTATTATTATTAACTAGCTTCCTAATGGGAGGCTTCTGGGTAACAAATCACTGCTCCTTCTGGCAGATACCCTAGGATTTTTCCAGCGCTGTCTGTTGGTAAAGTTAATATGAATGTCTGGGAGCACAGGAGAGATGCTCAAAGCTGGGCAAATACATACGTGGGCAGCCGGCTCCTAGATCAAACACATTTAAAAGTGTATGTATGAGCTGCAGTGGTGGCGCACCCTTTAATCCCAGCACTTGGGAGGCAGAACCAGGGCTACACAGAGAAACCCTGTCTCAAAAAACAAAAAAAAAAAAAAAAAAAAAAAAAAGTATGTATGTATGAATGTACGTATGTTATTATTTATTATTTATTTATTTATTTATTTATTTGTGTGTATACATGTGTGCCCATCTCCCTCCTCCCCCCCCCCCCCCCGTGTGTTGTGTGTGCTTGTGCAGGCCATGGGACATGTATGATAGTCAGAGAAAATGTTTCTGGATTTTTTTCCTTTCCTACTCTATGTGGGTCTTGGTGATTAAACTCAGGCCCTCTGTTTTGAGCAGCAAGCTCTAAAAGAACAATCTCTCCAGGTCAATTATTATTCACTGGCTTATCTCTAGGTGAACAATATTGCTGGGTTTTATCTCTGGATTCACAAGGCTGGGGGACTTTATACCAGTCTTTTGCTTACTTTCTGGTTCTAATTCTGTTGTTTGGCATTAAACAACACCAATCATGCCCAGTCATGACTACATGTCAGAATCACCTAGTGAAATTTCACAAAATACTGAATATGTAACTTTTATCATTTCAAAATCTTGAGTAACTCTAGCATGCAGCCATAGTTAATGAGTGACACTAGAGAACACCAAGAAATAAAGTTGCCAATAAATAAATAAATAAATAATGTTAACATGTTAAGACCACTGCAGTGGGGTCCTATCCAGGAAAAATCTGGGGAGAGACAGATCTCTGCTGGTTGGGTAGCTGTATACTTCATACCACCAGTCATCTAAGCATATCTTGATTTTCATCTATGTAAAAAGAGAAGGTAAATATGATTTTCCTCAGCATTATTACAGGTTACTAATGAGAGGACATGTAGAATATTTCAAACAATGCTGATGATTATTAAGTATCCAATAGATAATATTTTGTGGTGACAAAGGATTATTTTCACTTGCGAAGATCATTTCTGTTAGTCTTACTCAGACTTGCTAACCAATGTGACTCTCGAACAAAGGAAATGTTATGGTGCACAAAGGGAGCAAGATTATCCAAGAGTTACTGACAAGTAGAGGTAATTAATTATGGAGCACCAGAGTAGGGCAAGCAAATGCCAAGGCATCGCTAGACAGAACGGTGTCATGTTTGCCCAGTAACTTTCTATTCACAGTGTGATTGACCCTTTGTAACCTACCTAGGAGGCACTGGCTTAGTGGTAAAAGGGTAAGTGGCCCTGGGTGGGGGTGTGGGGGACGACCAGCCTCATTGTTTTGAACTGGTCTTTCATCCAAAGACTGAGTGATTTTGAGTAAAACTGATTCTTCAAACCTCAGTTATCCTGTAATGTTAAGAGAGAATTCCTCAAGTAATAAATAAAAATGCTTAGAATACAGTTTGGTTGTTAAATGACAGCTTCCTCCACATTCAACTTGAAGGAAAAGATGTTGTCTTTTCTGATTTCAAAGACTGTTTTTAGACAGGACAAAGAATTACAGCGCTGTCTGCACAGGGATTAGGGAAGGACCTGTGCAAACATTGTCTAATCTCAACACAGATGGAAACATGGTGACATTGAGAGCTTTGATGGGCCGGTTTGTTTGAGTGGTGTAGGCAGCTGGGTTCAGGGGCTACTTTGTCAGTCACTGGTGGCATGGGGGACCTCAGACCATAGACTGAGGTGAGAAAGAAGCAAAACGAGGAGTTGCTTTCCTCTGAAACATAAATATTGATTATCTGGTGGGAACGCACCTTTTGGGAATGTGTGGTGGGGCAGGAGTATGTGTGTGCTTTTCTCAGGATAGGGAAGACTCAACCACCTTCCCAGGTGAGAGGTTATAGGAAATTTAGAGGCTGTATTAAACTGGAGTATAAATACTGAAAGGTTTTGGCGCGCAGCTTAGAACAGATAACAGCAGACCGGACGGTTCCGCAAGGAGGGAAAGTCTATTTTTGGGGTTGGAGGTGGGGGGGGGGCAGAAGATGTCGAGGGGAAGAAGAGAAGAGACAGAGGTTGGGAAGTTCCGCCTATTTGTATGGAGGATGACGTAGCTCTTTTTCCCAGCTACAGATGAGGTCAGTCAGTGAATGTGGGAGTGTTATCTTGGTTGCTTCGGCAATGATGTAGAAGTCTCCTGGCGCCTGATTGTGACGTCACTGTCACTGAGTTCCGACTTATACTAACATACTTCCCTTTTTCTTATTATAAAAAAGAAAAAAAGAGAGAGGGGAAGCTGATGGTGAAAGAGGAGTTGGGGAGCAGTGTCTCTTAAACTTTCTTCCTGCAGTGTAGGGGCGTAGTCCATTGGGGGAGCAGTTGGCTTTTTCACCATTGAGGCCCATTCGGTGGATGTGTGTATCAGGTCTTCTGTGGACAGCAACTGGTAATCCTGTAACGGGAACGGATTAATAAATTGATTAGAAATAATACCAGGAGGATGGCTAAAAAGAGTGTTATAGGATGGAGGTCTCATGTTCCCAAAATGGCATTCTTCTTGGGAGAATGGTCGAAGACCATCTTCTTTAGCTGTCAGGACACCTGGACACCTGGCACCTGTCAGTTCTGAAGCACCACAGTGGATTCTCGTGGGTCTTGTATGTAGAAAGGAGTGTCTTGCAGTGTTGGTAGAAGAAGTGGTTGGTCTGTGAACCTAACATATGTATCTGAAAAGACCAGAACTCTTCTATCTGGGCAAAAAGAAAGCAAGTATAGAGAACACAATATTTAGATGGGATAACAGATACAGGAATGATGGCAATTTGGATTGGTTCTGGCATCCGGCTATGGAGCAGTTTCCTGACCCTGTTTGGAAAGACTGTTATCTGTGGGTGTTCTTGAACTTCATACATCCAGATGTAAAGGGTGACCTGGATAGAAACAAACAGCAGGGGGAGGACGAGAAACACATGTCTAGTTCAGTGAGGTTGAGCTCAGCTGTCAGAGTGGAGTCTCATTTTCTGAGATTGAGGACAAGGTGGGTGATTTTGACGTCCTCTGGAGCTTAATAGAGCACGGTCCTGTTAGAGTTGACGTGTATGAAGGAGAGTCAATTTTAGATGGAGAAATGAAAGGCTTAAGGTGAGATAAGTGGGAACCAAATGGGGGAATCCTTCAAGTTTAGCAGCTGTAGGGGTCACAAGGATTACCTTAAAAGGACCCTGCCATTTGGGAGAGAAAGGGCCTATGATCTGGAGGGGAGAGAAACACTTGGTCTCCAATGTTGACAGGCAGTGGACAGGAGACAGTGTGGTCGAGGTAGATGGTGGTCAGCAAAGTTCCACAAGAGAGAACGGAGGTGGCAAAGTAATGGGGTGAGCAGATGGTCTGGGAGGGGAGAGCATTTAGGTGAAAGACCAGGAGTTAGAACTGGACATCAATACATGAGTTCAAAGGGTGAGATGAGGAGAGGCCACTTGGGGAGAGTTCGTAACCTGAAAAGAGCCAGAGGTAGGAGTTTTACCCAGTCAAGGTGAAGTTCCTGTGACAGCTTGACAAGAGTGGTTTTCAAAGAGCGGTTAGTCCTCTCTACCTTGCCTGAAGATTGAGGGTGGTAGGGAATATGAAAATGCCAGGGGATGTCAAGGGCCTTTAGAATTTGAGAAACTTGGGATGTAAATTCAGGCCCATCTCTGACTGAAGAGAGGCTGGGACACTGAAACGGGGGATGATCTCTCTGAGGAGGAGATCAGAGACTGTCTGAGCCCTTTTGTTAGTTGTGGGAAAAGCCTCTACCCAGCCTGAGAAGGTGTCCACCAAAACCAGGAGGTACTTGGCACGTTTGACAGTGGGCATGTGGATAAAGTCAAGTTGCCAGTCAGTTCCAGGAAGGGAACCTCTAGCCTGATGGGTAGGAAATGGGGTGCTATGATACCTTGCATTGGGATCTGACATCTGACAGATTTTGCAAGAAGCAGTGATAGATTTTAAGAAACTTAAGTCCTCAGGAGTAGGCTGTAGGTGTGTCTTAACAAAATAAGACAACCTTGGCTGTTAAGATGAAAGAGTTGGTGAAGATAGGACAGAGTTTGACGAGTGTCAGGGGGTGAGATGGGGATGTAGGTAGTAGTGTAAGAATCTCCTGGGGAGGGTGAGATGAGTCTAGGTCCCTAAGGGCCGCAGCTCTAGCTGCCTCATCAGCTCGATTTTTTTCTCTTGGAGACAATAGAGTCATCCATCGGGTGAGATCTGCAGTGGACAATCCCAATAGCTGTGGGAGATGGGAGGCCTTTAGCATGGCCATAATTTGGGTTGCGTTAGTTACTGATCCTCCTTTTGTGATAAGTAACCCTCGCTACTTCCAGATAGCAGCATGGGACAGGAGGATATGGAACACATATTTGGAATCTGTGTAAATGTTGAGGGATTGTCCCTGTGCCAGCTGGAAGGATGGGTAAGGACTATTAATTCAGCCTGTTGGTTGGTGGTATGAGCAGGAAGGGCCTATGCCTCCACCACCTTGCTGTCTGACACTATGGCATAGCCAGCTTTCCTGATCCCTTCATGTAGAAAGGAGCTTCCATCTGTATACCAGGTAAAGGTGGCTTGAGGCAATGTGTCCTCCTGTATGTATGAAGGATGAGGTAATAGTTCCTCTAAGGTTTCAGTGCAGGAGTGAGATAGGAGTAGTCAGTATTAGGTCGAGAGAGAAGATTAGAAATATTAAGAGGTGGGCATGATTGAAAGGTGAGGGTGGAGTCTTCTATTAGAGCTACCTGAAAAGAAAGAACCCTGGAGGGAAGTAGAGTCTGTAAGCCTTTATAAGTTAGGAGTTGTGACAGGTTGTGAGAAGAGAGGACAGTTATAGGCGATCCCAGGGTTATTTCTTTGATTCTTGAATAAAGAATTCAGCAGCTGCTAAGGTACGAATATAAGGTGCCCATCCCTGGCTGGTTAGATCTAGTCTTTTTGACAGATATGCTATAGGTACAAAAGATGGTCCCAGTTGGTGACCTAAGACTCCAAGGGCAAATCCCCTCTTTTCAGTTATGTAGAGGGAAAAAGGACGAGTTGGGTCAGGGAGATGCAAGGTTGGGGCCTTGAGGAGAGCCTTTGGAGCCTTTGAAAGGCTTAGAAACAGGCTTGAGAAGAGGTTCGTGAGTGGGACCTAATGCTGCTTCATATAAAGGACGAGAGAGTAGGGAAAAGGAAGGAACTCAGGAACACAAAAAGCTAGCCATTCCTAGGAATGATAAAATCTCTTCCTTTGTAGAAGGAACAGTTAGAGACTGAATCAGGTCCTTTCTATCTAAGGTAATAGCCTGTGGGTTGGGGTAATTGTTAGTCCCAAATAGGTGACCTGAGGAGTAGATAGTTGGACTTTAGAAGGTAAGACCCTGTAGCCCCAACTGGAAAGGAAATTTAGAAGAGCAGCTGTGTTAGCTTGGCTAATTTCTAGGGAGGGGCTACAGAGAAGAACATCATCTACGTAAAGTACAATCTTAGATCTAGGGAGAGATAAAGAGAGTAGGTCAGAAGATAGGGCCTGCCCAAACAGGTGTGGGCTGTCCCGGAATCTCTGAGGTAGAACAGTCCAGGTAAGTTGGGTAGAAAAGTGGGTGTCAGGATCTGTCCAGGTAAAAGGCAAATATGTCCTGTGACTGGGTGTCTAGAGGGATAGAGAAAAATGCATCCTTGAGATCTAGGACTGAAAAATGAGAAGTCCCTGAGGGATAGTAGAGAGGAGAGTATAAGGATTATCCATGACAGGATGGAGGGGAACACTGCAGAGTTAATGTGCTGAGGTCTTGAACCAGGTGATAGGTTCCATTAGGTTTCTTAACTGCCAGTATAGGGGTATTAAAGGGGGAGGAGGTGGGTCAAAGGAGTTTTTTTTTTCCTTAAAAGGTCAGAAATGATAAGCTTAAGTCCCCTGAGGCTCTGGAGAGAAAGAGGGTATTGGGCTTGGCAGATGTATCTGGTAGAGTCCAGTAACTGGATGACAACGGGAGAATGATGTTTAGCAACAGAAGGGTTCTGGACATCCCAAACTCGGGGGTCCACCTGAGAAGCTGGTAAGGGAAATAACATGTTAGTGTTAGTAGGGTGATTGGCTAAAAGGAGGAGCAGAGGAACTGCTGGTGAGCTTGGGCTTAAGTGAATTGGTGGAGCAAAGGAAATAGAAGCTCCCAACTTAGCTAAAATATCTCTTTCCAATAAGGGGACAGGACATGTAGGCACTACCAAAAAGGAATGGGTAAGAGGTACACCCCTAAAAATGCAACTCAGTGGGGGGGGGGGTCTGGTGAGGAAGGTAAGGTTGTCCTCCTACCCCTACAGTAGGAGAACTCGAAGGTGAGGTGGGTCCCCAGAACTCCGTCAGGACAGAGTAAGTGGCCCCAGTGTCCAAGAGGAAGGAGATGGTTCTTCCGCATACCATGATATCTACCCGAGGCTCCCTGCTTGTGATAGGCATAGTTGGGTTAAGGGAGCCCTGGCCCCATCAATTTTCCATAGCCAAGCCTAGGGTCACCTGAGGGGTTTTTTGGGAGTAATGTCCCTCTGTTTTGAGTGACATGGGGCAATCAGCACCCCAATGCCCCCTCTTATGGCACTTGGGACATGGTCCCCTTGGCTTGCTGGGGTTGGGGCAGGCCTTTGCCCAATGACCATGTTGACCACATTTATAGCAGGAGCCAGGTGGTCTCTGATCCTTTGAAGACCAGGAGTCTGGGGTAGTGGCTGAGGCTGGTCAGACAGCCTTTGCCAGCATATGGTATTTCTGTTTTCAGGCTTTCTCATCTCTCTCATGGTACACCTTGAAGGTCAGTGCCAAGACTTCTGCCTGTGGAGTTAGGGACCCCCTCTCCAATCATCTAAGTTTAGCTTTTAATCAGGGTAGCTCTGGGAAAAAAAAGTAGGTCATAAGAATTGCTTACCTTCTGGATTTTCAGAGTCCAGATTGGTATACTGCAATAAAGCCTTTGTGAGGTGATCTAAGAACTGAGATTTGTTTTCCTGTTTATCTTGTACAACCTCTTGGAGTTTCTCAAAGTTTACTGGCTTTAACGCCGCCTTCCTCAGGTCTGCCAAAAGACATGTTATAAATCTATCTCTGGTTAAGATACCTCCTGAGGAGTTGTAATCCCATCGAGGATCCTGGTCAGGAACTGCTTCCAATCCGATTGGATATGTCCCGTCTGTTTGATGAATCTGATCTGCATGCATTTTTTGCCTCATTCCAAACTTGCCTGCGTTCATCAGGAAGTAAGTTATTTGTTAGAATCCTATGTACGTCATGGAAAGTTAAGCTGTAGAACTGAGAGATGTATTGCAATTCTTTAATGAAGGCAATGGGTTAGAGGTATAGGACCCCAGTCTGCTCTCTATTTGAGAGAGTTTACTCAGTGAGAAAGGAACATGTACCCTGACCAGGCCATCAACGCTAGCCACTTCCCTTTAGAGGAAGAACAGGCACTGGTTTAGGCATCCTGGAGGAGAAGGAGTTGGAGGTTTGGCCTTAGAACTCGGGATAGGAGAGGTGAAGGTTGGAGCCAATGCAGGGCGGTTGGTATGGCCTGCAGCTGGCACAGAAGGAGGGGAGGGGTCTGGGGAGGTTGAGCCAGTGGACTCAGAGGCACCCTGGTAAGAGGAAGAAACCGAAGCAGCAGTTTGGGCATCGAAACGGTCAGCATTGGAGTGGAGGTGTTCATCAGCTGGTTCTAAAGGCATTGGGTCATCTAATGAGGGTTGGGGAGGTGTCATGGCTAAGAGAACCTTGGGTGGGGAGCAGGCAGAGCACATAGAAGGTGCATAACAGAGGTAGATAAATGCACGAACGTAGGTGATTTCTTTCCAGTTATTAGACTGCTGGCAGTATGTATTAAGGCCCCGTAAAATGATTGGGTCTAGGGTACCATGAAGTGGCCATTTTAGTCCATTATCTAGAGGGTACCGAATCCAGACCTTATTGCAAAGGTGTATCAATTTGGAAGGCCTCAACTCAGGGTTTAATCTTAGAGATTTGAGGTTTTTCAGTAGACAACCCAGTGGGGTATCTTCTGGTATAGACGAAGACGATGAACCCATTGTGTGATGTGATCATTATCAAGCTTCAATCAGCGTCCCAAGAGAAATACTGATAACAAAAATAGCAGGCTCAGGCCAGATAATCAGGTCATCACGAGAATATCTGGGGGCCTTGCGAGCTCCTGGACTCTGCCAGAAAATAGCCAACTTGGTACCAGGATTTCAGGCAGCTGCAAAGGGGGGGGGTGGTGGTGGGGTGTGGTGGGGTGGGAGGTGGGGAGCTGGGAGCTATTTCTAAGAAGGGAATCACACAACAGGCCAAAGTCATAAGTCAGGTCAGCTAGAGGCCAGTCATATGGACTGGGGCCATGAAAAGCCAAAGTCTAGGAAGTGTTGGCCAAACGCTACCCAGGTGTCTGGGGTCCCTCCCACCAAATGGAAACTCCTTACCAATTAGTATGCTGGTGTGTTTGTGTGCTGTCTGATACCAGGAAAGTGTGGAACCATGAGGTCTGCATCCCTGTCCGGCCTACTAGCCCACCTCGTGGGGGGGGGGCGTGCGGCACAGCTCATGTGGTGGAAGTTTTGCAGCAGCAGTGGAAATTCATGTGGTCAGCAGCGGCAGGAACCAGTGTCATGGTGTCATGGCGATGCCAGTGGAGCTGCTAAGGCTGCGGCAGGAGTGACAAACCACAGGGAGCCGGCACTGGTGACCAGCAGGAGCTGCTGTGGTACCAGTGCACGGCAACGGGAACTGGCATGGTAACCGAGGAATTCATCCCGGTTTCAGCACTAGTGAAAGGTTTTGGTGCACAGCTTAGAACAGATAACAGCAGACCAGACGGTTCCGCAAGGAGGGAAAGTTTATTTTGGGGATTGGAGGGTGAGAGAGAGTGGAGCAGAAGATGTCAGGGGGAAGAAGAAAAGAGAGCGAGGTCAGGGAAGTTCCGCCTATTTGTACGGAGGATGACGTAACTCTTTTTCCCAGGTACAGGTGAGGTAGCCAGGTGAATTGTGGGAGTGTTATCTTGGTTGCCTCCCAAGATGTAGAAATCTCCTGGCTCCTGATTGTGACGTCACTGTCACTGAGTTCCGACTTATACTAACAAATACCCCTTGAGATACTCAATCTTAAAGCTAAAATTGCCAAAATGTGTCCAATAGTGTACATCATACTTAAGTTTATAGATAATTGGGTAGAAGGTGTAAATGTATGTGGTAGAAGTCCTAGTAAATCTGTGTGTGATTAGGTATGATTAAGTACTATTAGGATGATGAGGACAACTGAAGGAAGCTGAATGTCCTCTAGATTTAAATATTCTCTTCTGGAGACAGGATCACAGCACCCAAGAAACATAAAAGGCTACAGGATTCACAAGCCTATCTCTGTGGTTATACAGACCACAAACAATTGTTTTAAAGAAGAGACATTCTACTAGAGCCCTAGGAGCAAAGCTTTGTGAGTTGTAACTGGTGAGATTCAGGGGGTTCAGTGATGGCTGCCATTGAGTCATCAGAGCTCCCGGAGGCAACCATTTGTCGAACGGCTAAGTAATTCCAATAAAATGCTCAGGTCACCAAGCTAGACTCTTGTGGAATCAGTTAACTGGTCTGTTCCCTATCTGGACGAAGTATAATGTGGTCACTTTTGCCTGGGAAAAGTCATAAAACATTGCGGAGTCCAAGTCCATGACTGATTGTTCTGAGAAAGTCCCCTGTGATGTCAGTCTAATTTAAACCATTCAGCCTGTGGCCTGTGTTTTGTCTGCTGGTTTGCCGGGAAGGAAGCACTAATTTGCTTAGAAGAAAAGGTAGATGGTAGCAGTGCGGATAGAAAATTCTAAATAAGGAGCACAAAGGATCAAAACTCAGTAATAGGGTCTGAAAAGTGGTCCATAAAGCAGGTATGGTGGGGTGCTTCTGGAATCTTAGTCCCAAGGATGCTAAAACAGGAACGTCATGATTTACAGGCTTGCCTGAGGGGCACAGTGAAACTGTCAAAAAACAAAACAAAAAACTAAACAACTACAAAAACAAAAACCAACCACCACCACCAACAACAACATCAAAAACAGCTCTGTGGTGGCGGCAGTGCAATTGCAATTTTAATCCCAGTACTTGGCTGTTGTGTTGGAAAGGCGGCTAGTGTCCAGATAGACCACACCAGGCCAAGGCAGTTCCACATGGCAGAGGTTTTATTAGGAAAGACTAGGCCAGAGAGGAGAGAGAGAAAGACAAGGGAAAAAGGGTCGAAGGTGGGGAAAAGTTTGCTTTTTATCTAGGCTGTGTTGTAGGTTGTTCACAGGTGAGTGTGAGGAGTGGGCTCTGAGAAGGTATGCAGGATTGTCATGGCAACAGAGGTCACCTATGTGTGACATTACTGAGTTTGTGGTTTGCCAAGTTGGCTCTGGAGACCGACACTTGGGAAGCAGCAGTAGATGGATCTCTGAGTTCAAGGCCAGCCTGCTCTGCAGAGCCCATTTCAGGGTCTTTAAAGCTGCACAGAGAAACCCTGTTTTGAAAACCAAAACCCAAACCAAACCAACAAAAATCAAAAAACAAAACAAACAAACAAACAAAAAACAACACACAAAAAAATCCCAACAACAATAAAACACTTAAAAAACAAAAAACAAAACAAAACAAAATCAAGGCCACTGAGACGATTATGTGGGCAAAGGTTTGCTCACCTTCAAGCCTATGACCACAGCCATGTGGTAAAAGGAAAGGGCTGACTCTTGCAAGTTGTCCTCTGTCCTCTGACCTCCTTATGCACTCCGAGCATTCGGTGTGTGTGTGTGTGTGTGTGTGTGTGTGTGTGTGTGTTTGTGCGCACATGCGCGCATATGCACTAATGCATATACACATGATCACACTCACTCTCAAAATAGTAAGCGTAAAAGGAGTTAATGAATAAACAAAAAGATAGGTGCACCCTTAAAAACACACATTCTAAATAAGGAAGTCTAGAAGTTATACCTATGAAGATATATTTTGTAACATTTCTGTTTTTCTTCCATGATCATGAAAGTGATCATATTTAACATTCACTTCAAAATGTAAACTTATGTAAGGAATTTCTGTTATGTAGATTAGCATATCTACCTAGTCAGGTACTGCGGTAACATAAAGAAGTACAGAACTGGGCTATAGTAGTTAATTGTGTCTATTCTGGGTTTATTCTGTAGCTCCTAATGAAGGAGAAACAAGGTTTAGAAGTTCCCTATTTACAAAGTTGTATCTGTAATGAGCATATACAAAGTTTTTTAAAACTCACCATAACAAGTATTTACCTAGTACTGACATTATGTTAGGCATTATATGTTAAATAGATGTGATTCCTAGTTTATAGGAGGATGTACATAGGTTCTATGCAAATACTGTGCCATTTTATATAGAAGACTGGAGCATCTACTGAGTGAGTGATCCATAAGGGGGCTCTGGATCCAATTCTCTATGGATACCGGGGACTGAGTGGTTTCCACTTTTTTGAGCAGTGTTATGTAGGAGAAGCATGCTGATCCTGGAGCTGTCTGGAAAGGCTCCTGCCATGGGCTGGGTGTAAAATATCCCCCACAGGCTCATGTGTTTGAACACTGGGTTCCCAGTTGGTGGTGTATTGGGAAGATTGTGGACCTGCCAGGAGGCAGGGCATAGCTGGAGGAATGAGTCATTGGTGACTGGTTGGGGGGGAGAGGTGAAGGTCTTGAGAATAATCACAGGCTGGCCCTACCTCAGACCTCTGACTGTCAGCTTCCTGGCTCCTGGAAATATAGGCTGTTTCACACTTCTGTTGCCACAGCTATGAGCGGCTGCCACAGTCATGCCTTCCCCCATCTATGACAGCTTCAAGCTGTACTTCACAGTGAATTCTTCTTCCCTAAGGGACTTCTTGTCAGTTATGTGGTCATAGAATGAAGAAAGTAACCAACTCAGCTGTCTTTCTGAGGTAGTTGGTGGACAGTGATGTCAGTGGTTCTTCCCTTACTCTTTCTGGTGGCACAAAGCTTCACAGAACATAGAGACTTGGAGCTAATTAATTTAAGAAGTCTCAGATGGTGTATGATTCAGGCAGTATGAAGAAAAGATTTCTGCTACAGTGCCAATCTGGTCACTTGAGTCTTTGTTTTATTTTAAAGTGTCATAAGTATCATCAAAGGTTCAATTATGTCTTTATCTCCTCTGGCACTCTGATTCCTACTTTCGAGTTTTCTTGTTTAAAACCAGTGCCAAGTCAATGGTGAAGTGTTCTCTCTCCTCTCTCTCCTCTCTCTCTCTCTCTCTCTCTCTCTCTCTCTCTCTCTCTTTCTGACTTAAATAAAACAAAACACATTTCAGGTTTTTCAAACCATATCTACTGTCATAACTTTCAGAGTCTTGTCAAAGCCTCAGGACAATTTGGCCCTTAAGGATGTCTGTCCAACAGTGAAGACATGAAGATGTTTCTCTGACCAGGAACAATTCTAGCTTTATATCAGAGCTTTCTGCTTTCTGGAATGTTCAAGATTAACAGACTCTTTTGCTCTGCTACAGAGAAAAACAATGCAGGAGGAACCAACAGAGACAATCTCTCTGAGAAAGTCACTCCAGAGTTGTTGTGGAAGATGCCATGTATAATAGAGATTAGCAGGACTGGCTTTTAGTCTGGACTCTGTGTTTGAGCTCATGGAAGTCATAAGTCAGATATCTATTAACTGCCCTCGATATGATCCTTTCCTATTGTAGGATGAGAGGTGGAGTATATAATTTTAATAAGTGATGCTGAGATGTGCCAATGATTGCATTTTGAAACAATGTATCTAGCATTTTATTTCATCACTAGAAACAGCTAAAGAGGGACTATTAACATGAATAAATTAGAAGTTGAGGTATAGAAAAAGAATCATGTAGCACCAGTGGAGGGGTTGCAACAAGAGAGGAGGAAACCCACTGTGGAGACATGCAGAAGAGAGAAACTCTTGACTATGGGATGCAATCTGATACCTTGGTAGCCAGCCCAGTATTACTGCTGGTGAGATGCTTTTATCTCTGGCTATCTAATTCTTATATGTACAGTTCACACTGGCCGAAAGGAAGGACAGATGACTTTTCTGATGTCTCCAAGGAATGAAATTATACATCAAAAGGCATACTAATTATCAGTTTGTAGAAAATTCAGAGGACAGAGTACATGTTAGCCATTAATTTGAAAATTCAAACATCAAAAATCAAACAAAGGGAGGACAAAATGCAGCAATTGCGTAGCACATACATTCTGAGAAGGAAAAAAAAAAAGAATATAGATTCAAATGAACATATTGATCCAAATAAACCTGAGAAAGAGTTGTGGGATCTGAAGATTGTGATGCTAAAAAAATCCCTGGAGAGTGACATTATATTTCTACACTGAAGTGTCTGAGCAGTAGACATGTACTGTGAAGGAGTTATTGTGGCATATCTGTGTCATAATGGCACTGGACACTGTGACCACTAAAACATCATCCTTTTTAGGAGTACCCCTTTGAGATGCAGATAAAACAATCAAACTGTGGCACTTGTTTTAGGATGATGGAGGAAGAGGATCTGAGAAGGGCTATGATTGTTCTTAATGGACACTATTATATTTCTATTTATTTGTTCTGTCTGTGTGACTTTGTGTGTGCACACAGACATGCCCTGGATTGCCATGGTATTTGTGCCAAGGACAGAGGACAACTTGTGCAAGTCCATTTTTTCCTTCTATCACGTAGGTCCCTGTGATGAACTTGTCTTCGGACTTAGCAGCACAAGCTCTTTTACCTACTAAGCCATCTCACAGGCCTTAGAGTACTGGTATGATACAAACCCAACAAACACATCAGCATGACTCAATGATGAGAGAAGCTGTGTCTTGCTCTCTGCAGGTTCACTGTGGCACTCTTGTCTACCTTTTGAATATATTCAAAGTTCTTGTCTTATATTGCAAAGAAAACAAAACACAGTTGAACTAAAGAATCTTGAAGAAGCTAAAAGATTGGTTTGGGACCATGACTATTCTAACTCCTGTAACTTATCACTCAGAGATTCCTAACCAGCAAGATTCACAGAAGAGACAAATGCTGATAACCATAGTCCCCTGGGAAAGGAAGGCACCTTTCAGATTTTTAATAAGGTTCTCCAAACTACTGTAAAGAAAACACCAAGTCCAAGAAAAAAAACACCGATTCTGGATTGTTTTTTTTTTTTTTACCCTGATAATTTGTGGTAGGTTTCTTTATTTTTTGAATATAAAGTGACAGAAATAATTTGCCATTAGAAAAGAGAAAGGATCTTTGACTATGTACAGCTTTTATACATCACAAAGGTTTTTTTTTTCTTGTTTTTATGTTGTCTTTTTTTTTTAATTCATTTTAATTTTTGTTCCTGCATCATTTGAACAAGTCCAAACTGGAAATCTATACAGCTCACAAAAAAGCCCTCCACCCGAGAGACCCCCACCCCCACCCTACCCCAATGAGAAACAAGATAAAACAAAAGAATGAAATCAACTTATTTCGATTGTTAAAGGTAAGTCATTTGCTTATATATATACTTGTATTTTTTTCAAGTTCAAACACCAAAATCCAAGAGAGAAAAAAAAGAAATAAAAGACCCAGTCATCCGCCCCTCCCCCCACTCCAGAATCTCAATTGATCCCTGCATGTCCAAAATAAGAAATCGATATTTACAGAAAACAAAAACAAAAAAAAAACCGAAACAAACAAACCTAAAAGAACTTGAAAGTGAATGGGCTGGGGGATCTGAGAGTCAAGAGGAAGGAAGGCTGGCCTAGGGGAGGAATGTGGGATCTGGCCTCAGAGAGTCCAGGCAAGCCTGAGTGCTTCCTGTGCAGGGAACGAACACCTCACCCGGGAAGCTGTGACCATTACCCCTCCCCAGGAATGACTCCAGGAGGGCTGTGGTTCTGAGGCTGCTGCCCAAGCCACTGTGGGTGAGTTCTGTGTTTCCACCATCAGCCCTTCACACTCCTGCTCAAACTCACGCACACATACACAAACACACCACAGACACCACACACACACACACACAGGCACTCGAGCGCATGCTTCGGCCATTGTGGCTAAGTGTACTTATGACATCATTAGAACACTGGAAGAAAAGAGATATTTTCCTACAGGTAAGAGTTCACTGTCCTATCCTGTGTCTTCTCTGATCCTGTGCTAACATGCCAGCTAGCTCCCAGGATGTGTTTCCACAAGGGCTAACTCTAAGGTATGAGTGCCTGGTGGGGGGGGGATCACTGGGTCACAAAGCTCCCACTTAAAATTCCTTCTTTGTTCAACCCCCACCCAACCCCCTTCACACAGATTATGTTGGTGTGACAGCCTGAAGCAAGGGGAATCTCAGTAGATAGAAACCAGGCTGTGTTCAGTTTACCTTTGAAAGGCTGATTCCTGCTGGGCAGGAAGTAAAGCAGTCAGGAGGACCCTGTAGCTCTTGCTTCCCTATTCTTTGCTAAAGGAATTCTAGCCAGCATTGGTGCATAAAGCATGGAATAAGCCCTTGAGTTGGCTGTAATACTATTCCAACACAGAACTGAAGACAGGCATTAGATGAGCCCCAGTGAACACCAGCAAATCTTTGAGAGGAAGTCAGCAAGGGTAAGACCGAGCCTTGAGTGAACAGTGATGCTGAACTAGCCACTGCCCTTACGATATCCCCTGTCCCCTGTTCAAGATTCTGTTGGGTTAGGAGAACTAGAAATGCCTATTGTCTCTTCAAATTATGATTTCCTAAAGGTCCATTAAATAAGATCACGGATGTCAGGCTTATGTGGAATGCTGTGGAGAAGGCAGGATCTAGTTTATGCTTGCTAAATCTCCAGATGCTACAAAGTGGGTTCCCAGCCCCACCCTCTGCCATCTCCCTTAGTCCAATTTCTTATTTTTTCCTGTATTATCTTCAAAACTCCTCCTCCTCTCCCCATGCGGCCTCCCTCAAAACCCATCTTCCTTAACTGTTCCTAATCATCCAAAATGTCCCCCCCCAAAGCTTTTAAAGATGTCCAATCATTTCCTAATGCTCCTGGCCTATTGTTCTCTGTCACAAAAGAAAACACGGCATACAAATGATCGTCAGAGGAAAGCTTCATTTGCTAGAATTGGGCAGAAGCAAAGCTGTTTGCTATTCTCTGAGATTTCTTTTAAAAGATGAACAAAGACTAAGATAAGTAAGAACAAAGAATTCTGATCCTCCCCTTCCTCCCAAGGAGAGCAACTTAGTTGGAAGCTTTTAAAGGAGAAAGGGTAAGGTTGACAGTGAAGTGTGGTCTTTCTGGAAGAGTCACTGTGCAGTTTGCATTTCGGCTAACATCTAAAGACATCCATGACAACAGGCAGAACCAAACCAGGAGTGGATGTTGATGCTGTAATTCAGCACTCTGGAAGCTGAGGCAGGAGGATTGCACTTTGTCTCTAATCCAATAAATAATCAAAAGTAGAATGTTGCGGTAGATAATTAGAGGAAATGAAAAGGCAGGTGTAGGCTGTGGTGGTGCTAATGAAACACCACAGTGCCACACGCTGCTGGTGAGGCCTTGTTTAGCATGGGCAGTCCTGCTACTTCAATCTGCCATGGCACCCATCTAGAGGTAGCTCACTTGCTCATCGCTGTCATTCTTTCTCAGACCATTCCAGCTCTCTCCCTTAAAACAACACAGTGACTAAATCTAAAGGTAAATGCATCAGGCAATCCTAGCTGTTCTCCGCTGCCTGGTTTGAGCATTGAAAACATCCTGAATTACCCCTTACCTGATGAGCTCCCTTTGTATGTCACTGAAGAATCATCAGTCAAAACAGACATAACCCCAAATCTGTCTACCTACTTGCATCTGAGCCCAATACCACAGTCTTTCCATTATAAACCACTGGTAGGCACCTACACCAGCTGTCTGTTTGTACATTAACTCATCATAGACATTATCGCTGTCAGCAAGTTCTCTTTCTACGAACTACCAATTTCTTGTCTCTACTGGGTCATCCTGGTCATCACAAAATGGGCTATTTAAAAAATAGCTCCCTGCAGACCTCAACTTTAAGCTTGGATAGCCTGTGGCCTAATCTGCTTTCTACCTGGATGTTTGCTAAGCGTCTTAAAGTTACTATAACATATGAAAGTTCCTCTCAGTGATACATGTGAGACAACTCTCACTCCCAGCACCTACACCGTCCTGACATAGGGTTTCAATTCAATCAGCAACCTCGCAAGGGTAAGCAAGCCCTAGAACTGCAGACAAATGTTTCCCAACTACAGTTTTCAAAGAAAAGTAAAACAAACCACCTCACTAAGGCTCCTCTTTCAAGAAAATAAATAAAAGTAAGACCCTGGATATCTGTTACTTATGCAAACATTGACATGACAAACGCCGAGCTTATTTGAAATCTAAGAATCGATGCTGGGTTTATTATTATTTTTAATAAAAAATGACCCTAAGTCTCATTAACTGGTTGGTCTCTGTCTCTATTCTTTCCCTCTGTTTGTCCTTTGTTGCCTACTTCCCAAATGCCTTCTCCTATTGTAGAATTAGCAGATAGAACACTCTGTGAGCATTACTTCATGCTTTTAACAAAGTTGGTTCAGGGGCACATGATCTATATCCCTTGAATGAGGTTTTAGAGCTTAAGAGATCAGGTCTGAGTCAGTGAATTCCATGTTAATATGTGTAAGAATCAGGATTAAGGCAATCTGTAAAATGCCTGTTTGTAATTGAATCCACCAATTTCCTTTCTGGAGTAAACAGTAATCAGATTATAAAACTTGGTGTTTTCACTGGGAGGGGAAGATGTAATTTTATTTAAAGGATTTTTCTCTCTCAAAGGTGACCTAAGTTTATGATGGCAAGCCATGCTGAAATTGAAGAAGATGAAGAAATAAAAAAAGAGTGCACTAACTGTGTTCTCTTGATATATTCGCCTCTCCTCTGTGCCCTTTGGCTTCTCAAATGGAGTAATTCCAATTACAATGACCATGTGGCTTTTCTCCTCAGAATATTCTAGACTGGAGAATGGAGATGGTTATTGAGGAGTGGTCCTGAGGTCTGTAGAGGACTCAGGGTGTATTGCTTATCAGTACCTCTCTGCAAGCAAGCCTTGTTTTAAAAGTCAATCTACTCCCATGTCTGAGCAGTCAGCAGCAGCAGACTTCTTCTTCCAACAGAGCTCATGAGGGATAACCAGGGTGTCTTGGTGTGAATATTACCCTCTTTCATCTTCCAAACTATTCATCCCCTTTCCCCTTTCTGTTCTGCTTCTGGAATTTTTCTCAGTTTGGTGAGGAACATTATTTCAAAACCATGCTCTGTTCTACTTGTGGCTGAATTTATCTCTCATCTATTTTCCCTCTCATTTTAGTGGCATATATTATGAACAGTTCAGCACTGACAGGCAACAAACAGCTCATTGGCAGAAGGATTTGGAAGCATTGGCTTCCTCTACACTTAGGGTAGGGCTGGGGAGAGTACAACATCATCAGTGAGCTCAAATGAAAACAAACACTCTCCATGCACAGATCCGGGGCCTTGAAGAGACAGGGGAAAGCAGCGGTGTGGGAAAGGAGAGGTCGAGCGAGAGCAGGAGCGAGAGATTAATGCCTCTATGCGCACAGAAATCATCTTGACCAGAGCCCATGTGCACCTGCTCAGTGGCTGCTTACTATTCAGGAGCACATCTCTCTCCTCCACGAGTCCTCAGGCTCCCACTTGAGGGACTCACTTTCGCGGGCCCGCTTGACCTTGAGTTGAAACGTTTGAGGACAAGGCCCTGTTTGCCTTCTTACCAACTGTTTCCTTTCAACTCTTTTCCAAATTAAAGAGTAACAAGGAAGCCAATGAGAAACTATTCTCAGATCATTTTCTGAGCAGTTTCTGTCTAAATAAGAACACGGTTTAAGGATCACATTCTTCTCTAACAGGGAAACAAGGTAGAGAGGGAGATTCACATCAAGAAGTGGTATCAGGAGATATAGCAAAAGGCAGGGAGATAAAGAAGGATTTCTGTGGAAAGAACTGGAAATAAGTATTTGGGGGTCAATTTCCTAGCATAGCTATCATTCATGCTGTAATAATGGCTTTTAAGGGAAAGGGCTTCAGAGGAGAGACCGATTACAGACAGACAGAATAAGATTCCCCAAAGATGATTGGGATTTAGTAAAACACACTGATTTTACTCATTCCTTTTTGGTTTAATTATTTATTTTATATCTATTGAGTGCTGTGTCTACATATTAGTCTGCATGCCAGATGAGGGCATCAAATTCCCATAGACGGTCATGAGCCACCATGCGGTTGCTGGGAATTGAACTCAGGACCTCTGAAAGAGGAGCCAGTGCTCTTAACCACTGAGCCATCTCTCCAGCCCCTGTTTTTTTTCTCTTCTAATTCTTAGTAAATTTCTGTATTCTATTTTGCTAGAATAATGTTTGATCAGTGATGACTGTGCAGATTTCTTTATCATGTAGCAGATAATATGGGAAAAGAAGCAAAGATAGGCAGAAGGCAGTCACAGCTGCCTGAGGATGTTTGGATTGTGGTCTTGGTCTGATTTATCTCTCTGGGAAGAAGCACATTTGGCATCCCTGGGAGTGAGCAGAAGATGCAGAGAATAGTGCTACTTTATCTTGTTTCATCGAAATAAAGATGCTGCACATCTGACTCTCTGATTAGATCACAAGTTACTAGACACACACATTTCCACAAGAGGCCTCTCTTTCCAAATTCCACCCAGGTAGCTAGCTTCATCCAGCAGGCCTTACCCAAACAGCATTTAAGGGTTGTTCTTCAATAGAAGTGACAGAAGACAAGAGGCCAAGGGAAGGTTATAAGTTACCCCAGGGCTCAATGACCAGTGGGTAAGCTTGGCTTGGGACAAAGACAATCAATCTGCAATAGGAGAGGAGTTACGTTCTGTTCTCAAGGTCAGTGGCAAGGAGTTTAGTTTCATGTGGACACTACTGTTGAGGAGAGACTCCTAGGCTCTGAAGTTGACTTATACCTATTTCTGTTTTTGCACAGGAAACATCTCTGCCAGCTATAATACCCTCAAAATATGAAGCTATTGTGATTCTGTTTATACTTTCAGTTTGGCTGCTTTGCCTTGGTTAGATAGAGACTTTCTTTCTAAGATTTTTTTCCATAATGCTTCTCTGATCTGTACTGTGGGCAGCTGGACTTGAGGGTTGCCTTTTTCATTCCCACTTAAATATTTAATATTAAGCACACGGGCTTGGTGGTTCTATTTAAGTAATTCTCCATGCCCTTAGGGTCCTATGAATCCTTTTTCCATTCTACCCTACGATGAATCTGAGAATAGCACCAGAGAGGGAGTGGTCATCTCGGGGAAATCAAATGCTCCAACACCCATCAGATCTTGGCTCTGTTATCTGTTAGTAAGAAACATCACGATATAGGTAATGGAACTCATAAGAACGGCAAAGCCATTGTGGCATCAAGGTAGGATAAATGGGCTGCCCCTTTTCTTAGTTTGCTACGCATACCAAAGTGATCTTATGCCAGGAAGCAGGAGGCAAAAGAATGGGAGAGAAGCACTATTTGTCACCAACTTGATTCTGAACTTTCAGTTTGAGGAGCATTCATGCGCTTGTCTCGCTTCCTCCTCCCATGCATGGGAATGAGTAATTTACTCCTCCTTCCACTCCAGGAGCTTGAACCAGGTTCTTGGGATACCCTCACTCTAGAAGTGATGGTATAGATTTCTTACTACTCAGCATCCTTGCTGGAACAGGGTAGACTGATTAAATTGGTTTAAAGCCTACATTGAGTTAGAGCATTTCACTGTTCTTGGTATAAGTAGAACATTCTGTATATGGATAGAATTCTTGAGAAATAAATTAAAAATGCTATTCTTTGGAAAGGTGGGTTGCTTTCAAGTTTGGTTCCATTTAACAGTGAGCATGATGGCTGCAAGAGTAGGTAGCTATGGGAGACCTTCAGCTGTGATTGCTAAACAATTTACCGTTATAATCTTGGGGCAAAATCAAAGTCTCATAATGATTTACTGCAGGTATTACTGCTTCCCTTCCTTCAGGATTTAAGCAGCCAACCATTATTTACTATGGCTCTGGAGGTCTTTTGACAGTAGTTCTTTGCATATGTGAGTTGCACTATACTTTTTGAACATAATGTTTCCAAAACCAACTCGAGTCTTAATATTAGTAGTAGGATACGCTTGAACGTGGCCTAAATTAGATACAATTACCCAGGAAAAGAAAGTAAATGATTCTCTTTTGAAGTTGTCATCCCTGTGGGCTAGCCCAAACTACTGATACCTTCAGCATTTCATTACCACCTCACACATAGTCTTAGTAGTTCCCATCCTAGGCTACTAATCTGGGAGGTTTGGGCTGATCACATTCCATATGAAAATTTTGAATAATAAAAGTTATTCCCACATGTCTTACCTCACAAGATCCAAACATCTTGATTTGCTCTTCAAATTCTTTTCATGACAGAAAATTTTCTATCTCTGTTTTGCAGATTTCTGCTTTGTTCCACTATTTGACTGGTTTCTGTAGACATGGATTACGGGAAGTGGGCAGGGTGGGGATCTGGGAAGATGAATTTTGTGCAAAAGATTTGGTTAAAACAGATGCTTGGATTTCATGACCTCCCTCTGCTGTTTGGTATTAAAAACTTGGAGTAGGAGAGTTATACATGCCGCATGACTTTCTGAGACAGACTGGGGTACAAAATCCAGACAATGCATTCTAGAAGCTTTGACTTACCAATGCATTTGTATTTCAATGTGTTCATCTGTACAACTAAAAACTTCATCACATTTACATGTTCAAGGAGATCATCTGGAGAAATGCTGATGGTAAATTATCCCATGTCCACATACTGATTAGTTTGGTTTACTTAAAATATAAGCCACATATGGTGAAGATCCAGGTGAGTTGCTGGTGAGTCCACAAACACTCTCTTCCAAAAAGGCAATTGGCATCGTGCTAGTACTCTAGTACTCTGGACCTTCTTTGTGGCGTTAGCTGAAAATGTGGAAGAGTCAGCCTTTCACGTCTTAGGGATCAATTTCTTTTGCCTTTTACCAAGACTGAACTCAAATAACTCAATAACTGAACTCATTGCCCTAGTCATTTAACATGCCCAAGAGTCTCAAGGCCTGTGGTAAGATGATTATTTCCTCTCGTCCAAGGTGCCTTGTTGTGTACATCTTGGTCATCAAAGGACAAGATGGGGTATTAATAGAACTACAGTAGTCAGGCTCTTGTTTAGGTTCATTAAATATCATGTATACATTGATGTTCTGTACATGTCTTAGCTTCTTGTCATAATTGTGTGTGTGTTTGAGGGGTGGTGGTGAGATACACAAACATGAAAGTACTCAGAGTACAGGGATCATCTAATTACATGCAACTATGGGAAGGACATGGAACCTATTTGTAAGATTGAAAATACAATTCAGATACAGGCAACAAGGTGGCATCATCCCTGGCTTGCTGATGTTTCTTCTACAACATCTAAAGGAAACAGTAAAATAGCCCTGATTTCAAAAGATAATGATTATTTGATCACAATTAACTACAATTAATTAATAACTAGAATTAAAATGTGGCAATGACAGCTACATAAACTACTGACTAGGATTGAGATATCAGAAAAGCATGTTTTATTTTGTTTTAAAAGGAGAAGAGAATCCCTTTGGAGCTAAGTAATACCATCATCTTAAGGAAGCAGGCCCCTGTGCACTTTCGTATCACTCCCATCACAGACCCTGCAGCTCCTTCCCTGTCAGAGCCAGCTCTGTGAGCCTGCTCCTGCACAGGCAGACAATTTGCAAAGTTCCACATTCTACAGAAAGGATGGTAGGACAAGCTGTGCCCTCTGTGCTCAGGATGGCGAGCATGAGTGTCATCCAAAAGACTAGGGCACTGGCTCAGGGATGACATGTGACCAGACTTCCTGTAAGCATCTAGAACCTCTTAGATGAGGCTGGGTCCATCTCCCTTACCTCATGTACAGAGTTCTCTCTGGGTACCTCACCAGGCATTTTAACAATGGCTCAAATAACCTAAAGTCCCCGAGTACTTTGAAATGGGCTGTTAGAAAATGCTTCAAAATATACCCCAGTTCTAATCTGTCTCTCTTCTGCCTTTCAGGTTACAACCAAAAGAGATAAACAGGAAGGACAATTCTCCCCTAGTTTGGGAGACTCCTGGAAATCATGCTCCAGTGTTAAGGTGAAATTTTGCAAATTGGCTGGGACCAAAAGAATGGGCATCTGGGAGGCTGTGGTCAGGTCTGGTCCTCTGGGGGTTCCCTACTTCCTGAAGGGAGACTCACATCAGGGACCAACAGGCCCCCAGTTCTACTTAGGATGTGAAGGGAAGACCTATTATGAGCCTCTTATTATTTGCCCTCATTGTCTTTTACAGCTACTGGTAAATACATTTTTACAAAGAGTAGAATAAGATAATATAAAATAATCATGTAAAATTGCATGCAGTGTTGACTCATCCATTGGTCCAGCAGAAATTCATGGATGTCCTCTTAGGAGAACAGCTGTCTGTCCCCACAGCCACTAGTTAGTACCAGACTGTCTATCTGTTTAAAATGAATGTCTCATAATATAAGATGGACTTTGCTCTAAAATGTTAATTATCCTCATTTGTAGGATAAATATTATCTACAACCATTAGAACTGAAAAAAAAAAAAAAACAAACAAAAAAAAAAAACAACCCTACCCCTTTAGACTTAACATTTTAGCTTTTACTGGATTCCTCCTAAGTTGTCACAAGTTTCACCCCAGCTTGCCAATAATAATCTCTCTACCCTTCCTGTCTTGATGAAGAATGAGCTCTGCCAGGTTTTTTGAAAAACAGACTTGTCACTGCCTGTAACTTATTTGAGTTAGGTTCACTACAGTATGCTTTAAATTAGCACTCGATGGCAGAAGATGCCTCCCAAAGGAGAATAATTCATGACCAATGACATCATGAGATTTATAGGGGAAGCTGGGCAGGAGAAAGAAAGAGAATATTACCTGGTATCAGAGAAGCTTAAATAAAAGGATGGGACTAGCCCCAAGAGTTCTTTCAGAGACAGAGATAGACACTAACTAGAATGAATAGGTGGTATTGTTAAGTAGAACTAAGGGGCCGAGGGGAACAGCAAAGGCTGCAGGAAGGCAGAGGAACAAGAGGGTCATCGGGCCAGCGGTGATACACTCTCCTCTAGGGCAATGAATCTAATCACGTCTACAGAGGAAAGAGTAGTTGAGAGTCTAGAATTCTTCTGGATCAAGCCATTAAAATTCTGACGTGTTCTCACTTGAGACGTACATGTCAGAGCTAATGTGTTTAATAACCTCAGTGCCATAAAGCCTCAGAAAGGGCGAGAAAAGAAAAGAAAAGTCATCAAGACAAGGGGATAAGGAGAACCAACAGCCCCTGACCCCTGGTCTGGCCCACCTGCTTACAAAGGTGGAGACTTCCATCTCTCAGTGAAATCCTGTTGGACCACTTCTTGAGATTCACAAAACTGAGTGATTAGTGAGCTTATGTTGTAACAAGGCCTTCTGTTGGTGAATGTGTCTAAGCAACTCAAACTGTCTAACTCTTGAAGCAAAGACCTGTCAATCCCAGGTAGGCCGTACTAGGCTCACTCAGGACAGTGATGTGTCCCGACGTCAGCTCAACTCACAGCATCTGGAAGGTTCTGATATCTCACATTTGATCAACATCCTTTGCTGTCTAACCTTCTGGCACTTGCTTTGTGTACATTCATCACTGAAGAGACACATTAACAACCATTAAGTAGCCAAAGAAGGACTTCAGAGAATGAAGTATGACGTGGAAAAATACAAATTTCCACTGGAAATAAGCATGTGGAAATGTGCACATGTGCTGTTAGTGTATTACTGAGGCTCTGTGTGGAGAAAAAGAGAAACATGGAGTTGGTAGGGATAAGAACTCATCTTTACATATTCCTGCAGATTCAAGTATCCTGTTGGTAAAATAATTGAACTCGTTTTCTATTGTTATTTATAATATCAAATATTCACCAGTGCACTTCACATTCAAGACACCCTGTTAGGTAATAAAGGAAACAGTAGATGCGTAAATGTATGGCTTGTTCAGCATCTAGTAGGGAAGATAACATGTACAACCAGATCATTATGAGGATAGTCTCTGATGAATGCTGCCCAGGAGACAAAATTGCATGTCCTGAACATACATAAAATGCCTACATTTTTTTTGTGCATAGCTTGTGAAGGGGAATAGGTGCTGTAGTTGTTTGTCCTTGTCTTTGAAGACTTAGATAGAAGAAGTGGAGGGTGAGGAGAGTTTGGAGCAGGAAATTTTGAGAAAAGAATAGTTTAAGATACAAGACAATCTATCTGGCTAAAGAATAAGGGACAAGTTTGTAATTTAACTGTCCTGTGACAAGGGCAACACAAAGGAACATGACCACCAGTTCTGCCTGCTGGAAAACCACAGCCAGGGAATCTCATTAAACTTGTTTCTGGGGTTAGGGATGACGTGCGATAGCTATAGTTAGGACAAGCAAGCTGATGAGAGTAGACTGAAATATAGACTCTCTGAACAATGATAGACAACACAGAAATCATCAATGGGAGGGAAGAGCTAGGAGGAGAAAAAATACCCCCCAAAAAACAAACAAACAAACAAAACCCTTCTAGAGTGAGAATCAATAGGCTTTCCAAATGATTACGTGTGCAAAATCGGGGACATGAAGGAAGCAAAAATTCTTGGCAAAACCTTAGTATGGTGACAGAACAGTGGTACCATCAGCGTGAAGGAGACCTGCTAATTGTGTTGGTTTGAAGGGCTGATCTGGGTATTTCGGTCAATCTAAAGTGAGATATGTGCACTGAGCTGAAGAGAAAATTTGAGGCTAGGAATGAAGACTTGAATTCACTCAGAGCATGAATGTTATGAAAGTCAGAAAGATCATGAGGAGTTTAGATGGAGAGAGTCAACCTTAGAACACACACCAAGTCAAGGTTGAGCGGAAGCAGGGAACAGTGAGCGCACTGCTCTCCAAGGACCTGAGAGCTAAGATGCACAACAATGCTTAGCTCAGGTTCATGTCTAGGTGTGAGTAGCAGGGAAACAAAAATGGCTGGGTTTTATAGCAAGATGCTCACTGAAATATTGCTGTTCAGTGTTTGTAGGTGAGTAGCCAACTGTAGACTCATTGCAAAGCCATGTCTATGTGGAGACCAATGTCCACATTGGCTGTGGATGTGAAGAAAGCCTATCCATTTGAGAAGGCTGGGAGAGCATAGGCTGAGAGAGATAAATGGGGATTCAAGAGTCTAATCAAACAGAGAGAAAATTTGCTCCTACAGGTGGTTGCCAGATTTTGTTTTGAGATGAACACAGTCAGCTGGGTAGAAGGGAGTAAAAATACAACATGGAGAAGCCCTGTTGTGTGAAGTGTAACTTAAAAAGATCTTCAGTGCTTAGATATTTTTTAAGAGCTATTTATTACATATACAATGTTCTACCTGTATGTATGCCTGTATACCAGAAGAGGGCACCAGATCTCATTATAGATGGTTACAAACCACCATGTGGCTGCTGAGAATTGAACTCGGGACCTCTGGAAGGGCAGCCAGTGCTCTTAACCTATGAGCCATCTCTCCAGCTCTCCTCAAAAAGATCTTAAAGGAGAGTTTGGTGCACAGGGATGAAGAAGAGAGGCTCAGTTGAGAAGCTAGAAAAGACCGTGAAGAAATGAGGGAATTTCTGGGCATTAGCTCTAGAATGGGTAGAATTTCAGAAGAAGTGACCAAGGCCTGGCTCTGATGTAGAAACATTGAATCTCTGTGGTATTCTTAAATAGCATAAGAATATCTTTGACACAAACCCTGAAACCAGAAAATATTAAACCTGCATGTATAATCACGGAAATTTATGCACACTTATTTATATATACATAATACACACATTTAAATAGTTGATACTTATGCACTTGCATATCCTGCATTGAGTATGACACACTCCATTTTAAAAAACTTTTATATGCTTCTCAGCACTAGCTCAGGGACATAATAAATGCTCAATAGACATTGATTTATTTTAACTTACATATTTATTAGAGCTTTTTAATTGTTTTTTTTTCTGTACCACCCCTTAAATCACAACTGTAAAATAATTATTAACTGATAAACACAGTTTAGGTTAGAAGCTGTATCTTTAAAATAATTGTGTTGTAATGGACTTAGGATTGTGTTCTTCGTTGTAACTTTGATCCTTGCACTAATACCACTTTCACTTTTGAAAAAAAACAAACAAAACAAAAAAAGTGCTATTCAGCAGTATCCCAAGACTGTGGGAACTCTATCATTCACTCTAGTATCCACTTTCAGTTCCCATCAACACTGCACCCCCCCCCCGGGCCCCGTCACACCAGCAAATGCAAAATGTGCAACATCACCAGCAGCTCACAATGATTAGCTTGGACATCGATGCACAAGGACACGGTGGCAGAGAGATGAGTAAGATTCCTAATGCTCTCGCACATCTCAGGTGTCACTATAGCAACCCAATGCTCTCAGAGCAAAGTTATGTCCCCCTCCTTCTGTACTGCTACCTGGCTCTGGAACCTCACATTCTCTCCAAGGCATGAGAAAAGCACAGACTTTCACTGAAGGCATCGGCTCGGGCTTTGGTGTGGGCGTAGAGAGGTTATGTTCCAAGCCACAGAACTCACAGAGACCAGATATGATTGAGAAAATGTGGTGACAATGGGATGATAGCAGGATGGGCTGCCTGTGACCTTATGGATGGCTCCCTCCTCAAGCTAGATGGAATCCTAGACCCAGATCAATACTAGAAGCCCTCAGAATGACAAAGTGCATGGTAGCATTGACCCAACCATACCATAGGCCCACAGGTTAAATAGGCTGAGGGTCAATTGGGTCCTTCACAGGGCATATGGGAAGGAAATCAGGAAAGGTTAGAATGCAGGCAAGTCAATTTACTGGCATATTATTTGATCAGGAACAGAGAAAGGATTCTTCAGTGATTCTACAGTATACTAATGGATTATATACTAACCAAAATGATCATTTTTCTTTACAGCTCTCTCCTCACTCTCTTGTATTTGAGGAGAGGTGTCTGTCCTCTGCTTCTCAAGTCACAGTTCTTACCTGCTCTACATGGTGTCAAATTCAGCTGTTTATAAACTATGTACATGAGTGTGTGTTGAAGATAACTCCCATGTAGAACTCCTAAGCCAGGCTCCCATGGGCCTTAACTAAACAGGTAGAGATGAGGCATGGCTTAACTGACCAGTTTTCTGGACCCGTTATCCTTTCTCCCTGCTCTGTGGGTCATGATGCTCTGGTTGTTTTTTCCTGCTGGCATTCTATAGCTTATCCCCAGGAAAAGGAATGAAAATCCTAATGTAGATTAGGTGTTTAAATGTACAAATCCCTAATATGGCTTAGTATGTCACTCTTCCTGGGAACACATTCATTTCAATAGCAGATGGACAGCACAGCCCTGATGTAGTAAATCTGTCTGGGAAGCTAAGCAGTTGGCAGACTCTTCCAGGATCTTGAAAACAAGCCATGGGTCATTTGCCTTTGGTAAGGCCAGAGCCACTCTAGTATGACTGACCATCTCAGGGTGACTCTTGCCCTAAAGAATTCCTTAGACAGGAAGAACACTCTCTGACACCAAGGTGAAGAAAGCAAAGGTGATGCCACGTGTTTTAGCGGCCCTCAGATCCCACATTTTCTATATGGCTTTGGGAACATACAATATGGCCACAATGCCCAGAAACACCAAACACATTCACCAATAAACTGCCGTTACATCATGTATGCACACACATGACTCATTCCAGCACACCAGAAACAGACGCGCACAGGGTGCCAAGCAGGGCCTTTTCAGAGACGGTGATCAAAAAAAAAAAAAAAAATGACAATATGAGTTCAGGAATATCTTTTCCAAAGGCTTTTGCCCAAACATTACAGTTAATCTGTCCCTAAATCTTGAACTAACTAAAAAAAAAAAAGAAAAGAAAAAGAAAAGAAAAAAAAAGAAAAAGAAAAAAACCAAACAAAAGAAACCCTAGCTCTTAAATGAGAGGTGCAGGTGACCAGCACTCTGCAGAGAATTCTCCCTGGGGCAATTCCTGATGGCCATGGAAGACTGGGTGAGTGGTACTCACGTCACTGTATAGAAGACTCCTATTTTACACATGCGTTTGGGCACTACTGACACCACCAACATTTAATGAGATCATCTGGGATTTTTGCCCCAATCACAAAATGGCTGTGGCCAGTACCAGGGAAGACACATTAGGGATGTTTCCCAGGTGCTGGTTGAGGATACACAGTGACAGCTTGGAAACAACAGGGTCCACTGTACATGCCGCACTCCTAGGGGGTGTGCACATCTTCACTCAGGCAAATTCAAGGGTCAGGTTGTTGAGGTCACTGGGCATGCTGATGGGTCAGCATTGCCACTAAAAGGAGTAATGCAGGACCACACCCATCAGCCCACTTCTGCAATGGAAGATAGCACTCGTGAGAGAAAGCATGGATTCTGAAGGACACCATGGAACATAAGATGCTCTCAGGGCTTTGCAGAACCTCACAGTTTTGTATGGATTGGATCTCAGTCCATATCCATCAGTGATGGAGATGGGGATGGCTGCTGGATTCTTATGTGTTCTACTGGCTTGCTGTTATGGAATTTTACATCTAAAACATGACAGACTTTTCTTATTCATTCTAGAGCAAGCCATGAAGACCGTAGTTTGGTTCCCAATTCCAGCATCCAGTTGGAGAAAGATGATCAATTGAGGCCAAATAAGGGGATTGGGATAGTTAAGTTTTCCAGCTGACAGTCTCTGATGGTAGGATAATAGGGGAGAAAATGCAGTATAGTGGGTATATCAATTTAGGAGAGAGAGAGAGAGAGAGAGGAGAGAGGAGAGAGAGAGAGAGAGAGAGAGAGGAGAGAGAGAGAGAGAGAGAGAGAGGAAGAGAGACAGACAGAGAGACACAGAGAAAGAGAGAGACAGAGAGAGAGAGAGACAGAGAGAGAGAAACCACTATCTTTCACAAAGCCAACAATCCAATGAAAGAGATTCTATTTGTCTGGTTAGCCCCAAATCAGAGATTTGGGACACCTGACTTGAACAAAATAGCACCTTCTTGATGGCAGTAACAAGAACAAGGTAACTTTAAAGCCACCATTGATACTGTCCCTCACATACCCACTTGCCCACCTCTAAAACTAGTCTTAGCTACCTTGCTAGTTTTGAGGGAATCTGGTGACCTTTTCTAGAAAAGCATATATGTCTGAAAGACCCTTGTATTCATTGCTATCCCTTTACACCCTGAAAACACATGCTTAAGTAGAATCAGTGGACATTTCTTGGATGTGCCTGAAGTGGTCATTTCTATAGGTAGGCACAGGTTGAGGGGTGAGGTGCTCAGAGCTCGGGTACCAGAGCATGAAGGATCAGAATGATAAGATGATTGTTGAGCATCAGAGAAAGCTGCTGAGAGATTCCCGGTACCTAGCTTCCTGAAACCTCTCAGCCATGAAACCTTCAGTCAAGAATGGGAGGTCACTGGACCTCGATTCTTTTTCAAGCCCTTTTAGGGAACCTTTGTAAGCCCAGGTACTGACAGGGAAATGTCTGATGCACCAGCTTCTTTTTGACAGACTGATGGTTTCCTGTGGTCTCCCTAGAAGACAAGAATCAGACCGAGTTTTGCTTAGTGCTGATATGGACTCAGCAAAACTCAGGTTAAGGTACATGCTCACTTCTCGCAGATCAGCAGGAAGACAGGTTTCAGAGATGGGGCATGGACATAAATGGCTTTCCCCTGGCTTAGTCACCATAGTGGCTTCTGTTCCCATTAACTTTTTCCCAGACACTCTGAAGCAAAGGCCATGTCAAACAATTCCCCCAACTGAAAATGAAAACCCATAACAAAACAATTCCCCTTCATTCCCATCCCCTCCCCACTCCCTCCAGCTCGACACCCTGAATACTCACAGGAGAACACTTTATCTATACAAAATTAATTAGAAAACAAAATATTTACATACCAAATAAACACCATCTTGATTTCTGTGGCCTGTGGAGACCATCAGAGCCCCCTGTTTTCTAGATTGCTGTTCGCTAGGTTAGTTGGTTTGGTTTTTTTTTTTTTCTTTTTTTTTCCTTTTTTTTTTTTAAATTTTAAAGGGTGAGGTAAGAGGAAGAGTGGGGGATGAGCCCCGGCCCTTGGACAGAGCCAGAGTGAAGCAACGTTTCTATGGCCCTTCTCCTTCTTCCTCTGGGAGATGCCTCACGCCCTCTGTCCTCTTTCAGAGTCTTTCCTGGAACTTAAAATAAAGCACTCCGTGCTCCTCTCTCCAAACTGTTGAGAGGTTCAGCCCCTTGCCCCCATGTTCATTTTAGAAAGAAAACAAGGCCTTCAGTTGGCATTTAAATGAGAGATACTGAGGTTTAAAAAAAAAAAAAAAAACACAAGGAGGAAGGTGGGAGACAGCAGTCAAGGATGGGGATGAGGGTAAGCCGTGAGGCAGGGCGACCAGGAAGGCAAGAAGCAGGCCAGGAGGGTGACGTGAAGAGACATGGCAGCTTCGTTCCAGAGGAGGATAAGCACCTTTCTGGTTTATGTGTCCTGTGTGCGACAAGGCGATCCTGCAGTCAAGCTTCCAAACAGACCCAGGGCTCTTTGGATGCCACCCTGTGTGAGGGGAGGGCAGGACAGCAGGCTGACCCGTAGAACAGCCCTACCCCAAGTTTCAGGACGGGCAGTGACAGATATTCATTTCCCTTCTTAATTTTCCAACTTGAAGTGAGGGGGCATCGCATCTGCCAGCACCTCCATGCCTGGAGTTTCACAGACACACACACACACACACACCACACACACACACACACACACACACAAACACACGCGCGCACACACGCACAAACACACACATTTACTGTCTAGTGGTACAATCTGAGAGGGAACCACTGTTGCAGGAGAGGAAGGTGTCTATCAGAAGTGTTTGCACTAGTCAAGTCACATGCCTAGGGAGGCTGGCTCCCACCTCTCAATCTTCTTCATTCTCTCTGGCTTCTAGAGATGTACCCTTGGGGACGAGCTCATTTCTCTCCCTCCTCCGTGTGTGTCCCCTTCACTTATCACCAATCCTGGGGGAATTTGCTTGCTCTTTCAGCTCTAGGTTAAGTAAGAAGGGATCAAAGCATTGAAAACATCCCCCTCTCTCACTAACCCTACCATAAATGACTAAAAACATCCCCCTCTCTCATTTACCCTACCATAAATGACTAAAAACATCCCCCTCTCTCATTTACCCTACCGTAACTAGACTCTCTTCTTCAAAGCCTTATATGAAGAAGTCTCCCCAAAACCTCAGCCAGTCAAGGGGCTAAAGAGTTTCTGGAACCTTAGCTCTAAGTATGGATAAAGGACTGATAGCTATTTCGATTTCCTTAAGCCTTACTGAAAAGTTCTCTGCCCAAGCTGATGGAAAGTATAGGCAACTACTGACAAATTATTTTGTAAGGTTGTCTCACTGCCTCTCATTTTCTTCTGTTGTCTTTTCTGCCATACAGATTCTCCTTTGTCAAGAATCTCTACCTTCACTCAAGAAGGAAAAAGAGAGAGATAGCCTAAACTGTGGTAACCTGTGACATCGGTTTATATATAAGCCAAAAACAAGCACATTGCTTACATATGTGGAAGGAAGCAGCCAACCAAGGTTTCATTCTCTATATTCAGAGACACCTGACTACATGTGTGTGCAAGTTTCCATGGACATATGTGCACACACAATTCCATAGTCTTGCTTCCAATGCACCATGGGACACCGTAGCAGTGGACTACCTACTTCGTGTTCAGAAATCTCTCTCTTCTACCAATGGCCTTCTCCCTCGGTTCACCACCCATGAGGCTTCTGGAGCTGAAGAAACTTTTTATTTATCTTTTTGGCTTATATATATATATATACATAATGACTTCCTGCCCTCTGCTTGGTACATGGTCCCTCAGCAGATGCCAACCATGCAGCAAGAATTCAGTGAAAGCCTCTTCTCTCTTATGAGCTGGAGCTTCAATGGCCTTCCTTAGAACACCTTTGCTTCCTCACCTGAACAAAGAGAGCAGTATCAGGAAAGCCTCGCTCAAAGTGAATCGCTTAGAGCCCTTCTGCGCTAGGAAGAAGCACACAGGCAGCGCTTGCTTCGGTCTCCTCTCCATCCTCCCACACTGAGGCCCCTTCTATCCTCTCATGGAAACAGGAATGGTGGGCAGATGCGGGAAGAAGAGAAGTGTGCAAGGGAGGAGAAACGGTGCTGGCCACGAGGGTTGCCTTCTTCAGTAAGGAACCAGAACTCCGGGATCCCATAGAAAAATTAAAAGAAGAAAAAGCAAATGGGAACCAAGTTCACCCCCGACTCTTTCCATGACATGCGCACCACGCGGCCCACAGCCCTATCCCTCCCGTACCCACCTTAACCTCTCTCTCTTCCCTCACTCAGACATCAGACTCAATACTAGAAAGTTTCTCATAAACATGTCCATTGCTGGAGCCATTGAAAGCCCTGGGGTTTTTGTTGTTAGGCACACAGGGGTTGGACTGGTTCCCTATACAAATGTCCTTCTGGAAACGACCTGGCACGGCCCATGAAGGGCCGACACCACTGGCTTATTGGTGACAAGGGCCCGGAAGTCCGGCCTTGTTTTCGACGCCCTGCCACCGTGGGCTGCCTGAAGAAGTAGGATTTGCTGCCGTGAAGCAAGCACTGGTCATCCCCAAAAGTGGGGATGAAAGGGTTTTGCGTGACCCGGTCAGGGTAGAGCGACTTGCTGAGCATGTAGCCACTGCCGGGGTTGTTGTGGTGGTGTCCGGCAGTGGGCACTGAGGACTTGTTGGCAAAGGAACTCTCACCAGCTGGCATCTCAAACATATGGGCGTAGGGGCTCCCATCCATGAATCGGCCCTTGTCTTTCAGGCTCACGCTGCGTGGGGCCAAGGCGGCCTCCTCCTTCTGCAGGTCCACGAAGGTGTCGTAGGAGTGCTGCCGGCGCAGTTTGTTCCGATTCTTCTTCTGGGCCTTGGAATTAGTCGGGCTTTGAGGGTACTTGGTGGTGGAGGCATTGGATGTCACAGCCACGGGGGCAGCCGGCTGGTCCAGTTCCTGCAGGGAGTTGTCCTCGCTGATGTCATACAGGTTACCAGCTTTCTTGCAGGCCTCACACCTGATGCAGGCCTGCCGGCCCGAGTTCTGCCCTGCCACCGTAGAGGAGTAATTGTGCAGCTTGGAGGGACAGCTGCGACAGAAGTTGCCCCCAGACCGATCCTCCCAGTCCACATTGGTCAGGTTCTTCTCCCAAGGAGCGGGTACCCCGCCTACCACTCCATGCTTATCGCCTGTTCCGTGTTTGAGGTGAGCCCTGTTGGTACAGGGCCACCTCCACTGACGGAATCTCGCTTGAAGTCATCACTACGTTCTTTGTAAATGTCAGTCAAGTCCACGTGCTCCCAGTGAGGCGAGTTCTCCTTTGTTCGGAACTGGTCCAGGTAGAAGTCTCGGAGCCCTTCTTTGTCCCTGAAGTAGCGCTTGTGGTCTGGGGAGCGGGGTGGTCGGCGACGGTAGGCCAGCTCAATTTCATCAAACTCCCTCCTAGATTTGGCCGAGGCTGGCCGCTTCTTTAGACTGTCCTTATATTGCTGCTTCCTCCTCTTGGCTGCGTTGCCTTCGATATTCCCATAGGTGACCGTGTGCGTGGAGATGTCTGAGACATCCGATCGAATCAAGTCGTCATGGCCACTGTAGCGGTCACTCTTGAAAGAGAACTTGCCGTACAGGTCGCTGAGCTGACTATGTTTGGAGGAGGGCAGGCCTATGTCCAGGGGTTTCTTGCTGATTGACCTGGGCTGAGTGGTAAAGGGTGGGTTGTCACAGTCATAGAGCCCATCAATGGAGCTGGTGCTGCCGATACTGTGTGGCCGGTGGTGATGGTGATAGTGGTCTTGGTATACATTGCTGTCCTTCAGCTGCAGGTTGCCAAATGTTCTCTCTACCTCACTAATGTAGTCACTGAATAGGTTTTCCTCACAGGGTGGGTTATTGTACGACTTGCAGTCTGAATGTGTGAAGCTGCGGCGATGCTCAGAAATGTCGTAGACAGAGGACTCTCGGCGGATGAAGTCTAGGGCACTCTGAGGGGAGCCGTTTACCCCAGACAGGTTGGCCATATTCTTGGCCGTGCGGAGCAAGCGTAGGATGTTGGAGTGTGTATTGTTCATGGTGGCAGTGGGGGAGTTCATCACGGATTGGCGCTCCTCTATGGCTACTCCATGGATACAGCTGTAGATACCCTGAAGGGACACAGGATGGTACACACTGAGTTCAGAGAAACCCAAACACACCATAAACAACAGTGCCCTACCACTGATGACCTAATGAGGTAATACAAGGATAGGAGACTCATGAGACAGGCAGTTTGCTACATTCACGGAAAGCGTGACTCGAAACTTGGTGGATGCAGCCCCTTGAGTTCAGCCAGTTTCATTTCATGAGCTAACGATCGCAATCTGCTATCGGATAGGGGAATGATCATACCGAGGGGACTTGAATAAATAGATGACATGGCATTTGTGCCTCAACTCCACTCATGACCTATCTTGGATTTCCTTCCTATTTAGGATCCAGAGTTTTTAAATTTTATAAAAGAACCCATGCTGTAAGCATATAGCACAAAGTAAGAGCAGAGTATTGGAAGCACGAGGCATCTCTCCACAGATGCTAGGGCCATGTAGTTGGCTATGCCTGGCTGATGTTAGTCACATTGGCTTCCTGTTTCTGGCTCTGACCGATTTTGAACAGTTTTGTAGAATTTCGATCAGCAAATAACAAGGAAGCAATGTTGTTCTGTAGCTAAGCATGAACCAAATTCACACAGAGAATTAGAAAGCTCTGGGTCAAAGAAGGATTTTCTACTGCTGTGGCCTGCACCGTGGGAGGGACAAACTGGGACAAGTATCAAGAGCTCAATGTGAATAAATAACTCCCTTGTTGAGGTCTCTCCTTTATTCACCCTTTAACTCTTGGTTTCTTTTTTATTGTCAATATTATCATAAATAATTAATTTTCTATCAAATTAGCATTGATGAAGAACACCAGGCAAACAGCTACTTGTTCAGGGCACTGAAGAACAGCATCTATGAGGAAACTGCTTGCCTGGCAGACAGTCTCCCACAGGTTAGCTACTGCTCATCTCCCATGTGCTACCCTGAAGGCAAACAGACTTGGGACTTTCTCCCTAGCAAGGTAAGGCAGATGAAGGAGTGGCTTTAAACTGTGTCTACATATGAGAAGGTTAATCTAGAAAAGAAGATTATCTGTATGGTAAGGGCCGAGAACAGAAAAGGTCAGAAGGAAAATGGTAGCTATATGGCCAAGAAGTATCAGGCCTCTTGTGACATAAGGTCTTTCCATAGGGGACTCTATTTTCTTTCTGCTTCTTACTTCTGACCTCTTGACAGTGTCTAGGAGGAAATGCTAGGTGTTCTCTTTTGTGAAGACAAGGCCCATGTTAGAGGGCCACAAGTGAGATTTCTCTTTTTTCTCACCTCCCTGGCCTCTGGGAAGTGCTGAATAATGGAACCCAAGGTCCAGGGACCAGGGTTCCCCAAGTTGCTTTCTCCTGTTCTCATGTGACTGAATGACCTACACCTACTGACAGCTAGAGAGGAAATAGAGAAACTTTTCCCTGTCCCTAAAACACTACAGGAAAATGACCAGAAAATGGAACAGTTTGATGAGAAATCCATTTTCTTTCATAACTCTATTTGAGTCATATCTGCAACACGATCCTCAATCCTAAAAGGATATTTGAGTTCACCACTCCATGCCTGAGTCCTTACAACTATATCAACAAAATCAGAGAATCCTACTCTTTAAAAATTCCCCTCTGTGATCTTAAGTTCGTATATCTGTCTTCTTAATACCTCACTTTGAATCAGAAATGAAGGTGATCTCTAAACAAAGAATGGCCTGGAATCTTACTCCTTTTAAGTAAGCTTTTGGAACATACTTTTTTTTTTTTTTTTTTAAATGAATCAAGACTTGGGTTCTGTTAGGCTCTTTCAAATGTTATTTATTTATGTACCCCACTGACACAGACACACATGCACACAAGCACACACACACACACACACACACACACACACACACGCACACGTGATCCTCCTGCCACAGTCTACCAGTATTGGTATTTATTGTAGTCATATGTCACCATGTCCAACCTTTAGGGTCTTTAATTCCCCTTGCTTCACATGTGATTAAAATATAGGAACAGTAAAAACACCAATAATATGTCTTTGTGTGTTAGAATAAGCTATGTGATACTCCGCTATTTAAGAAAAAGATATGATTCCCACCCCCAAAGGATCAATTGATTAATGCAGTCTATTCAGAATCAATTAGTGGTGATGTAAGAGGCAAATGGGGAAAAACCAAATTTTCTATTTGAGAGAGGTGCCTTTTTGATAGGAAATCAAATATCTGAGTCTAAAATGGAAGGAAGGAAACATATTACCACACATCTTCAAAGCACTTGACATTCTCTCACACAGACACTTGGGGAAGTGCTCATGATCTGGCTTTATGGTTTAGCTACATAAGGCTGGAACAAGCACCTTCTTGGGTCTCTCTGCTCAGCACAGAGCAAGGCTGAACTGTCCTTAGCAAGCTCTGAATATCTCAATCAGCACTTACTCTGCTGATGGAGAAGACCATGCCAGGCTTGCCAGAGCAGACACCCATGAAGCAATGCCGGAACTGCCAATAGAACAGATGTTCACAGATGAAGGTGATGAGGCTGAGGGCCATGGCTGCCCCCAACATATAGAAGACGCCTGCCATGTTGTCAATGTCCAGCTGGCTGCTCATAACCTCATTCTTCTCATTGTGGCAAATGCCAGTGAGCCAGAGAGCTTCCAGTTCTTCCATCTCCCCTAGAAAGAGGACAAGAAGGAGATAGACAAAGGAGGGAAAAGGGGAGTTGAAGAAGAGCATAGAAACATGACAGAAAGGAACAAACACAATAAGAGAAAAGAATATCTTTTATTAATACCGTTACATCTTAACCTATCAACACATCCCTAAGTATTCAGTGGAAATGTAATGAATGGAACTATAGATAACGCAAGGACATGGGACTTCCCTTTGGCTCTCCTTTAGCCAGGGCAATTCAGCAGCTCAATGTTTGGTATTATATACAATATGCCGTGCAAGGAACAAGAGTTCAAATTAGTGAGAACAGTTTGTGGGCAAAGCAATCAATGGGTTTTCATAAGAGAGATAGAGGTAGAGGGAGAAGAAGAGGTAGAGGTAGAGGTAGAGGTAGAGGTAGAGGTAGAGGTAGAGGTAGAGGTAGAGGTAGAGGTAGAGGTAGGTAGAGGTAGAGGTAGAGGGAGAGGGAGAGGGAAGAGGGAAGAGGGAAGAGGGAAGAGGGAAGAGGGAAGAGGGAGAGGGAGAGGGAGAGGGAGAGGGAGAGGGAGAGGGAGAGGGAGAGGGAAGAGGGAGAGGGGAGAGGAGAGGGAGAGGGAGAGGGAGAGGGAGAGGGAGAGGAGGGAGAGGGAGAGGGAGAGGGAGAGGGAGAGGGAGAGGGGAGGGGAGAGGGAGAGGGAGAGGGAGAGGGAGAGGGAGAGGGAGAGGGAGAGGGAGAGGGAAAGGGAGAGAGAACATGAACTTGAGGAGTGGGAATGTATTTTATATTTAAAGGCATTCTAGACTGCAGGTGTAGAATAATCACTGTAGGAAAATAAATGCTCATTTAGGGAGAGGTAAGAAAACTAGTTCAAGCAGAGTAACCCTCATCCTCAGCAAAGGAAGCTTGGTAAAAGAATTCTGAGGTTAAACACTTTGCCCTTTATTTTATAGACAATGGAGATAACATAATCAAACGGGTAAAAACTCTTGGAATTATACAGAGCAGATTAGATTGAGGAAGGAGAGGTAGAAAGAGATTGCAGATGTCTTATAGAGAAAAATATGAAACTCACAAGGGGAGGAAGCTGGAATGAAACACGACCACCCCAACCGCCTCCTCTCAACTTTGCTTAAAGGGACACGGACTTCTCTAGGTGTGTCAGACTATTACCTACTGTTACTGGACACTAATCAGTAGAAATGCAGAAATTTCAGACAAAAAACAAACAAACAAACAAACAAACAAACAAAAAAACCAAAAACCCAAACCGAAACAAACAAACAGAAAAACAAAGAAAAGAAAGAAAACAAATATCCACTCTAGAATATCACTAATTCATATGAATGAAATTCTAGTTTGCTAACATTTTACATTTGCATAGCACAATGAAACCCCAAATCCTCTCTGCTGATCTACTTGGTTATAGAATCTAGATCCATTTGGTTATGACTACTGGTTCTACTAATACAGCTTATCAGCACTCCAGCTACAAAGCCCTACTCCTTCTTATAGGAATCCTCTCACTTTTCTTCTTCTCATCTTCAATTCAACAATGCTTTTTCTAACTAGTATAGCAGCCATATTCAGGTGGAATCTAGAAACCTATCCCTGGGCTTATGTTTCTGATGTCTTCCCCAACAGAAAATGTCCTACAGCCCTAATTGACAGACCCACATGGCGGATGGACTAGGGAACCACGCAGAGCGAGGCTCATCTGTATCTAGATTAGTTTGTGTGTGAGGATTGTGGGTAGAGTGCTTTGGTCAAGGACACGAAGAGAAATGCAGAAGACAGTAGTTGGATGAGATACATTTCTCAGTGTTCAACCCATCACCATAAAGGCACAAAGACCAGAAGACAAAGTGCTTCCTGGTATCCATATCTGAGGATCCTTGCCCTCCACCTCTTCAGCCAGAACATCATGGCAGGACAGAATGAAGGATGCAGAAACAGACACATTTATTTCTCTTTCCTTCCTCCAGGAATAGAAAGAGCACCGCCCTACATCTGTCTGGTGTTATGTCACATGTAGGGTGACATCTGTAACATCTAACTGTAGCCTACTTCATTCCTGAAGGTTTCAATATCCCACATAATCTTCCAATGTTCCTTTGTCACCAACTACTTTCATCCCTTCCTTCATCTTTACCCAGTGCAAGCTAAAGTATGTCTCCTTTTAATTCACATATTAAACCCCACCTTTCTGGTAGCTTATTGGTGACATTGAAATTGGGTCATTGCAGATGTCACAGTGGAACCCAGCAAGCCCCTAACTTCATGTGATTGACCTTAAGAAAAGGGTGGATGCAGCGAGAGATGAATAAAAAAGAAAGTCATTCACCCAGGTAGAATGAAAGTAGAGATCTGAGTCAAGGAATGCCAAGGAGAACCAATAAGAAGAGAACACCAAAAAGAGCCATAGAAAGCCATGCAACAAGCATACAGAAGATTCCTCCTCATCACTGCCAAGTGAAGCTACCTGTATTGATGCCTGTGGTGCCCAGAACTTCAACACAATGAATTCAACTGTTTATGTCATACCATTCCTGTCATTTGTTATGGCAGCCCTAAGAATCTAAAAAGTGCTCTCCAATCTTACCATATCCTGTGACATGCTGTTTTAGATACACGGAGGATAAAGGTTGTATTTCAGAACACCTATTGGTTGAGGCCAAGTAGACACTCCCCCCTTTCTTTAACTCACCATCACCAAAGAGCTGCAGGATAGCAAGGTCCACCTGACGCTTCCACCCAGAGTCTTTTTGAATAGCAATGCCATAGCCCGTAGAAGCAAAGACCTTGCCACTGCCAATGGTCACCAGCTTGCAGCCTTCGTCTCTTCCGGCCATGTAGTTGAGCACAGCTGCATCGTAGATGAAAGCATCGAGTTTCCTGTACAAGAAAGAAATGAACCCACAAATACCAAGGAGGAAATGACACAACAACACTACCTACTGGGCCATGAGTATGAAGTGGTAGGGTTGCAGAAGCTATATGTAGGACTGGCTCACAGTAAGGCTCAAGTTGGACTGTTGTCAGAGTCTAAAGCCTGTGTCCCAGGCTGTTCTTGATAGGACTTCAGGCTGAAAGGAGTTGTTTCTTTTACTTCCTCCCTCCCACCAGGAATGATAAGAGTGTAAGTTGGGCCTGAGGCCAACTCATAAGCTGTGTCTGAAAAGGAGAAGGAGTAAAAAGGAATCAATAAAAATAATAACAGAAATAATGAAAAATAAGCACCTCCGTGATAACAAATAGCACGGGTAAGATTTATATAACATTTTTCATTTCTCAGTTCATTACAGTCCAGAGTGGGGAAAGTGTAGGTGTATATGTCTCAGTAGATAGGTGCCTATTTTTGGTAGTCAGAAAGACTTCAGTATTCTCTTGTGCTATGTGACTCTGCTTTGAGGGGCCAGGCTGGTGACAAGCTTGTGTGAGAGCAAATTTGAAGCATTGCAAGAGAAGGCAACATACAGAAGGACCAAGGTCTTTCAAATTCCTAAACCTACATGCATATCGAGTGAGACACTGAGCTTTGCAAAGAAGGGATGCACAGAGAAAAGATAGGGCTGAGAACAAGAAGGCATGCACCATTGTTTCCAAACATTTCTGCATAGAAAGGCCGAGGGAGCAGCTTAGATAAAGCCATGCAAGTGATAGGTATGAACATGAGCAGGACATGCAACCCACCAGAACAGTTACAGGCTAGGGAGCTTTGTCACTCCTCAAGAAAACAGCAACAACAACAACAAAAACAACAAAACCAAGCCCTTTTTGACATGACAAGCAACAGGCCATTTCATTAAATGCATCCTATAAAATGTAGTTTGGTGGCATGCCCAAACACCAAGCATCCGGTATAATTGAGAGCTATGGGTATCCCATGGTTTGGACTACCCAGAGCACTCCTACCCTAATCTCAGATCCCGTCTTCTGAAACCTGTTGTGACTTTGTTCAGAGCAGTGAGATTGAATGCCCTTGCATTCTAAATGGTCACAAATCTAGGTGGCACTTGGAAACCTTGAGGTGGAAAGGTGGCCAGAGGAGGTCATCATAGAACAGATGGAAACAGCCAAATGACCCATTAGCCTCCAAATCTCAACAGTTACAATGCTCAAATGCTGGTCATTCTCCACAGCTCTGGCTTTCTCCAACCAAAGGACGAGCGTGCCCAGAGAGCTATATCGACAGCTTGTGCACAAATACACACTGGGTACAGAGAATGGTTATCAGGAGTGACGATCAAAGCTGAAATTGGAGATCAATGGACACACTCCTACTTGTTGCCATCTACAAATTTTTACACATTTCTGGTTTCATTTCCCCCTTGTCCATAGACACCAGAACTGTCTGTTACACCCTCAGACTACAGCTCACATATAACAGATATGAGCTCTCTCCTTGATTCTTCCTTTCTAGTTTTCTATCTGTTTCTTTTCCACTCCATCCACATTCATGCAAGCAGAAGACAATTTGCAGGAAGGTACACGGAAGCAAGTAACAGCATAAGAACTCCTGTACAATGGTTGGAATAATGCCATCAAATTTGACTTGGAAACAGTCTTTGATTTAATGAGTATGGTTCCAGTTCAATCTGTGTCCAATGGAGGTGAGAAATATATCACTCTGAGCTTGGAGGCCATTCTTACCCTGTTTTCAGGGAGAGCAAGGCATCATCTACACCCCTTTGGTTGAACTTTCCCATGTAGGCATGCATTTCTGCATAGTTATTACGGATATTCCTCTCTGTGCTGCCATTGGGCACAGTCCCAAAGCGGAAAGGGGGTGAGAAGTCATTAGGTCTCTGGAACTGGAGAGAGAAAGAGAGAGAGAAAGAAAGACAGACAGAGACAGAATAAAGGAGAAATGCTTTAGAAAAATGTGAAGAGACATTAAGTCAGCATTAGTGAGTTTATAATGGAAATGAACTGGCTATAATTCACCAAACACATTAGCCCTCACTCAGGAGCAGTAATTGCCTTCTGGAAGTGGACTTCAGTTCAACTCAATTTAATACGTATTGTTGAGAGATTTCTATTTGCCCAGTCCTGAGTTTAATCTGTAACCCTGTGTGTTCCTTCTATGCATATGACACAATACCAGTGATGATGGCCCTGAAAGTGGTATGATATAGCTTGTGGTAGATTTGTCACTTTTATTTCTAAAAATTGTCTAAAATCTGCACCCAGGCCTCTTAATTCAGAAGCCCAAACACACTGTCCTTGTATAATTAAGGTCACACAGCATTATAGTCATGAAGATAATGTCTGAATATTGAATATATTTTGCTAAGAAATTTTCTTTTGACCTTCAAATCATTCAAAATTCTGTTGATTCTAAACTAGCTATTGGATAACTCGTATGTCATTTTAGCTATGTTCCCTGCTTGCTTAAATTCTGAGAATGTATCTCCAGTGCCTAGCAGCAGAATTTAAATTTCTTGGATTCTGTCCCTATGACATCAGCATTATTCCTAGTTATTAGCCTGCAGTGAGTTGGGTCTTAATGATGCTTCCCAAGCACATAATTTGACCATTTGGATTTCCACGGCCTCATCAAATCCATCTCTTTAACACAAACTCACCTTTCTCTTTGGGCCAATTCGTGTCCTTCATTTTAAAATACAGCTCAAAGCAACTGCTTTGGTAAACCTCCTGTGAATTCTTCCTTCTATCAAGTTGACCCCAAAATGATCCCTCAGTACTTGTTATTCTGGTTTAGAGTACTAGATTTGTACTATAAATGCAATGACTCCCTAAATCTACAGGCTAAGTACTGAGAACTAGACTTTCATGGGGGTCATTAATAGTTTAAGCTTGAGGTTAAAACAGATATGATGACTATCTCTGTCTCTTACTACTTAATGACTGTGGTCATTGACAGAAAAGATGTACCGCTTCTTCTATAATAAGGAGTTTATGATGCCCAATTTTCAAGAACGCAAAAGAAGTACTTGTCACAGCACCTGACACACCATAGGGTTGCCTGACACAAACTAGGTCACTGGGTTAGAGGGTCTTCAATTGAGAAAATCCCTGCAGTAGATTGTACTGTAGTTTATAAGGCATTTTTTTATTAATAACTGATGTGGGAGGTCCCAGTCTACTACACTAGGTGGTCCTGGACTTATCAAAAAGCAGGCCTGAACAAGAAATGGAGAGCAACAGTAAGCAGCACTCCCTCGTGGTTTTTGCTTCAGTTCCTGCCTGCTTGAGTTTGTACCTTTGCTTCCCTTAGTGATGGACTGTGACTGGTACACATAAGGCAAGTAAGCCCTTCTTCCCACATTCCCTTTAGTTATGGCCTTTATTACAGCAACAGAAAGTAAACTAAGACAGAAGATGCTCAGTAATTGGTCCCATATTGTTCTAAATTCATGTTCATTTTAGCTTTGTTTTGCTGATAAACAACAGGCTACTTAATGTTCTTGTCCTGTAAGAATATCTAAGAATATGGGCGTGAATCTGTGTCTCAGCATAGAGAGGACACTGAAGGTGTTTAAAGTGCTCTTGGTTTCAATACTATTATCTGGTACCTTGGAGTTGTATTTGAAAACCTAGTCCACCAGCCCGGGGACCACTGAATTTTACAAGTAGCCCAGGTTCCATGGTCATTCTTCTTCTCAGAATGAGAAGACTTCATAGGCGATAGATTCTCATAGCACAAGGACCCATGACAGCCACTGTAGCTGCTCCTGTCAGCCACAGTTGAGAGTTGAGTCAGAGTCAGAGGCTGTGGTAGAGGGATATTTAGGTGCCACATCAAAAACAGACTTTCCAACTGGAAAACTCTTCTCTTGTGATCAGCATGCTGAATGCCATTAATCGCTTCTGTTTACTTCTTAAAAGGGTTACAATTTTTAAGCAAATAAACATAGAAGAGTCAGAATTTTAGCGGTGAGTTGTCTCCTCAAAGCTGACTAGCTTAAATCTTCTAATGGACAAATGATAAAATAGGGAACCAGTGAGGGTAATTTGCTCACTAGCACCCAGGGGTAGTCGTGGTGGTGAATGTCATTAGTGTTTTCCCTGGCCTAATTAAGAATGACTCCTCACTGTGCCCGGCAGAGAGCAAGCTTACAGTAAACAAGGTTATGCTTTCATAAAAGAGACAGACACCAGAATACTTCACACATCACTGTCAAATACAAACTCCTCAGAAATGTGAGGAAACCCATCCCCTAAATCCAAAGCAGAGAGGATGACACAGGAGGTAGAGCCCCTGGAGTTGTACAAGTGCCCTCTCATCTGTAAATCTGCACTTTGCTAAGACAATGACAATGGGTACAAATATTGACTAAAATACTGCAGGTCCCACAATAGTTTCCGAAGTATTATTGAAAATGGGAATTACATCCAATTCAGATCTAATAATAAATTATTATCATCTAGGTATTCTTGAAAAACTTAATGCATGCAAGGTACATGCATTGATTTTTTAATAACCAAATGGATTCCTGGGCCCAGAGTTCCCACTTCCTAATGGAGCTACAGGCCAAGGCATTCTAATTCTGAACCATAATCTTTTTAAATTTTAAACGATGTTTAGAGTCTCTAGATTATTTTACAATCACATCCATAGCTACATAAAACATTTTCAAAAATGGACCTAGAAGAGCATACACCATTTTCAAAGAGAAGGGCAACAGTGGGGGAATTTGAAGACCTCCAGAGGAGCTCAAATGACATTATTGCATTGGCATAAAACTGATCCAGGGAAGGCTGGCACAATGGAGCAGCTGCCCACAGATATGCACATGGACAGTGTGAAGGCCGTTCAGTGGAGATAAGCTAGCTGTCAACAAATGGTGTGAAGGTAATTACATGTTCCTGTACAAAACAAACCTTATTCCTCACCCCTACAAGATCAATAGCAATTACGCCAAACTTGTAAATGTTCCGGGAGAAAATGTATGAGAACGCATTTGTAACCTGGAGTTAGACGAAGACTATACATCACGTGTTCAATCCACCAACAGAGGAAAAATAAAGAGAAATGAAAGGTCATCAAAATTCAGAACTTCTCTTTAAAAGATGCAGTTAGGATTATGAGAAGGTAAGCCACCAGCTGGGAGGAAGTGTCTGAAAATGAACTGGAGTGATTTAAAAAAAACAAATTAGGTAATGGCAGAATAAGACGTACATCATTCAGGCACCATCCCTGAGCAAATAACCAGAGAAAACAACCTAACTGCAATCTGGACAAAATTCAGTGTGGAGGCAATATGGTTTAAGTTCAGCCCTTTCTTATGCCTGTTGTAGGGACATGAACACAGGCGAGTTACTTAGCCTTGCAAAGTTCCATTTTATTCTGAAAACGTTATTTTAATACCTAAGATAAGGCACAGGAAAGCACTTAACACTGTAAGAAAGCTCAAATGTGCTAGGTTCTTCTGTGGTAATGACACTGTCCTGTGTGAGGCAGTGCTTCCTCAGATTGAAAAGTCTTGTTCTCTAATCTGCTCCATAAACTAGGCCAGTCTGAGGGCCTAGAATTAGCCAGAGCAGATGCTAGAAGGAAGCTTGCCTTCTCTTTTGAAAAATTCTTATTCAGCTCGACGGGAGGTTTGAATAAAAACAGGTCTTTAAAAACTGTCAGTGGACCTTGAACTTAACTAAAATTCACATTCACAGGGAACAGTTAGTATGCTTAAGGAGACCCATGGGGAAGAAGGAAAAGAAAACTTCCTTATGCCTTGATGTTACAATAAATGCCCTTGTCAAAAACTCACCCAAGATCAAGGCCCTATTGTTTAACCTTGGTGACAGTTGATGGTCTCTGGGGTACAGAGGAGGAATTAAAAGCTATACTATGAGGAATATAAATTAGAACAGGGCAGACCTTAACAAATAATTTTAAAAATTAGGACTTCAATAAGCCAGGGAGAACAATAATTAGATTTGAAAACTCTGTCTGATTTCAAAATGGTGATATTAAGAAAAAAAAAAAAAACAACAGCATTTTTATTAATCACTTTTGATCACTGCAAAAACACAGATCCAGTTAGTGAAATGAAAGTATAGGATCAGACCCATTTCACAGATGAAGACACCAAACTCCTGGAGAGGTCAAGGGTATCGCTCCAGGTTGTGCAAAGGAGAAAGACAAGGTGATATCTTCATTGCTAGCCAGGATGCTGCTGAGTCAGTTTGCCCTGGTTTCCTGGGCAGTGCAACCATGTGTTGTTAAGTGGGGTCATCTGAGAGGCCATCCTTCCCTTTCTGGTGTCATAACTGTTTGCTCCCACACTCCCCACTGGATCCAACACTTGCTCCTGGCAATGGCTGCAAACTCACAGCAGCACAAGGGGTAACACAGAGGCAGAATGTCAAGAGAATGGTAATCTCTCTTGCTCTTCCTGAAGAGCAGGGAATTCCAATTCAGCATCCTGAGGGTTTCACATCTGAACTCAGTCTCTGTCTGGATGACCTTAAAGTGAATTCCTCTTAACAGTCAGTCATGCAAGGAGAAAGATGCCCAAGGACTGGGGCAAAGACCGTCACTCTCAAATGATCCTTCTGTTGAACTTGGGAGCTGTTTGGTTGCCACCACTTTGTGAAAGAGTCTCTCATAGAGCTTGTAGCAAAGAAAAGAAAGAGGAACAAGGGGGAGGGTCTAGTCCAGTTTGTTTTCTTACAGTCAACTAAATATGTCAGTTGATTTTCCTAAGTACAGGGTTCTGTTAATTCAGTGATAACAGTCACATTCATTCAATACCTATGGCTGTGCTGTGAATTAGCACATCATCTTCTTTATCTATGGCAATTAGAATACATCAGTTCATTTGGAAAATATTTGCCAAGCACCTATTAGTGGACTGGGCTGTATGAGATATGAAGAAAAGATGAAAGAACCTCAGACCCTGTTTCTAGGAGGTAACTTCCCGGGGAGTCAGAAATGACGTTTCTCCCATACATCTTGTACGGTCTTTTTTAATTTCGTATTCAGAAGTTTTACTCTATGTAGACAAGGTTTAGGTGTAGGTTTGGCAAGTGTGGAAGAAGTGAGTTTACTAGGAAGAGATCCGAACTCATACAAAATGCATTGATAATCATTTCTATGTAAGCAGTATGCACATGTGTGTGCTTCAATTGAGTGTAGGCTAAAGTTGGTCCACCATTTTGTCAATCCTCATCAAGAGGAAGCTGGTTAACATCATGGTAGTACTGATTGGATGGAAGTTTTCATGCAAGCCGCTGGATTGACTTGGGAAAATGAGAAGGACTTTTCAGATCTTATGACCTGGGCAATACTCATGCTATGAAGATTTTGATACTAGGGAGCTATAATCTATTGGATCACTTCAAAGCCCCAGTTTAGCAAATTGGGACACACCCAGTGCCTCTTGTGCACCCAATAGGTATCTACCGTCTACCCTGCCTGTCACACCAGAGATTCAATGAAGCCTTTTGGCCTCAACCACCGCACTCTAGCGTTCATAAGCGGTGATTTGGTCTTTTCCATGCCACAAAGTAGAAGACACACTCAGTCAGGATTTACCAGTATCTGACTCTAAGCCAAGAAAGTTGAAACACAATAATGTCTGCTTTGAGAATCTATGCACTGGGTGCCAGCACAGCAACAATTGTGGATGTGAATTTTCAAACAGGCAAGCATGGAGTGCACAGACTGACTTTGATTGGCTCAGTCATGTGTTTTTGAGGTGGCAAGAAAACTCAGTAGGCTCAGGGATCAAAGCACATGTGAGAATAGGGGGCCCAGGAATTGGCCATTAAACGCAGATGGTGAGATGACTATAAACAAGGTGATGGGATCAGAAAAGCAGACATTCAGGGGAACACGGGAGCAAAAGAATCGAGGATAGTGAAGAGTTTCTAATGAGACAGGAGGGAGTCAGAAGGGCAATGTCTAGCATGGGCTAAAGGTCAACAAACAGAGATAATAAACCAATTAGCTTTAATATGAAATGAAAATACAGCAGTAAGACCATGAGCACCTCTGTTCTCACAGCTTATGATAAGGCTGAAGGCTTGAGTGCTAGGGTAGAAACACCTAGCCCATAACAATCTTATATAATTAGCTTTAGAGTCTAGGCTAAGGCAGCAGTTCTCTACTTGTGGTCTGTGTTCCATTGGGTGTTAGATAACCTTTTAAGGGGTCACATCATACACTGAACAATTCAACAGTAGCAAAGCTATATTATAATTCCAATGAAAAATATTATGGTGGGGGCGGGGGGCACCACACCTGAGGCATGATTGGTGGAGATTGAAGAACTGCTAAGGTATGTAAGGGGGCCTTGAATTCGTTGATTTTTGTTGAGCTGGTGAATCAGTTTCTCGTTGCCAGTCCCCACATCTTCCTAAGTTACCTCAAGGCCTGTGTTCCTTGTTCCTGATGGTGTGTATGCGTTGCCGGCACTGATAACGTACTGAATTACTGTTATTGTTACATGGAACCATTTGTGTATCCCTGGCACTGGAGAGGAGTTCTAAAATCACATGCAGAAACCTGAGGCAGCAGGGCTTATTGTTGAGGCTGCTTGGAGAGACCGGCACTTTGGTGGGGCGGGAGAACAATGGGAAACTGTAGGAACATTTAGTGCGGCTAATGACTGCCCCAAGGGTTCGCACAGTGAACACACTTTTCTGTTGTTAGGAATGGTTAGGAGTGTGGCCTTCCTTAAGTTGCCGAGGTGGATTTAGAGCTAAAATCCTTTGCACTTCTTACCTTCTCTGGTCTTGCCTTTTCTGGCCATGTGTGAGCTATCGGGATTTCCCTTTTCGAACCTCCATGCCTGCTACTGTCTCTAAACCCGGTATCATGAACTCTAATCCTCTGGAACCCTAAGCCCAAATCAACTTTTCTTCTACAAATTGCCTTGGTCATGTGTTTAAACACAGCAACAGAAAGGTAACCAATATGTTCTAATATCCTTCATGACCACAAAAGATGGCGACATGCATCAAACACTGGACACAAAAAAACCCCAGTGGTACCATGACTACTAAAATTCCAAATAAGAACAGCTGCCATGAGGCCAGGATTCCCTGGAAAGGCTTCCCGAAGGGGGCAGATGAAGCTGCAAAGAGGGAAATAAGTTTTCAATGGTGTGTGTGTATGCGTTGTGTGTGTGTGGTGTGTGTGTGTGTGTGTAAAGCTGTTTCCACACTCTCCCCTAACCTTTTCAATGGTGTGTGTGGGATGCGTTTTGTGTGTATGTGTTGTGTGTGTATGCTGTTTCCACTCTCCTCTAACCTGGTTAGTTTCCTGATGGAAGAGTGAAAAAGCCATTTGTGAATTCCTTAGGGCCACTGAAAAGAGGGAGTTCTAAAATGACACCCCAGAAAACCCCCAAGGCAGATTGCCTCTGTTGTTGAGGCTGCTTTTCTGCCCCGAAACCTTTCGCTCAGTGGCCCGTCAATTGTCCTCAGGAGGCTAACAGGAGAAACTGCAGCTAAATCTGCTCTTTCTGAGATGAAGGGGTTGGAAAAGTGCATTTCAGGGTATAGACCAACTGGGAAAAAGGCTCTTCTCCTTCAGTCTGCCTGCTCAGCATATGTGGATGAGTGCAAACCAGAGTTGTGACCTTGAGAAGCTGCAAAATGGGCACTTTGCTCACAGCTATCCTGCTTATGATGAGGGAGCTGGGGGCTTCTGTCTTCAGAGTGTGACAATCCCACACATAAATAATTCATCCATGACTTCTGATTCTACATTTGAATCACAGAGAGAATCAATGCCTGAATGCCACTCAGCCCTTCTAGACCCTCAGGAAAAAAATGAGTGGATTCTTCATACAGTCTGTGTGCTGATAAGAACTCTATAGTGACCCTCTTTACCTGCCCTGAATTCCTCTCATTAATGTCATTACCCCTATTAATGTCATTACCCTCCATCCTCCATGGTTCTTCCAAACCGTTGTCTTTGGGCATCCTTATCATCATTGATGAGCATGGCTATGACTCTTAACCTTACATCAGATCTTGTCATCAGCACCATCAAAACACAATATAATTCTACTACCCAAGGAAACTCCCTCATGATACTCCTCTATCAACCTCCACTGGCCCCTGACACATGGTGACCTGTTTTCTTTCCCGTAGTTTTGACTTTAAGTCATTCTTCATTACCCAGGAGTATTAAACCAAACTACCATATTGCTTACTCCCATATATTCCCATTTGTCATTGACATCTATCTACAAGGTCCTTGTTTCAAAAGCCAGGGTGGGGAAACCTGCCAAACAAACGAAACAAAAATTAAAAGAAAGAAGATGATAACACAGCAAACTTGGGAAAGATGTGACATGCAGATAGTCTGTTAACAGTGAAGGACGGACGATTTAATTCTAAAATGCTATGTGTATGTATTGCCTCAAGGCACCACGATCTGTTCCAATTTGAACTCTTCTATTTTGAAATGTGGGCTTCAGAGCAGTCCCTCAAGACCCCATTCAAGGGTCAGCCTGACAGTGGAGACAGTAGTGGATTATTACAATCAGATTCCTCACCATCCTGAAAGAACCATATGGAATAGAGGGTAGGAGGAACAAATGATTACTTGGAGACTGTAGAGATGGACCACTAGATAAAGTATCTGCTGTGCAAGCACAAAGACCCAAGTTCTGATCCCCAGAACCCATATAAAAACCTAGGGTGGTGGTGGTGAGCTCCTAAATTCACTACCTACTGGGGTAGAAGGACTAGAAATAGGCAAATAATCCCTATAGCTCATTGGTAGGTCAGACTAGTAGAGTCCTTGAACTTCATGCTAATGAAAGATCACCCCTCAAAGTAAAATAAGATAAATAAAATAAAGTGAAGAGCAATGGAGTAAAGACAGGCTATATCAACTTAGGACTTTAACATATACATGCACCCATGTGCATGTGCTTACACACCACCACACACACACACACACACACACACACCACACACACGTGCACATGTCCACACTAACAAATACACAACTGTACATACCAAATACTTAGCTTTATATTTTATTATAAAGCTATATTTATTATTCATTAGAGAAAATATTATTTGAATTTACTCAAAGGTGGCAAATAAATCACTATTACAGCAGCAGAAGAGAATGTAGTGAGAAGATATAGATGCATAATTTAAGGTAACAGCATGAATTCAGGACTGTTTCTGGGCCCTGGTGAGCCCAATGACATTTTGTTACTATCATATTGGAGCACTCAGCTAGGCATCCCATTTGTTCTCTTTCTCTCTCTCTCTCTCTCTCTCTCTCTCTCTCCTCTCTCTCTCTCTCTCTCCTCACACCACACTGACACACACTACACTCACATACATTCATACACATTCACACATATGTATACCTGTACTTGCATGCGGGAGATTGGTTAACTGGCTCTTCTCCCTGTCCCTGTCACATCATCATTCTAGAAGCCTCTCTCAAAGTTCTGCATGCTATGCTGTTGGGGAAGAAGAAAGCTGCCTCTCTGGTTCAGTGCCGAATGGCAAATTACCCCAAAGGCTTCAAAGAAAGGAAATGAGGGAGGGACTGGGATTCTCTCTCTCCTATCATCATTCTCTGCTGAGGCTTCCAGGAAAAAAAAAATGCCAGCTCTTCAGGTTTCTCGAGATTAGCTAACTACCAGATTTCCTCACAACAAGGACCTTGATGCAGAAAAGCAATGATTTGTTTTGAATTTTCTAAAAATTTAAATAAACAAACATTTGTTTATATATTTACCATATCAATTTTATTGACTAGATCTTCATCTGTCCCCTGAAGTTTTAAGTATTTGGCAAAATCTGGGTCTTGTCATAAATAACCATCATTGATATCATGAGGTGGTTATAGCCACAGATATGTGGTTGAGCTCTGAGGAACATTAGAGACAGGCTCAACATTACACCTTAACTTGTAATAATGATAGTTTGGTGTCAATGGCGCTACCACATATCCAAGTACACGTTATGTGCTCTACAACTTGTGTGCAGCAAGTCACTAATTTTCTGTTAAGCCCATGAGGTAGACATTCTTAATCCCACTTAATGGATAAGGAGACTAGCAACCTGAGAGATAATTTTGGTCAATCCTTCTAGCTAGGTGGGAGCAGAGAAAGAATTCAAACGGAGTCCTCACACGTAACCATAAGTCATATCACACCACTCCACATAGACAGAATATAAGCTCAGAAAACAAATTGTCTCAAGAATCCAAAGACCAGATGAACATGACAACTTCCCAGTGGCAAATAGGAAAAGAGAGGGCTATAGAAACTTAGAGCACACAAGAAATGTCATGACGGGGGCAGAGCTTGGGTGTAGTGTAGCCTCTACACTAGCCCTGACTGACTATTGGCAAGGGGCTTGTGGAAGGCGTCAGAGCAAATAGGCTGTCATGAACAAAGACAACAAAGCCCATGAGTACATTGTGTACCCTGAAGGCGAAAGGGATGTCTGTGTGTGCAAACATGATACATGAATATGGTACCTGGATGGAGGCCACTGCTTGAACACAGTGACTGACCAGGCCAAGGAAAGACACATCATTTAGTTGAATTAGGAGTCAGCATAAGGGTATAGCTGGGATAACAGAGAGGCCACGTAAGAAATGTCTAGTAGAAAGCTACCAACTTGAACTTGAATTATGGTATCATAATGGGAAGATATAACTGAAAAGGGCACCGGAATGGAAGCCCATGTTCAGAGCAAGGAAGGTTCCTGTCCTTGTTCTCCCTCTAATGCCCAGATTTCCCTCCTGACCACCTGGCAGAACATGCCATGGGTTTCCTGACAGAGCATCCTCTTCTCTGCCCAAGAAAGCCCCGGGTAACTCTGTGCCCTCATTTGTGCCAGTTCAATAGCATAGCCCTTCCCTGGCAAGCTGAGGGAAAACTGCTATTCCCTGTGAACACTTATATGTTGCTCTCTTCTCAATTTTCTTCCCTCTTCCCTTTACACTGTGATGTAAAAGGCAAGATTTTTGCCTGTTGTATTCATTGCTGCAACTCAAGTGCCTAGAACACTCCCTGACTCTAACTAGAGTCTCCATATGAATGATCTAAATGATCATAATTAATGAACTGGATTCTGTGTATTAGGCCTCAAACTCCACTTAAAGTGCTTACTGGTTAATGCTAAATCATGCAACATGGCCAAGTGTGATGTCTCAGATGTACTGCTGGGCTGCCATCCCCAGTGACGAGGAGTTAATTTGTCCTCATGTCAGTTGAGGACATCTTTCTTGGCACATTCTTCATTTTTCCTTCAAAAAAAAATTGTATCAGAGCTGAGATCCCAGAAGAGCTTGTCAGATTCAGGACTTGACGATGTGTATAGATATTTCATTGGCATCAAAAATGTGACAGAGTTGGGGATGGTTATGATAACATGAAGATGAAGTGAGCCAGAGACATGAGGACAGAGGGTTGCAGTTTTATCCTTCAGTAGTCCTGTGTCCAGCTAGCTTTTGCTCTGCTCCTCCAACGTACTTTCAGGCAAGACTGGGTTTTCTGCCTTTCCACATCACTCCAGTTCCCAGAAGGCCTGGGAGACATCAGAGATGTTTTTTCCAGATTTTGTTTGAAGTTGTGGGTACCAGCAAAGACCAACGCTCTTAAGGAAGCCTTTAGGTAAAGGACGAATGTAGACAGACTCACCACAGATTGAGGATCTAATGTTAGTTGCCCAGGAGCCCTGGCAGATTGGATATATTGTAGGAGGTTATTAGAGGCCCCTACTAGGTGTCTATATGAAGATGCCTGGCTGAATCACCTGCATATCAGCTCTATGCTCCTGACAGCCAGCACTGATGTCTTCTGAGTCATGAAGCTAGGGTGGGAGTTTGGACTGTCAAAAGACTGTGCCAGTTGAGACCTCTAGCCCATGGTGATCAGAGGGACATGTCAGGGTAATAGGACACATCTGCTGTCCTGGCAAGCCATCTGATCAGTAGGTTTCAAGTTGACTAATGGAAATGAAAGCATTTGTGTCAACTCTCACATTGTGACCATTTATAGCACAACAGGATTTTCCCTTTGGTCAATAAAGTTGGCTCTCCACAGAGACATCACAGCTGGATGAAGTCAGGCCACAAGGTAGTCTAATGATCCCACCTGGCACACTGCATCCCTCTAGGCTTTACAATGGATCTCAGAGGCCAGGAAAACTACTTGGTAAAGAAACTGGTTTAACTTTGACACACTCTTCCCTGGATTTATCCTGGGAAACATAACTGGAGAAACAGAGACAGAATCACTTCTATACAACACAGAAGAAGAAAGAAAAGCTAGAGAATCATCAACTGCCTCACATCAAAATGTCTTCCCCATTTGTGTCTCTTCCCACCTTCTATTCACTCGGCACATGTGTGGGTGCCCAAGCTGCTCAAGAAATGATGTCTTGATGGCAAAGATAGGCAGAGACTTCAGCTCCTCGGTCTTGGGGACAAAGTAAGTCTTCATGCCTAAGTCAAACATGAGGGACCTCCAAGTAGAATGTATGAGAAGGTTAGTGCTGCAAAAGTACCAACAGCCAGGGTGTTAGGGGAATTGAATTCAGCATTTCCTAGTGACTAAGGGTTGAATGTCATATTAAACTATTAATTCATAATACATACTTTACTTAAATATCATGTATTCAAACACATTCATTGAACACCTGCAGTGTATTGGGTATACAGCTATGGAAGCTATGTTGGAATTTGGATACAAAAGACCATGGATAATTTCGAAATAATGGTTAGTATGCACTTATTCTAGAAAACCATCTAAGAAGCTACTAACATCTGTAATAATGCCTTTAGATGAGCCTATTTTGTTGTTACTTGTTTCTTGTCCACTCCGAAAGTGGACAGTGCTAATAGTTCATTTGGGTTGACTGACTTTTGCTGTGAGGGAAACAGCAGGTGCTCTGTAAACACGTGACTGATTGAGAAGGCTCTCCCCCATTCAGGGAAAAAAGCACACTCAACAACTGGGTACCAGAGAGACACACTTTACTATTCACAAACAGGAGACAGGTGATAATCAGGGGCTCTGAAGAGTCTGATATATCCCCAAATAAATCCTGAAAGAGTACTGTGACTTAAGATCTGACAAGCCAAAACAGTAGCACAGTAGGAGACTCTACTTATTCAGATTTCCTCTTAAATGTCTGCCTAATTTAGGTGGCTTGACAGGAGGAGAAAATAAAGGTGTGAAAATTCTATCTGGACTGTAAATGTCAAATATTTCTCATCTACATTACCTTTCTTTTCTTTCCCCACAGCCATTTGTTATGAAAATTTTCTCACACTCAAATAGTGTGTGAAACGTTACTTCTTAAATTATCAATATGGCTTGGTCTTATATCATAATACTGTATGAGTTTAATAACTCTCTTCTCATTCATTATTCATTTATTTATCCATCCATCCACCCATTCGTTCATTCATTGACTCATTCACTCACTCATCCAATAAACTCTTACCTCCACTGTGGCTTTAGTCTAAAAAGAAAGGAAAAGTAATGGGAACATCTCAAATATCCGTATATCATGCCATATACCATGTGATTTCTATTGTGAATAAAGAAAAGTGCAGGAGAATAAATTTAGCTTAGAACCTCTCCTAGATTTTAAATATATTTTTCCCAATAGTAGAAGAGATTGTACCTAGACCATGCTAGGTAAGCAATCTACCACTGGGCTATATCTCCAGCATCTCAAATTATACATCATATGTACATGTTGTGGCCTGAGGTCTGGCTTATTATGCATCCTTGGAAGCTCTTGCTGATGCCACAAGGGACATTTAAATATAGCCCACAGCCTGGACAGAGTTCTCAGGAAAACTTCAAGTTTACATCAGAGAAACCCACTAAAATGTACTTATTGTTTTCAAACAACACTCAAGTCCTGCATCATTCCAGGCATAGGGAAGATATTTTGTTTAGAGGAAGTGCATAGGGTGAAGGGATTGGATTGCTGCCAGGGTAGACAACTCTGAATGGCCAGCCATCCTTGGAGAAATTACCTAGATGAGTCCATTTCACACACCTATTTTAAAGATCCAACTGAGAAGAAAATATCTCCATTAACAAGGAACTTCTTTATCAACCTCCATGATAAGATGATTCTATTAAGAGACCAGCAGCCAGATTTCTTTAGTGGATCCAAGCAGTGCCCATCATGTTTCTCTATTAATGGACTGCAGAGAGCTGGACTTGAATTGTGAACTTGGACCGAACTAATTAATAGAATGGGACAGAGTGCCAGGATAGCTATAAAGAGAGACACCGCTCAGTGATGAATGCTGGCCAAGCAAGTCCAAGGCCCTGGGTTCCAGTCCCAGAACTGAAGAAACAAAGGATCCTTATGAAATAGGAGATGTATGTCACAGGAAAGCAGGAGGATTAATGAAAGGGTAGCAATAAACGATTGAGCTGGGTCTGTGGGATAAAGTATCAAACACATGGGAAAGCATTTGTTTTCTGTAATATCGCTCAGAGGATGGGATGGAAAGTACTCTCTCAATCTGAATGACTGGTGACAACATCGGATGAGACTGGAATGCTAGGCGAGTGCTCTGTCATCAAGCTGCATCCCCCAGACAGGAAAACATCCCTCTTCACAGCCTCTTCCAGTGCACGCCCCATTCAATTAATTGGCTTCTGGTTTTTAGTTTCATAAATAATTTTAAAGCAGACTGTCTTCTCTGCAATCCATTGACAAAGAAATATGATACTTGAGAGAGAAAATTACTTTATGTTAGTCCCCTTTGTTATTTCTATTAACCAAAATCCTGCAAAAGCTACTTTGGCTCATGGTTTTAAAAAGGGGTACAGTCATCATGGGCAGAAGGCAGGTGTCAGCAGCCTGAGATGGCAGGTCACACTGCTTCTGCAGACAGCAATGGAGAACAGTAAGTGGAGCCCATACTACCAAACCTCAAAGCCAGCCCCCAGTAAGTCACTTCCATCAGTAAAACTCTACTTATAATGGTTCTACAAACTTCTAAAACTGGCTGAGGACCCAGAGTTTAAACACATGAACTTTGGGGGTGGGAAGTGTTTTATTTTCAAATCACAACACACGAAAAAAAGAGGTCAGGTGGAAGAGAGAAAATATTAAGGATGAAGTTCAGTTAGAGCATATGCGAATGAGCTCCCACCATGTAACACAGCAAGAAGGAACAGGAATTGTTTGCTAAAACCATGTTAAAGAAGACAATAGGGTCCCAGTGGACCATAAGAAGCATGTGTTTGGGATGGAATGCTGCTTTTTAAAGGAGAGTTAAAGGCCAAAGTGAGATAAGGCAAGTGGTTGGGCCATCATCAATGCTGGTATACTGTCAACATGGTGGATTCTCTTTTATAACTTACAGATAAAATTTTACTTATAGAAAACAATTAAAATTAGTTCATTAAACAGCTAAAGGCGAGGAGAGCGAGGCTTAGGACAAAAGGTTAAATATTTTTGTCTTTCTTGGTATTGTGTTTTTGTTTGGTGTTTTTTTTTTGTTTGTTTTTTTGTTTTTTTGTTTTTTTTTTGAGACAAGGTTTCTCTATGTAGCCCTGGCTGTTTTAGAAATCTTTTTCTTGACCAGGTTGGTCTTGAACTCAGAGATCTGCCTGTCTCTGCTTCCTGAGTGCTGGGATCAAAGGTACATGCCACAACTGTCCACTTATTATTATTATTTTTAACAAGAAAAGGAAGACCCAAGGAAACGCCTCTGACATGACATTTGTTATTCTGTGTATCTCTCTGAAGTGCAGGATGTGACTGAACTCGTTCTGTAGCCAAGGCTGACCCTGAACTCCATCCTCCTGCATCCATCTCCTAAGTACCACCACACTTGGCTCATTCTATGCCTTTGGAACTTGGTGGTTGCCTTCATCAGTGGACTATTGCTCTCCATGTCTCTGTTGCCATGCCAAAGGGTTTCTATGCACTTTTGGGCTATACTTATATTAAAATCATATTCTCTGAGGTTCAAGTGTAATTGAGCATCTCATTTGCTCACTTAGACAGCTCCTTTCCAGAGTGATTAATAACCATCCAGTAAGCATATACTGAGCAAGTTGCTTCTATATGCTAGGTATAACCTATATACCATGTATCATCTCTATATATTAGGTATCTATATACTAGATATCATTGACATACTAGGTAACATGTTAAATACAGAGAGTACACAGTCTTGAATAAAAATTCCAGGTAAATAATACAAAGAGAGATGAACTGATCTAAAACTTTGGGGAGTAGGGCAAGGTTTTGGCAGAACTTAGACTCCCGACTCAGCATGGGTCTTATGAAGGTTAGGACCAGTTTGCAGAGAGACGCTGAGAGGAACACAGCTGTTGAACTGTTCTGTTCTAGAGCATCTTGGAAAGATGACGTCAACTAAGTCAGTGATTCTCAACCTTCCTAGTGCCATATATCATGGTGACCCCAGACCATAAAATTGTTTTCACTGATGTTTCATAACTGTAATTTTGCTACTGTTATGAATTGTCATGTACATAGTTGATATACAGGATATCTGCTATTTAACCCCCGCCCCTGCGAAAGAGTTGTTCAACCCCCAGAGGAGTCACACCCCACAGGTTGAGAACTTCTGACATAAGCTCTCCTGAAAAAGACTGTGTGGAAGAACACATTGTTGGCTCATGAGTGTGGAAGCAATGTCACCAGCCACCACCATGCCTTCTCCACTCCACAATACTCTTCCACTTCCCCACAATATTGCCTTTTTTTCTTTTATCGTATGCAAAACAAAGCCTTCCATAAGTACAGAGATGAGTGGCGGTGTGTTCACACAAACCAGCTGCTTCCTGCACTCGGTTCCAGAGAGGGATAGATAGCAGATTTGGGGGTCTCTCTGATGAATGAGTTAAAGACAAGTGTGGGGTGAGACTGAAAAACAGTGGTGAATTGCTATCACGTATTTGGAGGACGACATCCTGCCAGTATTCCATCACACAGACATGCCAGATGAGCCCCAGAAATAAACAGTATGTATTAAGGGTGAATTGACCAAAAGTTCAAGTGGTCTTAGGGGGAAAGTTGCTGCTGTAGATAACGCTCAACACTAATATGGACTGAGGACTTAGTGTGCATGGGGTACATACAGTTCTGACCACTTGGCAAGTAATAAACCTTAAATCACCACCAAGGCTAGCAGGTGGAAAACCTTTCAACCCCTAACTGGGAAGGGAGGCGCCAGAGGGTTTAGGAACAGAGCAAGATCATAGAGCCTCTTGTCTTGTTTTTCTCCCCGGTTTTTAGCATCTGTCTGAAAAGTAAGTTTCAGGGGAAAAGTAAACAAAGAAAAAAAAGGTGAAGTTTTTAGCTGAGTGTCACCCAGGGGTCACAAATGACTGGTGAACTCTGGAGTCTTTATTAATGTGGCTTTATGGTGGGTGGGGGTCATGACGACTGCTCATCTTGCAAAAGAGCACCCAATACAAAGGCTGATTCGTTTGTGGCTTTGGAATGCAATTTTCCCCAGGCTCCAAGGTAAGGACATACCATTCTCAATAGTTCATTGCTAAATCAGCTGTTGAAAACCACTAACACACTTCCCCCAGTGAAACGGTACTGCAAATGGTTAGCTAATTAAGGGCAATTTAATCCATCAGAGAGCAGAAGTTTAGTGTTAGCACCAGCATGTGTCCTAGGAGCATCCATCCTTTAATAAGTGTAGCCAGTCACGAAGAGCACTCTTTTGCTTCCGAGGGGGCAGCCCGTGCACATCATCGTCAGCACATATGCCCATTTCCTGGGCCATTATGATGTCTTGTTTAGTTCTGGGTCCCAAACCAAGCAGTCTCTGTTTTCTTACACAGGTACGTGTCTACAAAATCAATATCCCTCTTCTTTCCGTCTGAAGGATCTCAGGCTTAACAGGGAGATGATCTGAAAAGATATCTTACTAATGTATGAGTAGGTGATAATTCTATTCTCCCAGTATAAATGCTCTGTAAAATGTATTTTAAGAGACAATTTAAAGTTGCTTTGCTTTTATATAAAGATTTAAACGGGGATTTTTAAGTGCACAAAAGCCTTCGTGATAGTGGTTTTGGTTGTCAATGTGGCTGGATTTAGAAGCACCCAGAAGAGTACTAATGAACATCTCACAGTAAGCTTATTCAATGTTTGTGGAGAGTTAACTTAAGAGGAAGCGCCACCCTGAATCCAATACTCTCTCCCCTGTCCATCATGGGAGACTGTATGTACCACATGATCCTTCTACCATTAGGTTCTGCCATTATTCACATGGGACCAACTAAGCAACCAACAATAGCAAGAGTCCACTAAAACCAGAGATTTTGGTATCATCTATTCATAAGTAACCATTATAGCATTCCAGGAAAATGGTGTCACTCAGACCAATAAATAGGCTCAGGTGACAGATTGCGTGGGGAATTTCTTGCCGTGATTCCTACTCTCCATGGAACCCTGGATATTTTCCTATTTACACAGCAGTTCACATCTAAGTAGGTAGTGCCATCACGAGTGAGTGGAAATAAAAAGCCTGCTCAGTGGGTCATTTGTCACCTTGAGAGATGCTTCCTAGTACACAGGGCTACTGGATGATGAGTGCTTTCAGAGCACTTCCAAAGAGGAGCAGAAGCCACTTTATAGGTATGGTCTCTGCCCAACGCTCAATCTCGACTCCACCCTACATCTATCATGATGGCATCTCCGTCACAGGAATGCCCCTCGGTGCCCTGTAGAATCTATAGTTTGCAGTGTGCCTACCTCAGAACACCAGGCTGACGATTATGTTTAAAAGCCTCTTTCCAGTGATTTGGAGTTGACAAGTAAGACTAAAATTCCAACTCAAGAGGAGCCTAAAAAATGCTAGAACAAGGTAAGGCAGTCAGGATGACCCTGTGCCGACTGGGAAATAAGTCGCCCTTCTGCATAGGGCATGTTCCAAACAAATGGCTGAACAGTCCAGGCTCTCCTGGCTAATCTCACGGTGGGAGATTCCGGAGTTGTTTGTTTGTTTGTTTGTTTGTTTGTTTGCTTGTTTGTTTTCCTTATGTGTTGGTCATGCTTGTGGACATACACCTTGACTGCAGCTATTGCACAGTCGGGTGCCATTATGGCATGGCTGATCCAGCATAAGGAAACCCACCATGTTAGCATTCTGTCTAAGCTCACCCCACAGTTACCTGGCAACAGCCAGGTGGACCTGACCCACTATAAAAGGAGATGCTTGCCTCCTCTTCCCTCTCTTGTTCTCTTGTTTCTCTCTTGCTCTCTTGTTCTTCCCTTCTTGCTCCCTGTCCTCTCCCCCCCTTCTTCCTCATTCCCTTCTCCCTCTTTCTCCATGTGCTCATGGCTGGCCTCTATTTCTCTTTCTCTCTTTCTCTTCTCTTCTCTTCTCTCTTCTCTCTTTTCTCTTCTTCTCTTCTCTTCTCTTCCTTTTCTTCTCTTCTCTTCTCTTCTCTTCTCTTCTCTTCTCTTCTCTTCTCTTCTCTTCTCTTCTCTCCTCTCCCCCCCTCCCCTCCCCTCCCTCCCCTCCCCTCCCCTCCCCTCCCCTCCCCTCTCCTCTCCTCTCCTCTCTCCTCTCCTCTCCTCTTTCCTCTCCTCTCCTCTCCTCTCCTCTCCTCTCCTCTCCTCCCTCCTCCCTCCCCTCCCCTCCCCTCCCTCCCTCCCCCTCCCCTCCCCTCCCCTTCCTTTCCTTCCTTCTCTCCCTCTCTCCTTCTCTCTCTCTCTCTCTCTCTCTCTCTCTCTCTCTCTCTCTCTCTCTTCCTTTCTCTGCCTCTACTGTCCTCTTAACTCCCCTCCCCATGCCCTGAATAAACTATTCTATACTATACCATCATGTGGCTGGTCCCTCATGGGGAGGGATACCTTGGCATGGGCCCATAGAGGCATCCCCTTCCCCAATACCTCACCACACTTCATAGAACATATGCCCCCCCAAGCTCTTTATCTTTTTTGAGCACATCACAACATATACTGAAAAAAAATGCATTTATGGTTTTCAGTCCAGAGGAGCATGTCAGAAATGAACTTTCCTGTCCATGTGTTTCCATTCCAAACATCCCAAGTATATCCAACCCCGGATGACTTTCTATGTCAAGGCTTAAGTTACAGAAGGGTTCTAGTGCACTCTCTGGTGCTGGGAACACAGTGGAGCTGACTATGCCTCTGAGCTTCTCAGCCTTCTCAAAGGTGCAGCCGAGAGTTGAAACCAAACCTTCTGGCAGCAGTCTTTTTAATGTAGCTTCCTGGAGTCATGGGTAAAACTGAAGGTTGTATTGTTCTATGAATGTTTGAATATCAATCTGCATAAGGAAGCAGGTGAGACCATCTCTTGCCTGCTCAGTAGGACCTGATTGGCAGAGAGAAAGGTTTATACATAATTTTCTGCAATTAACTTGGCATTCTTCTAGAAAGATAAAGGGAAAAGGCAGAAAATTGTTCAGTGCCCAAAGTCAAAGTCACAGGTGCGCTTCGCAGTGTGTGCGAGAGAGTTTGCAGTGACAAGTGGGTGTGTCTTATAAAGACAATTGTGTTTGTTTCACTGCTCCCCCTCTGTCAAGCAAGAAGAAACACATTCCCCAGAGGTTCCCCTGCCCTGGGTTGCGATGTCCTGCATAACACCATGCTGTTAGCCATCTTGCTCAATCTGTATTTGAAACCAACTGGGAGGCATTGGTAGAATTTACATCCTTCTTCCTTCAGTACCAGGTTAACACCTAACTCATCACGTCCTTTTTCATTTTGTCCAACAATGGCCGGGTCTTGGCTGTCTCAGGGTCTTCTGGCAATCAGTTCTTGCAAAACATTCCTGCAACTTGTACATTTCTAGAAATGTTCTGTGGTGCTAGTGGTTAGCTGGGGATGTGTGAGGAGGTTTTACAGAATAAGCATGAGGGAATTTACTATCAATGTGGCCTTCAAGCTACGTCCTTGAGGGCCTTGTTACAGTACTTCTGAGACAGTGTCCTTTGTTCATCCTTTATTATTTACTACTCTCCTCAGACAAGATGGAGCAGGGGACATTGTTTGGCTCCCCAGTTCTTCTTCAGCCTTGTTTCCATCAAAGGGAAGGCTCCTGAGAGTGATCTCTGTCCTTAGAGATAAGAGATTGAGTAGAGGAACTCTGGTACTCCTTGCTGCTCAATGCATTGCTAATCCACAAGAAACATGGGAAGAGTCAAGATTCTATATGCACACTGATGAAGATTACAAGGGTAGCTGGAAAGACTCCTAGACCAGAGTAATCGAAGCCAAAAGCACTTGCTGTGCACCTAAACTGGGTAATATCCATCTCCATTATAGTGTTAGAGTCACTGTTTTGACATTCAGAGAAGTCAACCAGGAAGCTGTAACAATGGCCTTGGTAGGATTTAAAA